>CM031243.1:486357184-486957184 GCA_018340775.1 Taxus wallichiana var. yunnanensis
TTTACCACTACCTCCTTATCGGATTTCTTAAAACGTAGTTGACTAATGACCAAAACAAATCCACTTTTCCAAAAGCGTACGAAAGAGACACACGCAAAGGGCCATTATTCTACCAACAAACCCTATCCTAATCAATCAACTTCTCTACATAATATAAGGGAAGACTAAACTCAAAAGTCGTTAATAATTTTTATATAATTGAGACAATGTCAATAAACATTAAAATAAAATTGATTTCCTAACAAGGCCACAAAATGGGACCTTTTAGTAACCAAGTTTGAAGTATAAGGTATTCGAGTTCGAAAACAAAGGGATTCGATACGCAGAGGGAAAACACCAACAATGCCCTGTGCTCAAAAGACCTTACCACGAGTACAAGCACAAACCAAGAACCAACGCACATAGCTATCGGGAAGGTTACGCACAGTGCGGTCAGTGGCTAGAAGTTCTATGAACTCCTTGCCAAAGGTAAAGAAGATGGAAAATTTTACCCGATCCAAGTGGGCTTATCGAGGAAAAGTCTTAGCAAAGATCAAACAGATAAAAATAACAGCCACCTATGATATTATCATTTGAAATCATTTGTCATCTAACAGAAACGAGTTCACGAGTCCAAGACCATGGATTCACCTACAACTTTTGTTTCATGAGCTAGTAATAGCTTGCTTGCGACCTTAATAAAAATTGTAGACATTTCATTCATTAAACTTACAATGTTTCCCCTTGCTTTAATCATACAAGAGTTTACATCAAGAATTAGGTATAGTAATACTCTCTCAACACGTGGAGGCCAAAAATAGATGCCAGGTTATCCTCATCTAGACTAGGTACAATGAAATCAACCATGTACGGTTCTAAAACAAACCCCAAATGCCATTTTCTAATCAAACATAAAGTAAGGAATGCCCATAGGTTTAAACAAGTTTCAGACACAATGTCACTATTAATGTACCTTTTAGCAAAACAAGAGAGCCCTAAACAAGAAATGCGTATTTATTCAACCAAAAGAGGTATGTAGGCTTAACCTTCTATTTAGTAACCTTCAATTATAACTACCATCACATAATTCTTTTAAAAGAGGGTCATATAAGCAAACCAAAACTCAATAATGTTTCCTTCCCTACGAACTAGACTGCATCACTCAATATTGCAGTAACCCATTTAGACAAATATGAAATAGAGTAAGCTATAAGAGAGGAAGGAACATTCCAAGCAAAATCAGCGAAATTGGAATAAGATTTAAAGGAACAACCACACAATCAGGCAGTGATATAAACAACCATGAAAACATCTAGTCTAGGCGCCATTCAAGAGGAAAGAAAATTCATTTCAAGATACTGAAAGAAGGTAGAAAACTATTACGAGGAGTAGAATTAACATGCCTGATTATAGTTCTTTCTTCCAAGCTCTTGTTGCTCTTTTCCCATAGGGCAGCTTGAAGGCATCATGCTTTTCAACATCTGAAAACCCTGTATGGCTGTGGGAAGCATTGTTTTCTCTATGGTCTGGAATCCCTGATGAAGTCCTCGGATGACTTGGAGAAGGATCAGAGATCTCGGTTTTTTTGATCCATCATCTGTGAAGATGAACCCTACTCTAGCTTACCAACCATTGTCAATTTGTAAGTCATATGCCCCTGGTTGAGGATGCATGCATTTCTTTTTGCGAATGTTGCTGCTGCTCGTGATATAGTTGTCTTAGCCTTGACACTTCCTTTTTTCAATGCTTCACAGTGTGCATTCTAAAAAAAATCTTGTCTTGTGCAAGAGCAGCAATTCTTTGCTTAAAGCATTTATCAACATTCATTGTCAAAGCTGAAGTCTTTCCGATCAGGAGAAAAACTGCAAGGTTAAGGGCAAAGGCACAGACAGAATTTGTGCCAAACACGACATAGTCCAAGTGGAATGTAGAGTTATCCTTGAGCAAAGGGAATTCAACAAACAACCAGGGTACAGTCAAGAACACAAGACAACAGGGTGCAACATAGTACAATGAGGTGATGGGATTCAAGGCGATTCCCTTTGAAGGTATAGCAGTAGCACTGCCATGGCCCAAGATCCATACACGACCTTTTTCCATTGCTTCTTTATCTCCTCCATCAGACCCTTGGCCAAGGAGTCTCAAAGTTACATAGTTTAGTACTGTCCCAAACATTGTGCTGTGACCTTCAATGTGCAACCCCCATCCACCGCCTTCATTATGCCTGATGATTGTACAAGTAACGACACATTTCTTTTTGATGCGCTTCCGCTAAAACAACATTTAGTGCTCCTGTTACATATAAGACAATAACCAAACCTGGCCTAAGGAACATAGGACCACCATAATCACCAGGCCAGTGCCCATCATGTGCTTGAATGTTTGCATAAAACCGTATGGCTCGAATCAGTGCAGTCTTTACTGCCTCCTTGGTGACGTCATTGGCACTTTCTATTTTCACTTGAGGTGGAAGAGGGGGGAAACGGATTCTCTCTGGCAACCGTAATCGCATGAGGAAGATCATTCTCAGTATGAGATACTCTTCCCGAGTTACAACGTAAGACAAGAAAGAAAACAATAGAGAAGCTCAGACTAAATTTCATCGGGTCTCCTCAGTAGCACACTCTCACTTTGCCACTTAATCGATTTTGATAAAAACTATCTTGGAGAAAACCGAACTGAGGATGCATTCAAAACTGAACAGAAAACAACATATCTGGACAGTCTACCTGTTGGAAGCGCTCAAAAATGGCCTGAATACTGCCAAGCTTGATAGGCCAACAGGAACGAGCCAAAGCGTGACCAAAGTCACCGGAATCAGTCGCAAGAAGGAGACAGATCGCATCTATGGGCAGAGTGGAAAGAAAATGACACAGCAAAGCAATTTGTGCTCCGTGAAAATTCTGATAAAAACAGATCCGCCTGTATGAGATTATCTTCCTTGAGTTACACATTGCCCGGCATGCTAGAAGATCTCAAAGGAGAATCTTCGTAAATAAATTTCATCAGATCTGGGGGCAGCATCAAACTTTCGGTGCAAACATTTCAGCTGTAGCTTGTAGGGTGATAATTCCAACAGAAACCTTTATGCCTGCCGACCCAATGACTCGTTGAAGAAGCCCATAAAAATGCAAGGCAAATCGTGCTTCATGAATATTCTGATCTGAAACAGGTCTGCCTCCATGAGATCCTCTTCCATGAGCTTGAAGGAGAATCCCGAATTGAGAATGTATTCTACACTGAACAGAACGCAACATAGATGGACGACCTACCTGTTCGAAGCACTCAAAAGCTTCAACCAAACTGCAAAATGTCTGTCGCCTTTAGCTAAGGAAGGTCCGTGAGAAAACACACACGCAACACTCATGGGCAGCGGCAGCCGGTGGCACGAGAAGTCAAGGAAGGTAGAGCGGTCGTAAAGGCCGCATGTCGAGAAGTGGTTGAGAGTTTACTAGAAGAGACAGTAGCCAACCCCCATCTTTCATTTGGTCAAGCAATAAGATATGGCAGGAGGCCATACACTCCTCCACGCACCCCCCACTTGCCAGGAAACAATAAAAAAAAGAAACCTTCAACCCCACGCCAACCAAAGGAGTAAAAGCCATAAAGGCAGTCGGTGGATGACAAGGAAAAGAAGTTGACAGGTTGGGGGGGGGCATTACATTCTCCTCCCCTTAAGAAAGCATCGTCCTCGATGCGACATTACACAGAGGAAAGGAAAAGCACGTAACCAACAACATGCAAAGGAGGAGTACACTTTATGGTTTAAATTTTAGTTAATTAAAGCAGGGTCACTAGGTAGCCTTAGGAACATTTGGTAGAAATTTTAACTTTAAATGTTCTGTGAAGATTGGCAGTCCTTTCTTGTTTGTTATTTTCATTAGTCTCTTTCCGTTAACATTATTCTTAGTTTAATTGCTTTTAAAATTTCATCTTTGAAGAGTTTTGGTTTATTCATTATTGTGGGTGCCCAACATGAACTGCTAACACAACACCTTATCAGGTTCACAAGACCCTACAGATTCACAAGTACACAAGTATATACTTCAAGATTGTATTACACCACAAAAGGTTACACAATTACGGAAAAGAATAGGCACACTTCCCATAACATAGGTACTCATCACACATCAATGATGGTGACATACCAAATACTCAGCCAAAAGAGTACTAATGATCCACCGTGACATTTCCTCAATTTGCATCAATGAAAGACTCACATAACAACAAACCATGCTACAGGTACATAGTGTCCACAAGGGAATCAATGACATGTCCACAACATCACAACACATAACCATCTGACATGAGTAACACATACATCAAAAGACCACTACCAAACATCACAATAACTCAACATATATCCTGGAACATCAACCATACAGACAAATATCATAAGCCTCCCTCAAACTCTTATGCCTCCCTCAAGCTCTTATGCCTCCCTCAAGTCTCTTATGCCTCCCTCAAACTCTTATGCCTCCCTCAAGTCTCTTATGCCTCCCTCAAACTCTTATGCCTCCCTCAAACTCTTTTGCCTCCCTCAAGGAGGCCGGTTGTCCCCGTGGTCAAAAGACACACAGAGTTTGGACACTCCTAACCCAAGTGACATAATGACGCGTAGTTCTCCATAACCCGCTAGTCATATGTACCCTTGGGCGTACCCCACATACAACGAAGCGGGTCCATAGGTCCAACCAATCCATGGTGCATCCCATGACCCTATTCCACACATCACGACATTAGAACCAGCACAACAATCCAATCAAAGTGCCAAGTGGCAAAGTACAAGCCTTGGGCAAGGCGGTAAAATTCAAATTTAAAAGAAGACCCCAAATCAAGCTAAAATAAATGACCAAATGGCCAAAGTTAGTATCAAATCCCCATGTTAGTGCCAAAAACCAAGGAAATGCCCAAAATTGTAAAGTATTGCAATCAAGAAAAGATCTTGGTCCTTGCAAAATAAAATAAAAGCTCAATTTACGAATAAAATCAACTTATAATAATGTCACATTACGATAAGCGTGTGGCCCTATCTCGCCACCAAAGGGGTACTCAACGAGTTCTTGGCACTTCGGAACATCGAGCCTCACTGCGTAAATATATATATCAATCCCGCCACCCTTCGACAAGGCTAAACATAGTCATAGATACACTAAGGTTGCATACATACAACCACATAGGGAGAGAGGAAAGAGTCACATGTAATCTACTAAACCGAGTTTTGACTCGAGTTATTGACCCATGGTACACCATTCCTCACTCTCAACATACACTTCTACCGATCTCCCTCAAGGTCGGTTAGTGTAAGGCTCACAACATAACATGTAACTACATCACTAACACCATGGTGGTACACACATAGCTACCATAACGTCTCACGTATGGTAGGTATACTGAGGTAGATCACAATTATACATTCACGAGGGGCACAATACATCACTTTACTACATTACGCACCCAAAGTGCAATCACAATCGATAGGGTTCATACACTCACCGTATGACCCTAATTCACGACATGAGGCATTACATATTACACAACTCATATATCGATGAACATAATAACATCACAACATAACAATAATTGCTTCATAACAAGGTAGTACACATTCCTTGAACATGGTAAAAACATCATGATACAACTCATTTCTTTTAACATCAATCTAGTCATACAACACATTGATACACCCACATATCACAATATGCCACAATGCTCCAACACTACGTCATCCACATTAGAATTCTTTTCACACATCACAAACAATAATTTACACGTGAATTCTTCTTAGAGTCCACAAAGGAGAGAGAATACTCTCATCCCCAACACATCAACATGATGACAAATACGCATGGCGAGTGACATACACATCACGTGCGTTCACAATATCACAATTACGACAATAATCACATCACGCTTACAGCACATTACTCTTCCAATATAAATCATCATCATGCAACATCATCATCATCATGCAGTATCATCATATAACACCACCACCACCATGCAACATCACCATACAACACCAATCCGGCCCATAGGTTCGAGAGCATGAACCTACGCTCGATACAAAATGTAATGCACCAAAATTACCAACACAAGAACAACACAGTGAAATACAGGATAACTTTTTTTTTTTTTGACTTGCTTTGACTCAACACGACACAACATGTCGTCACAGGTTACTGATCAACACTTGGAATCATTTGTTACGGGGAAGACCACAAGGTCAGCACGGAAACGTTCACACTTATCAAGGACAATTTATTTTTCTTTTGACAAGACAACATGAAAGCCCAATCCACATGACACACTCACGGCTAGGGCAAGCCACAGTAAGAAATGGTTAGGGTCTATTTATTTTGGTAAGACACCCTTTTGCTCATGACTTAAGTTTTTAGAAGGAATCAATATATGGTTCGCACAAATTCATCTCACCAACTAAGTTAATTTCTTAAACACTGTGGAGTAGTTCACTAAAAGTCTTCTCCTACTTACTAAGTCTTAATATCTTCCAGAAACTAACCATTGTTTTCCTTTAAGCTTGTTTAAGAGTTCACCCCAAAGGGATAGTGTTCGCTAGTTTAGCTAGGGGTATCAATTTATAAATGTTTACTTCACAAAGGATGTTTTCATTTTGATCACTCATGGGAGTATTTGATTTCAAATAGATCACCTTTACATTTATTTGATGAATATAAAATTATTATTTTGTTTAGCTTCTTTAAGGGTTAACCGACTCATTTTACTTTACTTATAAAATATTATCGCTAAGTCTTAGAAAGATTTAACTTAATAATTTATTCTCAAGATCAAAGTTTTACAATACTCATATCAATGTAAGGATTAAATGTCATTTCTCACAAGGATAATTTCAAGCTTAACTCGCACAAGAACAAGACACTTTATTTCACCGTTACCAAACAATACAAGGCAAGAGGTCATACCAAATCTCTTTACAAGCAATGTTACACAATTTACAACACATTGGACATTTTTACAAGGAACTTCATAATGGTACGAGATGAAACTTTTACACTCTTTTCTTCTAGTCTACTCGCATAATCCATCTCGCACAAATATTAACTAAAGTCGGTTCGCAAGAACCGAGCATGTTAAGGCTACACAATGCAATAGTAAGCTAACAATTAACAATATCAAGAAAGGAATATTCTAAATTCAGAAATGGATTAAAACACAACTCACAACTCCAATATTAATCTCATGAGAGAGAAAACTAAATCATCCAACAAGGAGAAAGTCCAAATACTAGTAAGAACAAAATTACATAAATCAAGGCAAGACCTTATGGGTTGGGAACAAGAAAGTCAAGAGTGTTGATATCTCCTTCATGTAATGCTATGGGTTACGTGATAGGAATCCAAAATTTACTTCATCCAACTAAGGGGTCCAAGAGAAGACAAAGCGTACTAATTAAGATCGTAGGCGCGAAGCAAAAAAAAATGACGTTATCCAATTCTTCCAGAGGGGCTTCAAAGTAATATGGGTTCGATGCCCTTAAAAGAACACAACTATAGTTTTGGTTTTAACCAAGGAGTTTACCACTACCTCCTTATCGGATTTCTTAAAACGTAGTACTAGTTAACCAAAACAAATCCACTTTTCCAAAAGCGTACGAAAGAGACACAGAAAGGGCCATTATTCTACCAACAAACCCTATCCTAATCGTCAACTTCTCTACATAATATAAGGGAAGACTAAACTCAAAAGTCGTTAATAATTTTTATATAATTCAGACAATGTCAATAAACATTAAAATAAAAAT
Organism: Taxus wallichiana var. yunnanensis; assembly: GCA_018340775.1. Lineage (NCBI taxonomy): Eukaryota > Viridiplantae > Streptophyta > Pinopsida > Cupressales > Taxaceae > Taxus > Taxus wallichiana. The sequence goes on from CM031243.1 coordinate 486,364,947, forward strand.
TGATTTCCCTAACAAGGCCACAAAATGGGACCTTTTAGTAACCAAGTTTGAAGTATAAGGTATTCGAGTTCGAAAACAAAGGGATTCGATACGCAGAGGGAAAAACACCAACAATGCCCCAGGCTCAAAAGACCTTACCACGAGTACAAGCACAAACCAAGAACCAACGCACATAGCTATCAGGAAGGTTACGCAGTGCGGTCAGGGCTAGAAGTTCTATGAACTCCTTGCCAAAGGTAAAGAAGATGGAAAATTTTACCCGATCCATGTGGGCTTATCGAGGAAAAGTCTTAGCAAATATCAAACAGATAAATATAACAGCCACCTATGATATTATCACTTTGAATCAGCTGTCATCTAACAAAAAGCGAGTTCACGAGTCCAAGATTATGGATTCACCTACAACTTTTGTTTCAGTCTAGCTAGTAATAGCTTGCTTGCGACCCTTAATAAAAATTGTAGACATTTCATTCAGTTAAACTTACAATGTTTCCCCTTGCTTTAATCATACAAGAGTTTACATCAAGAATTAGGTATAGTAATACTCTCAACACGTGGAGGCCAAAAATAGATGCCAGGTTATCCCTCATCTAGACTAGGTACAACAGTCAACCATGTACAGTTCTAAAACAAACCCCAAATGCCATTTTCTAATCAAACATAAAGTAAGGAATGCCCATAGGTTTAAACAAGTTTCAGACACAATGTCACTATTAATGTACCTTTTAGCAAAACAAGAGAGCCCTAAACAAGAAATGCGTATTTATTCAACCAAAAGAGGTATGTAGGCTTAACCTTCTATTTAGTAACCTTCAATTATAATTACCATCACAGAATTCTTTTTAAAAGAAAGTCATATAAGCAAACAAAACTCAATAATGTTTCCTTCCCTACGAACTAGACTGCATCACTCAAAATTGCAGTAACCCATTTAGACAAATATGAAATAGAGTAAGCTATAAGAGAGGAAGGAACATTCCAAGCAAAATCAGCGAAATTGGAATAAGATTTAAAGGAACAACCACACAATCAGGCAGTGATATAAACAACCACGAAAACATCTAGTCTAGGCGCCATTCAAGAGGAAAGAAAATTCATTTCAAGATACTGAAAGAAGGTAGAAAACTATTACGAGGAGTAGAATTAACATGCCTGATTATAGTTCTTTCTTCCAAGCTCTTGTTGCTCTTTTCCCATAGGGCAGCTTGAAGGCATCATGCTTTTCAACATCTGAAAACCAGGGGCTGTATGGCTGTGGGAAGCATTGTTTTCTCTATGGTCTGGAATCCCTGATGAAGTCCTCGGATGACTTGGAGAAGGATCAGAGATCTCGGGTTTTTTTGATCCATCATCTGTGAAGATGAACCCTACTCTAGCTTACCAACTGTTGCTGTTGTAAGTCATATGCCCCTGTTGAGGATGCATGCATTTCTTTTTGCGAATGTTGCTGCTGCTCGTGATATAGTTGTCTTAGCCTTGACACTTCCTTTTTTCAATGCTTCACAGTGTGCATTCTAAAAAAATCTTGTCTTGTGCAAGAGAAGCAATTCTTTGCTTCAAAGCACTCGCATTATCAACATTCATTGTCAAAGCCGAAGTCTTTCCGATCGGAGAAAAGCTGCAGGTTAAGGGCAAAGGCACGTATAGAATTTGTGCCAAACACGACATAGTCCAAGTGGAATGTAGAGTTATCCTTGAGCAAAGGGAATTCAACAAACAACCAGTGGTAATGCTGATCAAGAACACAAAAACAACAGTGCAACATAGTACAATTAGGTGATGGGATTCAAGCGATTCCTTTGAAGGTATAGCAGTAGCACTGCCATGGCCCAAGATCCATACACGACCTTTTTCCATTGCTTCTTTATCTCCTCCATCAGACCCTTGGCCAAGGAGTCTCAAAGTTACATAGTTTAGTACTGTCCCAAACATTGTGCTGTGACCTTCAATGTGCAACCCCCATCCACCGCCTTCATTATGCCTGATGATTGTACAAGTAACGACACATTTCTTTTTGATGCGCTTCCGCTAAAACAACATTTAGTGCTCCTGTTACATATAAGACAATAACCAAACCTGGCCTAAGGAACATAGGACCACCATAATCACCAGGCCAGTGCCCATCATGTGCTTGAATGTTTGCATAAAACCGTATGGCTCGAATCAGTGCAGTCTTTACTGCCTCCTTGGTGACGTCATTGGCACTTTCTATTTTCACTTGAGGTGGAAGAGGGGGGAAACGGATTCTCTCTGGCAACTGTAATCGCATGAGAAGATCTGCTCTGTATGAGATACTCTTCCCTGAGTTACAACGTAAGACAAGAAAGAAAACAATAGAGAAGCTCTGTACTAAATTTCATCGGGTCTCCTGGCAACACTCTCACTGTCACTTAATCGATTTTGATAAAAACTATCTTGAAGGAGAAAACCGAACTGAGGATGCATTCAAAACTGAACAGAAAACAACATATCTCGGACAGCCTCTACTCATGAAGCGCTCAAAAATGGCTCGATCTTGACACGCTGCTTGATAGGCCAACAGAACGAGCCAAAGCGTGACCAAAGTCACCGGAATCAGTCGCAAGAAGGAGACAGATCGCATCTATGGGCAGAGTGGAAAGAAAATGACACAGCAAAGCAATTTGTGCTCCGTGAAAATTCTGATAAAAACAGATCCGCCTGTATGAGATTATCTTCCTTGAGTTACAGCGTACAGCAAGAAGATCTCAAAGGAGAATCTTCGTAAATAAATTTCATCGATCTGGGGGCGGCATCAAACTTTCGGTGTAAACATTTCAGCTGTAGCTTGTAGGGTGATAATTCCAACAGAAACCTTTATGCCTGCCGACCCAATGACTCGTTGAAGAAGCCCATAAAAATGCAAGGCAAATCGTGCTTCATGAATATTCTGATCTGAAACAGGTCTGCCTCCATGAGATCCTCTTCCATGAGCTTGAAGGAGAATCCCGAATTGAGAATGTATTCTACACTGAACAGAACGCAACATAGATGGACGACCTACCTGTTCGAAGCACTCAAAAGCTTCAACCAAACTGCAAAATGTCTGTCGCCTGGCTAAGGAAGGTCCGGCAGAAAACACACACGCAACACTCATGGAAGCGGCAGCCCAGGGGCACGAGAAGTCAAGGAAGGTAGAGCAGGTCGTAAAGGCTGCATGTCAGAAGTGGTTGAGAGTTTACTAGAAGAGACAGGCGGCCAACTGCCCCATCTTTCATTTGGTCAAGCAATAAGATATGGCAGGAGGCCATACACTCCTCCACGCACCCCCCACTTGCCAGGAAACAATAAAAAAAACCAGAAACCTTCAACCCCACGCCAACCAAAGGAGTAAAAGCCATAAAGGCAGTCGGTGGATGACAAGGAAAAGAAGTTGACAGGTTGGGGGGGCATTACACCACTTATCAAGAGTGGTTACAAAGAGAACTTGTCACAAGCGCTTCTCTCTTAGGTAGGTTGAACAAGTGTCATCTTTCTCTCCATGCTGAGATTTGAGAGTTTCATCTTCAAAAATCAACTTGCACGGACCATTTCCTCTTACCAGATTAGAGGGCCTAATCTCTAGGTCATACTCTTGAGTCTTTGCAATCTAATTTCCTCTTTTGACTCTAGGATCTTGTTGTGTTAAAATGGATTTGATTGCACTTCCAGGGACCATCACCATAGTATGAGAATTGAGAATGTAGAACCTGAAGTTCTTCACAACCTTAACCACTGCAAATGCATGTTTTTCCAATTGACTGTAGTTTAACTCATGCTTCTTTAAAGGGAAGCTCATGAAAGCAATAGGTGCTTCCAAATATTCATCATTATTTTGAACAAGGACAAGAGAGAGTATTTTCTGAGGCATAGCAGTACATGATGAAATCCTTGTTGAAATATGGGGATACGAGAGTTGGAGCTTTGGCAATAGCTCTCTTGATCTCTTCGAATGTGGTTTTCCCTTCATGGATCCATTTGAAACTTGCTTGAGGATTCATCATGGAGGTGTTGTGCTTTGTCAGCTTAGAAAACTCAGGGGGACAAAGTAGCAAAGAAAGTTTACCTTACCAAAGAATGAGTGCACTCCTTTCTTGCTTATGGGCAAAGATAGTGCTTGAATAGCTCTTACCCTCTCGGGTCAATGTGTGCTCCATTTCTGTTCACATCAGTGCCCCAAAACTTTCCTTCTCGTGACTCCAAAGATGCATTTCTTGGGATTCAGTGATAAGTCATATTTCCTACACCTTGCAAGAACTTGCTCCAAATGACAGATGTGTTCCTCTCTTTTTCTTGAAAATATTGTGAGGTCATCAAGGTATTATTCTTTTATGAAAAATCATACTTGGGATTAGGTATATCTTATTAAAGGAATAAATATGGTTAGGTATAAGTGGGTATATCAAATCAAATATGTAGTTGATGGCTCCATTGACAAGTATAAGGCTCATATTGTTGTCAGAAGGGGGTTTTCACAAGTCAGAGGTATTGATTACTTCGAGACTTTTGCACCCATTTCCAAGATGGATTTTGTACTCCTTTGTACTTGTTATTTCTGCATCACAGGGCGGCCCGCATACCAGATGGACATGAAGAGTGCCTTCTTACATGGAGATTTACAAGAGGAAATATCCATGGAGAAACCTACTAGATTTTTTTATGATTCTTCTCTTGTTTGTAGACTCTAAATGTCTCTCTATGGTCTCAAAAAAATCCCCTTGGGCTTGGTATGAGAATATTGATTCTTTTCTTCTATATACTGGTTTTGGTTGTTTCCACTATGATCATACAATATATCTCCAACATGTTGGCGAGACATTGTGATACTTTTCTTGTATTTTGATGGGTTTTTACTTACTCGCAGCTCTTCTTCCCACATTTAGAGAATTCAAAGGGCTCTTTTACGTAGTTTGAAATGATAGATCTTGGGTTATTGCATTATTTTCTTTGGATTTATGATTTCTCGTAAATCTTTAGGGATTCATTTGAGTCAACAAAATTACACCCTTGATCTTCTTCAAAGTTGCTTTGAAATGGATAATTACAAGCCAATTCTATCTCCTTTTAGTATGGGCTTACTCTTAATTTCACATGTACCACACCACTTTGTGATCCTATATCAGATAGGTAGTTGTTTAGAAGTCTCATGTACTTGACCCATACTGCCTCTTGATATTTGATTTGTAGTAGGGCTTGTATCTTAGTTTGTAAATTTTCCTCATAAGTATCCACCGATAAGCTACTAAAAGGATTTTGCGCTATTTGCAAGAACTTCCTCTTTGTACTACACTACACTAAGGGTTCTACTCGCCTAGTTAGTTATACATATTCATTAGGCGGGTTCTATTGATGAAAAGTGTTCCACTTCTAGATATATTTTTTGTCGTGGTTCTTCTCCAGCTTGCTTGAGTGTGTAAAAATCAACAAGCTATTGCACTTTCATCTTTAGAGGAAAAGCATAGGGAAATAGTTATAACAAGTTAGCATATTAATTAGCTTTGATAATTATTGATAGAGTTTGGACTCCCATAGGATTCAATGACTCGTACTTTGGTGTGAAAACCAAATTTTCATTCAAATTTCTCAAAACCCTATTGAGAACAAGTATACCAATCATATTGAGATGCATATACACTTCATTCGTCAACACATTCAAGATGGAGTTATTTTCTTGGAGAACATTCGACTTCAGTCAAGAACATGTTATAGACATATTTACGAAGCATTTTGCATCACCTCACTACCTTAAGTTGCATGGCATGCTTGGAGTTTCAGAACTTATTCTTGGGGTGTTCGTGAGAACAAATACCTTATTCTCCTTCTTTCTCTTTCCTTCTAGCAGGATTCTTTCCTACTTTTGGTTTAAGAGTTCTTCATGGATATATTTTACATGAGTACATGATCGTGCCCAATTTTTTAGACTCATACCGTGGATATGCCATTTTTACTTTGGGTCATTAGCTTCACTTGAGGGGTGTTATAATAGGTATTTACCTTAGCTAATGTTCACCTCAGGTACTTTATTTACATTTATTGTATCTATCCTCACCCACTTATGTGTGTGGATATTTATTTTACTTTATTTATATATTAGGAGATATTATCTAGTTGTTAGGTATAGTTATTTCATTGATCTATTGTCTTAACTAGATCTTTGACGACTATTTCTTTCCTAAATCTATGGTTTTGACTAGTTCTTTGATGACAAGTTCTTTCCTTGATTTATGGCTTGATCTATGACCTTGAATGGTTCTTATATTGATATGCCTTTCCTATAGAAGCAAGGCCCATTCTCATTGTATTTCATTGAGTTCCATAATAATATATGATATTGATGCTCATTTGTTTGCAAAGTTTTTATTAAAGTTATTCTTTTGAATTGTTTTAATCTTAGTGAGGATGGTGTTTAATTAACAATCTAAGTTCTTCGTGGCTTGGTATGATCTGTTTATCATTCCTTTTACAATAACTCTAATTCTCCACTTCACACTAAATTTCCATGTTCTAGATAAGATAATTTTAGAACCATCAAAAATCGTGATAATTTTTTCATCTCAGAGCATCATGATCCTCATATCCTCGAACCACATCAACCCAAACCTTCAAATCCTTATCAATACCATTTAATCCTCGAATTTACTTTTTTGGGCCATGATGATATTGTCATAAATTTTACATGCCTCATCAATGAATTGCAATCATGAAACAAGAATTCCTTCAACCTGCACTCTAAAGATTTACAAAAACATGGCATGCTTGTGAATTTATGTGATTGGTTTGAGAGCAATCCCACGAGTAGAAGCATTAGGTGAAAGAGTGGAGAGGGGTGTTGATCAAGAGGATTTTTATCTTATGAGATAACATATTTGATAAAACTACCACGTACTTTCACTTGCTCCTCCAACTTCTCTTGATTTTGTTTCCCTTCTCAACTCTTTCAATGACCTTAAACAAACTCTCTCTAAGTTTTGAACCGCACCCTTGGGATTTGAATCACCCAATGAGATCCTCAAGCTCAATATTAGATATGGATATATATTTTCACTCTTGTCCTTTGTAGGTCTAGAAATATTTAATAATTGTTTCTCTATTGAGTAATAAACTAGACAAGAAGTGGTCTTCGATTCCTTCATCGAGGAGGATATGTTCCAAGGATGGTATCCACAACATCAAATTCAAGAACCTTTACTTGAGATTGTGAATTCCTCTTCTTACTCGTCAACCATAGGTTTAACTCATGAGAAATAATCCCAAGAAGTTATTTCTAGAGGAGGAAATGTGAGATAAATTTTTGAATTTTGAGGCCGAGAGGTAGAAGTATAAATAGTAAAAGTCACTATTGAATAAGAGGTAGGCCTTATAACATATGATTTAGGACATGAAACATTAGATTTCCATAAGTCAAGTGAAATTATCTCAATCACATCCTATTACTCATCATTTTATTCACTTTATCCTTCTTCTTATAGTTCATCTTGTTACTTTTCATCTACTTCTTCTTCAAGAGGGCTCGGGTTTTCTCAAGAGTAGCTTCACTAGCCAATTCTTGGGTTGTCTATTGTTTAAGCACTTTGATCAGATGTTTATACTCTCTTTTCAGCATCTTTAGTTTAATATTTATTCTTATAAACACCGGTTCCTGAATCTAAGGGAAAGGAGGAAGGCATTTGCTGAGTAGGGGCATTCTTTTGTAAAGAGGAAGTCTTTTGAGAAAAACCTCTTCGAGATTCATTGAATTCCCTAATATTTTTATTGAACCGATATCTTTTACTAAAAAGTATTGGAGTATTTATCTCATCATGATTATCTTTGTCATTTTGGGACCAATCAATTGTAGGAAAGGGAGTGTACTAAATGGATTTTATGTCTACTATGGTGAAAAGGTCGAATCATTATCAACGATCCCTTTTGGAACTGTAGACGATTTGATGTCCTTGATTTGGTCTAATGAAATCCTATCAAAGGACCTCTTCCTCACTTCATACTCATCAACATAGTCATCCTAATAATATTCAAATATAGGATAATGGTAGTATGTCATCCTTAGATGGTTTGAATGAGGCCCTTGCTATCAAAAGAATCCCTTTTCTCGTATGAATGAAAATTGAAATCAGAGATGGTTGATTCAACATTTTGAGAATATAGGGTTGATCTACATATATAATTTCCCAAAGAAATGGAAAATTGGATGCCTCAAATATTATTTTGCCTAGAATTTCTATGAAGAACATCCGATGCCTAAAAATCTCAACTAGGACTATCTTTTCATTACAATGGATTGGTAGATTGTATTTTCTCCTTTAAACACAATTTTTTTAATATAATACAATTTCCGAATTGAATAAAAAGGATACCATATGTATAAATCAGTTGTTTAGCCTCTCAGATACTATGTTAATCACATTTTTTCAAGTAACCCAACCAAGAACATGGTGAAGGCATCATTTACTATCCTATGATGAATCTAATTGTTCTCATAGGTGAGTTGAGTGTAAAAATCATGAATTGTTGAACTTTATTTGTTATCCTAACTCGTTAATACAATCCATATTATGTATCCTTTGATTTTATACATTATATATGATGTCATCTAGAACTTTTTTCTCTCGTAAACCTGGGTAATTTGATGAGTTAGATTCTAACAAATTATCTCTTCCCGAGCCTTCGTATGTTGTTTTCCTTCACAAATTAAATTGATGTATATGCACATCTAGCTCTAAAATCATTGGTTTATGGTAAAACCATTACCCTTTCTACCAAAGTTGTTATTATGTCATAAATTTCCTATAGAAGTCAATTTATGTAGAGGTTTTGGTTAATTTTGAAGGCCCTTTTCTTTTAATTTTTAGCCATGTCTTAAAATCATTGTTTTGTACTTATTTGAGGTGAGGTCAAACAATCTTTGGGCTTCGTCCTTGGTTAATATCTTGACTCATCAAAAGTTGGAATACCCAAGGCTACATTAATATGGTGAGCATCGATTGAGCAATGACCTACCCTTAAGGATCCTTCAGTTATTTTTTGTGGATTAAAATTTCAAGCACAATCCAATACTATGTCATTTCATTGAACTTAGGTGGGAAGTCCAACATCATGAGCTAATCCATCATCTCTAACAAATTAGGCTAGCAGGGGTTGGATTTTCATTTATTATTCTAGCCGAAATTCATCTAGATTCTTATGTTTTCAGAAAATCCATGATTTAATCAAATAAAAATAAAACATCGCACAATAATATAATAAAACTAGAGATATTGTAATTCATTCAGACAAATTCCCAATGGAGATATTACATATAAATAGCTCAATGAACTCCTATAAGTAAGAGTCAAGGAAAATCTCTAAGTCCTCTCAATATCCCAAATATCTCTTAACTATGAGTTGTGCATTCCAACTGCTTTTGCACACTCATATATTATTTTATAAATATTAAAAAATTATTACTACCAAATAACCCAAACCACTCCTAAGTGTTCACACTATGAACAATATTTTTGTAAGATTTTTAATATCAATGTCACCAATATCAGGCAAAAAGGTTTATATGTAAGAAAGATGCTCATATCCTGAATACTGGAACTTAATGATGACTGGTCTAGGAAGAACTCAGAGAAAACAAAAGCTAAATAGTGAATTATAAGGAGTATTTGAAGGGGAGGTATGTGAACTAAAATAAACACAAAAGGACAAAAACAGGATGAAACCACTCACCTTTAGATGAAAAAAGATGGTGCCTTCTCAATGGTCTTGATGCACGTTGAATTTTTAATTTGGAAAAAAATTGAGAAACTTATGAGAAAAATACCATTTTGACATGTGAGAGGGGAAATAGACAAAGCGATGTTATTTTCAAGCTTTTGTAAATGTGAAAAAAATAGAGTATGGGAAGTTTATATAGGACTTGATTCAATTTGTCCAATTTAACACACAAAATAGTGAAGAAGATATTTTGAAGCCCGTGAGAACACCTTTTAATTGTAATTTCACCCTTTTGTTTATAAATCGGTCCTGACAGGTTTTGGAGAATAGACATAACAACCATATAATTCTATTTCTATTTATTGGGGGTAAATCAGGTTTTCAGCAAACTTAAAGCACGGTGGAAAAATGTTCCAAACATTCATATGGTGTCTCGCATTTGCCGATATGACCGATGAGAATGAGGCATGAAAATATCACAAGGGTACAATGAATTAGTGGCCTAGAGAAACAATTTTCTTACTCCAGTGTTCTCACAATCGCCAATTGGACCAACGTGAGGGAGAGATGTAGAAATGTGGGTATTGTGGGGAATGGAGCACAATTAGAACTCAAGAATTTTTCTAAAGGTCAAGATAAATTTGATTTATCTTATAAAAAAAAGTTATACGAACCATGTGGAAATGCGGAATGAGGAGGAATGGTGGAAATGTTCCTCATAAACTCTGATCCATCCAAATAAGGCCCAAAATGACCCAAAAATGACTAACTATTTGGATTTTACCCATTTTAGGATAAACAAGGTAAGTAAATGAAGATAAATAGGTGAATAAGCCGGAATTTTACAAAAATCAAAAAATCATATTTCCAAGGTCTATGACAAACATCTCTCTTTTTGGGGTTTGACTTGGCTTGACAAAAAGTGTAAACAAGACAAAGAAAAGAAATACAGAATCTCTTGGTTCACAAGACCAAAGTGCATTCCATTGGGTAGATTATAGATAAGAATACGAAGAGAACCAAAACAACGAGGAAAGGAAAACAAACACACACAAAACACATCAAGACCAAGACTATGTATAAGGGACTCAAATCCATTCAAAACTTAAACAATTTGAGATATTTTCCACTATATGGAAATGGAAGAGAAGTTCCATCCATATAGTCCAAATAATATGAATTTTCTCTAGAAAAGTGTTCAAATCCAAAATGGACCAAGCCAAAGTAAGTCAAACTTACCATGAATCCCGAGACGTTCTTCTTTTTCCCATAATAGGACAATGTATTTGAATTGGAATTCACACGACTTGGCCTTCTTGTCAAAGAGTTTCTTGACCCTTTACTGATGAGCTAAGATATGATCAATTACTTGAGTTCTTTCTTCTTCCAACTTCTACGTAAGTACATGATCCTCTTTCCCAAGGCATCCTTGAACTATTCATCTTCAATTGCTTTAGCCATATGTGCAAGGTTGGTAACTCAAGAGTGACTAGAAATTGAGCATCTATTTCATAGACCATTTGAAATGGTGACATTCCAATAGCCCTCTTAGGTGTTATCCGATCATCCCAAAGAGCATCATACAATTTCTTGTGTCGGGCATTGTGATTCATCAACCAGTTTCCTAATTATGGTTACCAAATTATTATTGGTTTATTCAAATTGCCCATTTCCCTGTGGGTAATAGTATGAAGAATAGAGAAATGGAAATTCCATAACCATAACATAAATCTATGATTTCATAGGAAGAAAAATTTGGGAACATTATCTATTACGATATTATTAGGAACTCCAAATCAAACAAAATATTTTCTTTAATGAAGTTAAAGAAAACTTCATAAGTAATTTTCTTGACTAGGATGACGGCCTCCACCCACTTTGTGAAATATTATATTGCATTTAAAACATGAGTATGCCCTGCACTAGAGTTAGGATTGAGAGTTCAATGAATTTAACCCCATTTTTGAAAAGGATATTCAATCACAATGGCTTCAATGGAAGAGTATCCAACTTAGGTCTTCCTAACAAAATTTTGACAAAGCTTTTTACACTTCGAGACCCATTTAGTTGCATCCATTGAAAAAGGTTGGATAAAGAATATGCTCCATGAAATCTATTTTTAAGTCATAGAAAATGAAAAAGAAGTTCCCTCCATAGGTTTGATCATGGTAATATCTTAATAACCGCTTCTATTTTTCTTTTCCACACATCTCAAGAAATGACCATCAATACCTTTTTTAAAAGATATTTGTCCCAAAGGACATATTTAGAAGCTTAGAGTTTAATATCTCTCTTCTCTTTAGCACTAAGATGTGCGGGACATTTCCCATATGTGATAAAATGGGCAATGTTATAATACCATTCATCTGTGGAACTTAATAAAAGAATAGTGGGCATTTCATATATTTCATTATTACTTGATCTCCTTTTAAAATCTCTAAATCAACTAACACAAACCCCATTCCTCTTACCATCTTAGTTGGCTTGATATCAAGATCATACTCCTGAAAATTTTCAACCCAATTACCTCTCTTGGATCCAAACTCTTGTTGAGTTAGAATGGATTTTATAGTTGTATCAAGAATAAAAACAATGGAATGGGAATTAAGAATGTAAAATATGAACTGTTTTACAACCTTAACTATAACAAAAGAATGTTTATCAAGATAAGAATACTTCAATCATTAGCATTAAAACATAACTCATAAAATCAATTGGTACTTCACACCCTTGAAAATTATTTTGAACTAAGATGGCAGACAAGGTGTGTTCAGAAGCATAAAATAGATAATAAAGTCTTTTTCAAAATCAAGGAAATATAGAATGGGTTTTCTTGCAATAACCTTCTTTATCTCTTCATAAGCCTTCTTCCTTTCTAAACTCAAATGACATAATTTCTTCTCTTTCATATTTTTTGATATAATTTGAGTCAACTCGAGAAAAATATGGGATGAACCTTATGAGGAAATGGATTTTGTCAAAGAAAGAGTGAACACCTTTCTTACTTGTAGGAAGAGAAATCTTCTCACTAACATTTACTCACTCGGATCTATCTTGATACGATATTTTGACACAATATGTCCAAACAACTTTCCTTAATTTACTCCAAAAGAAAAATTCTTGGGATTAAGTTAAATGCCATAATATCTGCATCATTGAGATCCAACATAAGGTGTTGATGGTGGTCTTCCTTATTCTTAGAGAAAACAGTGAGATCATTCGAGTAAAATATGATGCATTTATTTTCTAAATCCCAAAAATCCAAATTCCATAGCCCTTTGGAAAGTTTCACATGAATTTATCAAACTGAAATCTATCCTTCGATAGGCATATGTTCCCCATGGTGTTGTAAAGGAAATATTGTGTTTCTCTGATACATCTATTTCAATCTGATTATAGTCATAAAATCCATCAAACATTGAAATAATTTCTGAACAAGTCACAATCTTGTAGAATTTGATCCATCATGGGAAGAGGAAAATTATCCTTCAAAGAATCCTTATTTAAATTACAGGAAGTCTACAAAGATCATTATTTCTCCATTCCTCTTCTGTACAGGCACAATATTGGCAATCCAGGGGGAGTGATGAATACAAAAGATAATTTTTTCATTTTTTTTTTGAATTTTCTGATATATTGTACCTTCAATCTTCAATTGTATTTCCTCTTTTTTCTCTAAAAGGTTGAATGTTTGGTTTCAGAGGAATATAGTGTTACATTTCCCTAGGTTTAAAGGTCTTTGAATCTTCATATGAACACTCAAACACATCATTATATTTTTTAACAATTCAACCAACTTCTTCCTTTCTTCAACAAAACTTTTTTCCTATATTAACAAATTTAGGCTCCTCATCATTTCCTAGTTTACCTTTTCATACTTAGATGACTAATTTTTGCTTTGTGACATTTTACACTTGAATTACCGATCATGTTGATCAAAAATCTTCTATAATTACAAGATCGATGGTGTATCGTATTACCTTTCAACTTGATGCACCCATCTAGTTCTAATTCAGATTCAACCCCTTCTTCATTTGTGGATGAAGTTCACTCATGATAACCAAATTCAATACCCTCAAAATACAATTGACTAAAATTATCATTTAATTCAAGAAAATAAATAATATGTTGATCATCATTGAATACTTTCCAATTATCCACATTTTTTGGAACATTGAGTCTAAAGATCATATCAATTGTGAACTTATCTTCATTGAAGTTTGGATAAGGAATGATAAAAGAACCTATAACACCGAGGAAATCTGATTTGGAATTTTTTTCGTGTATCACTACATCAATTGAGAAAGCATCAAGAACTCAATTGAATCCCATACTTTGTTTCGGTAATGCTTCAAAATTTTGTTTTTAACTTAAAACGAGTCTTGAACCTATTTGAAAATGAGATCTAAATATCCTTTTGCATGAATTTTCTTGATTCCCCTCTATTTTACTCCTTCTAGGCCAAGAAGGAGGCCTCATACTCAACAATATTATTAGTATTAGAAACAAAATTTATATGATAATGGGTGAAGTTCACCATTGGGTCACACAATAACTACTCCTGCTTCAAACCTGTTGTAGAAAAAATTCCATCAAACCTAAGGGTTAAAACATATTTTTAGTCATCTTGAATAACCTTAGGAACATTTAGTTCTCACCATAGACATTACACCATGTCTAATGTATTCATATAAAAATTTGCTTGAGGATCATCGGTCTTCTAGACCATGTACTTGGCTTCCTCTCAAGAAACAATCTCTTCATCTCTCATTTCACCGGATTAGTGAATGAGACTAGTCCATTTGAATATCTCTTCCTATATATCTGTAAAAAATTCTACTTTGAAGCATTACATAAGATGGAGGTATGTCAATAACTAAGATAGCCTTGAATTATTATTCGGAAAAGCTACAAAATCTAATTGAGCATATTTTATTCTCCATGCAATAACATGAAATAAATGATTTATTTAGGCCTAGGCTTAATGCATGGGAAACTTGAGTAGGCATTACATTATTTGATTCCCAGAATTAATAAAATAGTTTCTTATCTTATGCTTGACTATTAGAAAAGTAACATAAAAGGGTTAAATATTTTAAGAAGTGGGGGAGTGGAAGCCATCATATTCTTTTGAGAGCGAGCTTTAGGCATATGTAAGAATATTTTAGAATAAGGGGTGGCTGCGTAGAATTGGAATTTACAATCTTTAGAACTTAGAGAAAGGCCTCTGGGTGGGTTTGATAAAATTTAGCTTTAGAGATCTAAATTTTCATCTTCTTTATATGATCTATTATATCAAAAGATCTTGAAGATGAAGGGTTTTCTTGGCTAAAAACAATGGGAACTTTGATTTTTCCAACTTTTAGAGTTAAATTTGATTAATACGCGAAATTGAAGATGAAGGGGAATTTGAAGGTGCATTAGTACTTACTCTCTTGACAACAAAAAGGAATAAGTGATCCTTTTTGGATACAATTGGAATGATAGTCAAATCTTCCTAGCCTTTTCTTTCTTATCTAGTTGGAAAATTTATTTCTTTTACTCAATTAGTTCTCTGGTCATGACAACATAAGACTTGTTATTAATCTATACACTACTTCCTCATAATATTCTTCTTCTGATTCATTTACAACATAATTGATCTAAGAATCTTTGGCCACTTAATTGGCTTATTAAGGATCCTCTTTAGCTTCTTCCACTTCTTCAACCTCATGATCTCATCTTCTGGTTCTTCAACTTCATAGGCTACATTTACTAGAACCTTCACAAGAGGAGCTTCAATAACAAATTAGCAATCTTGTATTGAGAAACAGAAAAAGCGATTCCTTGGATCTAATTTCTTCCTAGGAATATCTTTGTATGGGACATTATGAGATCACTACTTTTTAATTGCAATCAAATCATTAGCCAATTTTTGAACTAATTGATCATAATTTGATGGACCTAAAGTGGAATATTTGTATTTAAAATGTTTTTTCTTTAGTTTACCCGACATAATTAAATCATCTTCTACACTTATGGCCAATTATTGATCTTTATCCAAGTTTGGTAACTGTTCTCTTCTTAATGTGAAACTCACCTTAGGGAGTTGAGCATTGATGAAGAAACATTTCAAATTTTTAGCAAGTAGGCCGGGAAGCATTTGATATTTTCTAAACCAATTCATTAAATTTTTCTCTACAAACTCCGTCATTAGCTCATAAGACTCCTTATTCATTTGGGAAATTTGTGGTAAGAGTGCATGTGCATCTTATGTTGGTTTGAACCTATCCTGTAATCTAGCTTTCATAGTATCCCAACTAGTGATATTACTGTCTGTCAGAAGATAATAAAACCATTCAGCTACATTACTTTGCAAGCTTTCAATGAATAAATTTACCGATACATCCTCATTGCCACTCTAAGGACCCCAAAATAAACAAGTATAGTTGTGAGATTTTCATCTGGGTGAACTTTGACATCTCCTCTGAATTTTGGGAATTTATTTCAATCCTTTGGGAAAGTCATGAAGAGGTTGAGGAAGAGCCAGAGGTCTAATATTCTATCCCCATGGTATAGGTACAACAATTATAGAAAATATTGTTTGAAAGGAAGAGTGACACCCACTATAATTAAAGCATGAGTAGTACTTACTTGCTAAGATGAACAAGGCATTCTCTTTGTTAGAGGTGTGTTGGTGGATCTTTTTCCTTTACCCTTTTTTCTAGAGATAGCTGAAAATCATGTTGTTATTTCAACTAAAAAATAAGGATCTTCAATACCTTGAGCCCTTAGAATGTGAGTGTATCTCTGCTCACCCAGTGTGAAAAAATATTTTGATTGATTATGGTGAAAAATATTTTGTGGATTTCACAACATGTGCCCCATGGTGGGAGATAAAAAAATATTTGTTGTAAAATTTGTTGTTGTAGAAACAATCTACAATTTTAGGGGATGACAATCCCGCTTCTTTAATGGGGAGGCTCCTTTATTGAGCCAAAAAAATTGAACTTTAAGTTATTTACAAATATACAAACTAATTAGTTTGTGATGAGGATATTGGTGAACGTGAATTACCCATAATTCTCAATATAGAAGATAAATGAAGAACTAGGAGTAGATGAATTACAACAACAAGATTATGGTAAGACGATTTGATTAGAGAAACATAATTGGAGCTAACCAACCAATAAAGGATATGAAAATCCCCCTTGGTTTTCAAAATTTCCATCCGACTTTAATAATGAAGGAGAGAAGAAACAACAATTTCGAATAAGAAGAAAAAGTTTTTTTATCTTACTCATGCATGCAAAAATGAAATTAAATGACATGTGTTTGCATAAATGGAAAATTTACAACACATAACATGAATATTGAATCAAATTTTAACACATTTTACTCCATGAATAAGAATATAATGCTTCAGATTCCAGATAAGAAAAACAACACATCAACGAGACAACATAATGAATATTTGGAAGAAAAGGATAGATAGAAGATGGTTTCTTCTATATTTCAAAAACTTCTATCTCTTACATTCGGATGCACCAATAGCCAACCCCTTTTAATGAAAGAGTTAAATTATATTTACATAATACACTTAACAAAATAATGCACTAATATGCTTGATTGATTTTCTACGTACATCAAATTCAACAATATAATATATAAGCAATGATCTCCTATAATATAAGAGTCAAGCCATAACAATAATAGCCAACGATGAAATCCCTCAAATATCTCGAAAAAAATCCTCTACATGAGTTGTTACAAACAACCTCACATACACACCTAATAATACAACAATATAATGTGTGCAGTAACAAATAATATTTTCCTAACATCCCCCTTAGTGTGAACATGGGGAAAAATTGCCTTTGTACTTGCACCTGCTTTCATGATTAGGTGATTTTTACTATGCAGGATGATCACAAACCCATTGTATGGTTTTCAAACGGTTAACCACGAACCGAAAATGGTGGTTTTCAATTGAGTACCACAAACCAAAAATGAAGGTTTTCAAGTGGTTTACCTACAACCACATCATGATGTGCCAAGTACTATTATCAGCCCTCATCACATTTCATTGTAGGGAATAACATAGGAAAATATTCTCACACATTAAAACTTAAAACTTGAAATGGAACATTGGATTATGTTCCCCTTCTCAATGTGGAATTTCCACTTATTGAACCATGAACACCGCAAATCGAAGCACATTGAAAATCATATACTCACACTATATATATGTCACCACATTTGTTATGCGGCCTCGTCGTTGGTGACTTATGAGCGTTCGATGATTGACCTCCTACCTCCGATGCCTCCAGCCTCCCCATAGTTTCATGCTGCAAACTAGCTGAATTTGAATTGAGGCTCAATTACATGGTTAAATCGATTGTTGGATTCAACCAAAAATACATTAAATAAGGAATTTTTTAATATTTGTGGAATTTTACGATGACTCAATTTTAACACTATGACCCTATTACAATGGTATACGTAAATGACCATTTTAACGTGAATAATGATATTTGACAAAGACAACACTTTAGACTGATGATACACAATTTTTATACTAAGAAAATAAAAATATAGAGAAAAGTAATAGTTTAATTACATGACTATAGACAATACAAACTCTTTGAAGACCGACACATTAGTGACTATGATTAAACAAATGAAAACTTTGTTTACTCAATGACAATAATACTTAACACGAGAATACTAACCTACATGACACGAGACTACTAAATGGTGAATTATTGCAATAGACTCTAAAACTAGCAATCGCACGATGGAGCATGCGATGTGGATGCCGTAAGGGATCGGAGGGTTTTTTTTTCCATAATGTGGGCTATATTTGCATCGGGAGTGGAACATAACATAAGTAGGAAATGTAGTAGTAACTATATGTAAATGGATGAGCATGATGAATATATGAGTGTATGAATGAACGAAAATGAATATCTATTAAGTGATGGTTCCAAATATCTAAATGAAAAGCACCACATTTAAAAGCATGTAGTTATGAAATCGACAAGTAAAAGATACATTGCCTTTTTTTCAATTTACACCAGGTCTATTTTCTTTGTTAATCAAAGTAACATGGTTTTTACATAGTTGATCCTATATTCATTCAAACTTGCTCCTACTTGCATATGAAAGTTAGTTTACAAAAATGAAAATTCAAAAACAGTAGACAAATGTCTTTGTTCTTAGGTTTTGCAATTGACTTCTCCATAGCCTTTAGTGTCTCCACAACTTGAGTGAATTTCTTCAAAAGAAGAGTGCAAATACGTAAAACTGACACCAATATCCCGGTCCATAAGCTCTAGGTGAAAACATCAAATGTAATTTACCTTGAGCCCCTTCTATATCAAATTGAAAAATCTGGGTTCCACGCTTATGCAGAAACTCTGAACTGTCTTCAGGATAAGGCTGGGCACAAAGGTATCTGTAGAAAGAAAGTTGAAAACAAAATTTTAGTTCCAACATTTGTAGACATCAACAATTTCTCTCCATATTTTGGACACTTAAAGTTTTTTTGTTGCTTTGCTCTTTAAGCATTTCCCTCCCAAGAGTCTCTATGGAAAAACATGAGCCATTGAACACCCAGACAAGTTTCTCCTACCAGAATGACACTGCACAGCCTTAAAGAAAATCTATGGACTCTGGCTCATACCCACTGAAAAGAAAATCTTTTATACTACATGAATCATGAAACCAATTGTTACTGGGGAAGGACAACCTTTCCAACAAAGATGTAATAGAATGAGAAATTCATACAATAGTGTGAGTATATTCCAGTCACAACATACTTCTTCGTTGAATGCTTATGCCATTTTATTAAAAATTCTATCAGTTATCATTGTGTTTCTGTGTCTATATCAGATTTTGGTTACTTCCAGAAATAGAAATTGTACATACGATCATTAGAAAAAATGAGTCCACATTCTGTAAAAATATGGCTTTGTTTGTGAATTCTATTCTGGGGTTTTGTAATCTTGTGATACATTCCATAAAAATGTGTTTTGCAAAAAAAACATAAACTCATGACCTGCAGTTTTCTAGAAATGCATTCAATTTTGTAATAGGAAGCAAGGTTTGATAACTGTACATTCTAAGCGTATTTTGGAAAATGTGAGTTTTTTTTGTGAGCTGCAAATGCCCTCATGACATCATTCATGTCAATTGTTTGACAAAATGTAAATTGCAGGTGTAAAACCAGTCATAATGAAAGAAACATGCAAGATTAGCTCAAAACACAGATGAAATTAAGATCAACGTAGCCAAAAAATAGAGGTCAAGATTAAGCTCACCATAGTAGAAAAAGTATACCGTGTGGAGCAATCTGATGCCACAGAATGCATATGAAGGATATAGGATAACCACCATGTATAAAAATTAAAAATATAGAAGCTATACGACAGGAATCCTTGAAGCCTACAACTAACATGTATGAGGGCAATATTACATACAGTGAAAGTTTCGACTTGCAAACTATTTACATGGGTATGAAACCACGTTTTTCTGATGCATTCTGTCAAACAGTTCAGGTGCCTTGTGTAAGGCTCCACGTTTTACATACATGTCAAAGGATTTGCAACTACATCATCTGACAAAATTCCTCTATCTTTTATGCTTTGATGGATGTCCATAAATATTCCAGAGCTCGTATTTTGGCACAGATCCAGAACAGATGCAAAAACTTATGGCAGAGCCCTCTGGTGGTTATCAATGACCACACCTTAAAATGCCATCTCAGATTGTGGACGAGAAAGAAAGAATCATCCAGAGATTTGTAACTAATAATGCTCTAATTGAAGATCCTGTTGCCTTTGAGCAGGAACGGAAAATTCTAAACATGTTATAAAAAGAAATGTGAAAGAAAACGAATATACTTAAATTATAGACCTGGTCTATTCCGGAATTCAACAGGTGATTCTTTAGCCCCAAAATTCTATTAAAAGTAAAAAGTAAAATCCAAGTGCATTGAAATTATCATAAACCCTAACCGTAGCAATATCATGTAATAGGATTTTTGGCGCACGTTTAAAAGAACCTTGGACCTCGTGCCTTACGAATTTCCAGTAAGGAATACCTGAAGAAACAAAAACATGTCTCAGCACAACCCTTAAAAGCAAAAAATATTTCACAAAACAAATTCAACGACCCCTTCACAGTTCAAGCATTAATGGATCCGAAACCGTATGAGCAAAATGGTTTCGATCACTACCAGGGTCTTTTTCTCTTTATCGGAAACCACCATGAACAGATAACCACGTGAATCCAAAACACCATGAACAGATAACCACGTGAATCCAAAACACCATGAACAGATAGCAACAGGAATCCAAACCACCATCAACGCACCATGCAATCTTCCAACAACCCTTGCAATCTTAAATCCACTCCTCAGAAAGTAAACACATCTTTTTAAAGCGGGTATGAACACTATTTCTCCATTTTCTCTCGATCGGCCATGCAAATGAAGCCTAGGGAAAATACAACAACCGGATCTAACAAATCAACGGCCACTGTCATTCCTCACACATCGACCGCCAGATTTGCTTCCAAGAAAGCACAATCTGCGTATTTATGCATCAATTGGTTGGTTCCTCCGAGATCCGTGATTTTCTCCACAGTATCCTCCGCCGTTCGATTTCAACGACAATGCAGCAGCCAAAGATAGCCATCGGATCAGCAAAAACTGTCAGAGAAAGGAGGTCTCATCCCACTACAGGAACGCCTTACGGCGTAAAGAATGTATTGTTTATATAAAAATAACAAAATATAAACTAAACCTAAATACCTATCCTTGATAACAAAATGACAATATGTGTTTGCTTGCAGATACTGTTGTATGTCACCGCCGATTGGTTTGAGGACAAGTGGAAAGAATTTAACGCAGAGGGAGAAACCACATTGTGTTGGGACGGAAATCAACGATGGCAGATTTGTAAAAGACAACCAATTGATGCAGCATATTCAATCTAACTGATGCATGTGATGGACGCAAAGAAAACAATGACGAGTCCACGAGCTGACCGAAGCACATTCAAGGACGTGGAACAACGAGAGGATGATATTCGATAGGATGATCTTGGTACGATTAACGCACTCGAGGTAGAGGAATTCGCAAGGTAATATTGTGTAGTTCCAGATGGTATGAACAATGACACCGAATAAGGACTATGCAAGTCAAATGTAGAAATGTTGATTCTTGTCTCAACATTGACTGGTAAGAAGCATGCGCAGGTTAAATAAATTTGTGCTCAACCTTATTTCTTTGGCCCTCAACGGCGGAGCCTATCTCACGCAAGTTTACAGAGAGATAGGTGGATTTGAACTCACCTTGTAAAATACAAGGCAGGAGGCCCACCACTCTACCACAACATTAGTTTGTTCAAACTTTGACCATTTTAATTAAATATTCCCCCCGCGAACGTGCGTGGGGGATAGGTAGATCGGCCGTCAACGGCCCTCTACATGGAATTGTAGATGTATATCAAGCATCAATACAACGTGATGCGTTTACGCAGATCCTTAGTCTGTAGCCCATGTAATACGAAGATCAAAGCAAAGAAAGGCGATGAAAATACCACTTGAGGCAGTCAGATATACAGATGGAATTGCATGAAATAATCTACAAAATCGATGTCGTAGTGTAGCAGGTCAGATGAACAGAATATACATCAGATGTCAGAACTTTCCTGCTTATGGAAGGGATTATTGGACGCAGCCACACTGATTAGATTCTGAGCAATAAACTCATGAATCACCTTAAATAACCGGCTTACTACACAAGACTCTAATTTGGACATCCCTTGCTCTGATACCAAATGAAAGAGCCGGATTAGATTTATATAATACACTAAACAAAATAATGCACTAATATGCTTGATTGATTTTCTACATACATTATACTCAATAATATAATATATAGGCAAATGAACTTCTATAATATAAGAGTCAAACCATAACAATAGCCACCAATGAAATCTCTTGAATCTCTCCAACAAACTCCTCTACATGAGTTGTTACAACCTCACATACACATCTAACAATATAACAATATAATGTTTGCACTAACAAATAACATTTTCCTAACATTTACAAAGAAAGGGATGCCTTATATAGGCTTAGGGGAGGAAGTAACTACCTCGGTTAAATAATTGTTCTTAATTAAGTGTTATGATTTACATAAAGTGGATTTATTTCACAATTTTACTTTTTTATTCAATAAAATGAACTTCAAAATAGAACAAACTAGTAAGACTAAGATCGGGAGGTAGAAAGAATGAAGGAATAGATGAACCAATAACTTTTATCTTGAGAATGTGCATTTTGAATTTAGTGAATGCGGTGCGAGATCTCTCGAATCTTTAGGAAGTAAGGTGTTGAAAGATTTTTTAGCCAACTGCCAAGAGTAGACTTCATATCTTTTTTCATGCCAACATACTAAGTAAGCCCTTGGTTTCTTTAATGATAACATTGTTAAGCTCAAATATCTCATCCATTCTCTCCTTATTAACCAATTCCTCTTTGAATAGATTTTCCTTGATGAATGAATTGAAGTTATCTTTTATATGATCAAAAAATTTCTATCCGATGAATTATCCTTGAATAATTGACAACGGAGGGCTTGCAAATCTACAAATATTTTAGCTTTCAATGACTCACCCTTATGAACTACACCTTTCAATTCCATGGTAGCCTCTTCAAGAACTTTGATTCTCCACTCCATACTAAAATTCCATGTTCTAGATAAGTTACTTTTAGAATCATCAAAAATATTCTCCGAAAGGAGAATTTTTTTCATTTGAGATCATCATGATCCTGAGATCCTAAACCACATCATCCAAAATCTTAAGATCCTTATAAATACCATATTTTCTTGAATTGATTTTATTTTGGGCTTGTATGATATTGTCATAAATTTTACATGCCTCATCAATGAATTGCAGCCCTGAAACAAGAATTCCTTTAACCCAAGCCTCTAAAGCTTTACCAAAAGGGGCATGCTTGATAACTTCTATGATTTCTTTGAGATCAATCCCAACAAAGTGGGAATAATAGGCGGAAGAGTGGAGAGGGGTGTTGGATCAAATGAGTTTTATCTAATGAGAGAAAAGATTTTATAAAACTAACTAGATATCTGCACTTGCTCATCCAAATGCTCTGAGTCTGTTTCCCCTTCTCAACTCTTTCAATGACATTAGAAACAATCTCTCTAAGGTCGTGAACCTCACCCTTTGGATTTTAATCACCCAATTATATCCTTGTAAGATCAATATCTCATGATGGATATATCTTTTTAACTCTTCTCATCATTCTGTCTAGCAATTTCTAAGAATTGATGCCATGTTTAGTATAAAACTAGACAAAAGGTGGTCTTGGATTTCTTCAAATGAGGAGGATATATGCATAGGAGGGAAGTGATAACATCAAATTCAAGATAATCTACTCGAGATTGTGCCTTATATTCTTCTTAGTGTTAACCATATGTTGAACCTATGTGAAATAATCCCCGAGAAGATGTTGCTAGAGGAGGAAATGTGAGAGAAATTTGGGAACTCAAAGTCTAAGAGGTAGAAGTATCAACAATAAAAGACATAATGGAAAAAAAGGTACACCTTCTAACATCCAATTTAGGCCTTAAAACATTAGATTTCTCTAATTCAGGTGCAGTTTCCTCAATCATGTCCTCTTCCTCATCATTTTCTTCACTTTCTTCTTCTTCTTCTTCTTCTCGGTTCATCCGTTTCTTCTCATCTACTTCTTATTTAGTAGGTTGTGATGTTTTCTCAGGAGCAAATTCACTAGCCAATTCTTGTGTTGTCTATTGTTCAACACTTAGATAAGATGTTTCTACTCTCTTTTTAACCTCTTTAGTTTTATCTTTCTTCATATAAACCTTGGTTTTGAATCCAAGGGAGAGGAGGAAGGAGTTTGATGATTAGGGGCATCTATTTTTGAAGATGAAGAGTCTTTAGAAGAATATCTCTTATGAGATTCATTAAATTCCCTAATATTTTAATTAAACCTATATATTTTCCTTAGGAGTAATGAAGTATGTATCTCATTAGTATTATCTTTATCCTTTTGGTACCAATCAATAATAGGAAAGCAAGTGTACTTAATGGATCTTATGTATTCTATAGTGAAAATTCTAGAATCATCAAAAACCATCCCTTCTAGAACTATATAAAATTTGATGTCCTTGATCTCCTTTGATGACAACTTGCCAAACATCCTCTTCCTAATTTCATACTTATCACTATAGTCATCCTTATAACCTTGAAATGTAGTAAAATTGTAGTATGTCATCTTTATATATTTCGCAATGAATCCCTTGCTATCAAAAGAATCCCTTTTCCATTATGGATGGAAATTAAACTCAATATGGTTCATTCAACTTTTTTGAGAATCTAGGGATGATCTACATGTATGATTCCCTACAGAAATGGGAAATTGGATACTTGAAATCTTCTTGTCCCTACAAGTTCTATGAAGAACATCCATTTATTTTCAAATCTCAAATAGGACTATCTTGTCATTATAGTAGATTGGTTTCTTATATGGTGCTTCTTTAAACCCAAATATTTGAATATAGGAAAATATCCTGAATTGAATAAATAGGATGCCATATGTAGAAATCAGTTTTCTAGCCTCTGGGATAGATTTTTATTCACATTTCCTGTAAGTAACCTAACCAAGAACATGGTGAAGGTACCATTTACTCTCCTATGGTGACTCTTGTTGTTCTCATAGGTAAGTTAAGTGTTAAAATCATAGATTGCTGATTTTTTTTTACCATCCCGACCTTTTAATCCAACCATATTGTGTATCTCTCTATTATATACATTAGATATGAGGTCATATAGAATGTTTTTCTCTAGTGAACTTGGGTAAGTTGATGAGTTAGATTCTCACAAATTATCTCTTCCTAGTTCAAATGTTGTTTGCCTTCACAAATTATATTGATGTACACACACATCTAGTTCTAAAACTCATTGGTTGATGGTATACCCATTACCCTTACTAGTAGTGTTATTATATCAGAAAGTTCCTCTAAGAAGTCAATTCTATAGAGGGTTTTGGGTAATTTGGAAGGCCCTTTTCTTTTAATTTTCAGGCACATCTTTGCAATCATTGTGTTGTACTTATTTGGGATGAGGTCAAATAATCTTTGGGCTTCGTCTAGGTTAAGTTCTTGGAATCATCAAAAGTGGAAATAACCAAGGCTACTTTTATATGGTGAGCATAAAGATGAGAAATGACCTTCCCAAGAGGATCCTTCTGTTCTTTTATTTGAGGATTAAAATTTGAAGCATAAGCCAAGATTGTGTTAGTGCATTGAATCGAGGTGGAAAATATAACATGAGCTAATCCACCTTTGTCTCTAACACATTGGGACAACATTTTGGATTTTATCTCTTATCTTATCCCAAAGTCATCTAGATTCATGTGTTTGACATCATTTTCACAAATATTAGGAACATAGGTTTTTAGAGAAGAAATATGCTTGTATATGTCATATTGGAACATTGTGATGACTAGTCTAGGAAGAACTTCGAGAAAAAAGGCTAAATAGTTAATTTTGAGGAGTGTTTGAAGGGAGGGTTATGAACTCAAATAACCACCAAAATAGAAAAAAAGGATGAAACTAATCACCTTTTAGATGAGAAATATGGTGCCTTCTCACAACGGTCGTGATGCACTTTGAATTTTTGAATTTGGACAAAAAATGAGAAAGTTATGAGAAATATACCATTTTGACACGCGAGAGGGAAATAGACAAAGCCTTTGGGATTTTCAATCTTTTGTAAATGTGAAAACAAATAAGTATGGGAAGAGTTATGTAGGAATTTAGTCAATTTTTCCAACTTAACACACAAAACATGGGAGTGGATATTTTGAAGTCCACGAGAACACCTTTTAATTACAATTTTACCCCTTTTTTATAAACCGGTCTTTACTGAGTGTTGGGAGGATAAGAAAAACAACCATACAACTCTATTTCCCTATATTGTGGGTGAATTGGGTATTCGGTGGACTTAAAGAATGATACAAAATGTTCTAAGCATTCCTATAGTGCCCACATTCATTGATATTATCGATGAGAATGAGGCATGTGGATATGACGGGTGTGCGGAGAACTATTGGCCGGAGGAACAATTTCATCCTATTCCATCGCTTCCCAAACTCAACGATTGGAATGACGTGAGGGATATATATGATGATATGGGTATTGCAAGGAATCATAGAATAAGCGAACTCAATAACAACTCCAAAGGATCAAATGGAATATGTTTTATCATATAAAACCAAGCTATGTGGACCATGTGGCAATGTGGGAACAGAGGAATGGAAGAATTATTCCTCTTGTTCTTCAGAAGTCCGATCCATTTGACCAAGGCCCAAATGCCCCAAAAATGACTAACTATTTTGATTTTCCCTCATTTTTAGCATCAACAAGGTAAGTGCAACGAAGATAAATATATGACTTAGCCAAAAATAAAAATAAAATTGAATTTTTCATATTTTCAAGGTCTCGACAACAAGTATCCTAATCCTTTTTATTTAATTTATAATTTGAGAGGGATTGGGAGGCCTCACATTTACCTCTTATTATTTTATTGATGGAATAACATTTTCTTGTTTCGGAATAAATGGAGGCCTTGATTTATAACTTATAAATATTATTTATCAAAATGAGTGGGATTAGGAGACCTCCCATTCTACGCCTCTTCATTATTTTTACTTGAAGGTTGAAAAATAATATTATAATTTAATTATAGGCTTCAATTTTATGACAAATTGTTTTATATTATTATGAAGAATGAGAGGCCTCTCATTTATCCTCTTGATTATAATTTTACTTTGAGGAGAAGCATTTTACGAGAGAAACATTATTTTCTCAACATTTGAGAGAGAGAAACATTTCCCCTTGTGATTATGTTTTGATATGAGTGTGAATGGGAGATCTCTCATCCTCCCTCTTTCCCAATCTCTGTCTTCATTATTTTTGGTATGAGTGAGAATGAGAGACCTCTCATTCTCCCTTTATATTGTTTTGAAATCTAAGATTGATAAATATTATTGATAAAAATGGTAGCCCGCTAATTGAATGAAAGACATTATCAGAAGAGAATGGATGTCTCATAGAACATGATTTTTTTAAAAAATAATTTTAGGGATATTTAGAGGCCTACCATTTACTCTCTTGATTGTAATTTAATTTTCAATGGAAATAAATTATTATTTACATGTTGAGGTAGAAAGGGAGATCTCCTTTTGTACCTCACAATTATTTTTAAATATGATTAAGAATGGGAGATCTCCCATTCTCCTCTTACATATTTTTACTATGAGGTTGAACACTACTATTGGAAGATAATGTTAGGCCTCTCATTCCACAAAAAAATATGTTTATAATTTTAGGGACATTCGGAGGCTACATTTTTCACTCTAAAATGATTCTTTTATTTTTTTTTACCACTTTGAGGCAAAAATAATGGAATACCTTTCTACCTCATAATTATTTTTCAATGTGCGTGAGAATAAGTGACTTCTCAATGTCATTATTTATTATTGTTCTATTATGAGGTTGATAACTATTATTGGAAGAGAATGGTAGGAATTTTTGAATTTGACTTTGAATTGGTGACCTCAAATTCTTCCTCTTTATTATATTTTTCCTATGAGGTTGAAAAATATTATTGGAAGAGAATGTTAGACATTTCATTTCATGAAAAATATTATAGAAGAGAATGGTAGGCCTTCCATTCCATGAAAAATTAGTTTATAAGTTTAGAGAGATTGGGAGGCCTCACATTTTACCTCTTGAATGTAATTTTATTTTGAGGGAGAAATATTATTTTTTACACCTTCAAGTAGAAAAGGAGGCCTTTCTTTTTACCTCATAATTATTTTTTGATATGAGTAAGAATGAGATACCTCCCATTCTCCCTCTTTACAAATTGTTTACTCTCACGTTGAAAACTATTTTTCAAACAAAATGGTAGGCCTCCCATCCTATTAAAAATCAATTTATATTTTTAGGGAGATTGGAAGACCTCCTATTTACCCTCTTTATTGTAAATTTATTTTGAAGGAGAAGGTGATGCCTCCCTTTCTACATCATAATATTTTTTTCAATATGATTATTTTCTCCCCCTTGATTATTTTTTTACTTTGAGTTTGAAAACTATTATTGGAAGGGAATGGTAAGCCTCCCATTAGATGAAATATATTATCATAAAATAATGGTAGTCTTCATATACCATGAAAATTTGATTTTTAAGTTTAGGGAGATTAATAGGCCTCCAATTTACCATCTTGATTGTAATTTAACTTTGAGGAGAAAATTATACATTTTTGTTTTGAGGGAGAAACAAAGATCCCCCTTTCTACCTCACAATTATTTTTCAATATGAGGAAGAATGGGAGATATATTATTCTCCTCTCTATTATTGTTTTACTTTGAGGTTGAATTTTATTATAGGAAGAGAAATACCTAATGGTTAGGCCTCCCATTCCATGAAAAATATTCTCGAGAAAGTTTATATATAATTTTACATTAAGGAGATAATTTATTTTTTTCCACTTTGAGGTGGAAAGGGATACATCCCTTTATACCATAAAATAATATTTCAATATGAGTGATATTTTAAGGCCTTTCATTCTCCCCTTTTATTATTGTTTTACTATGATGTTGAAAACTATTATTGGAAGAGAATGACAGGTCTCTATTCCATTTAAAATATTGTGGAAGGGAATGGTAGGCCTCCCATTACATGAAAAATGGTTTTATTTTAGGGATATTGGGAGGTCTCCCATTTTCCCTCTTCAATATAATTATATTTTGATGGAGAAAAATTATTCTTTCCACTTTGAGGGAGAAAGAGAGACCATCCTTTTTACCTTGCAACTATTTTTCAATATGAAAGAGAATGGGAGACCTCCCATTCTCACTCTTGATTTTTTTACTCTAAGGTTGAAAACTATTATTGGAAGAGAATGGTAGGCCTCCCATTCCGTGAGTGTAACACCCACCAACTCAAACACATTAAACAACACAATAAAATACAGGATAATTTTTTTGACTTGCTTGAAGATAATACGACACTACACAAGTTCTCTAGGGAATACAACCAGCTAACGACATGCTTTCCACAACACGGACCCACACTGGTTACAGATAAACATGAGGCACACACTTAGGACACAATGGTTCATCCAAAATACGCAATTTTACAAACAAGGTCTTCCCACAGAAAGTTTCTTTAGAATCATGTTTTAGCTATAAGTACTCTTAAATTCTTTGCTTTTCCTAGAAGAATCATGTTAGGAGAATCTGAAATTCATGTTTCCTTTGAAGAATTTTCCCCTACCTTGCTAATGTTAATATACAGTGTAAACCAATTGTTAGGAAATAAGGGATAAAATATGCGAATAATTCCTTCGAATCGTAATAAGAGAAAATAATATGCAAAAATTATTACGGATCTCAAATAAAATTGCAGAATAAAATAACACAACACAAAGAGACAATATTTAATGTGGTTCACCCAATTTGGGCTACGTCCACCAAGAATCACTTGCTCGATTTTATTACAAGCCACCGCTCTCTCTCTGATACAATACCTGATCCGTTTGGAGCTATGCTCAACAAACTCTATGAAATTCACAAAGCCGAATTCAAAACACATCTGCAATACATTTGCTTGTACATCTATCATATGCATAAGACCATATAAATAGACAATCATTTTTGATACAAAACCGTGGGTATCAAAACCAAGGGCAAAAACCGTGGGTATCAAAAATGGGCAAAAATTTGAAAAAACCATGGCCCCAAAAAACATGATTACCCATAACGGTTTACCATTACCCATGGGTTAATAAACCACCCATGAAAATTTTCTTCGGGGCTTCGCACCCGAACCCTTTTCCATCGGGGGCTTCCACCCCAGGAACCCCCGACTCCGCTCACCGGGAGGCGGACTAAAGCCGTAGAAAAATACCCGAGTGTAACACATAGAAGGTGTACCACACTCTAACATGAAAATAGGCTCCACAAACATAAA
The DNA here is from genome assembly GCA_018340775.1 of Taxus wallichiana var. yunnanensis. Lineage (NCBI taxonomy): Eukaryota > Viridiplantae > Streptophyta > Pinopsida > Cupressales > Taxaceae > Taxus > Taxus wallichiana. The sequence goes on from CM031243.1 coordinate 486,395,720, forward strand.
AATCTCCCACTTGGAGACTAATTTCCACCTTTAGAAATCTTCTCAACCCTTCATGTCATCCATGCGAAGGCCAACCAAAGTTTGAACATAGCTTTAGTTTATCCTCAGACCACCTTGGTCATCATGTCTGGAGGATTCTGACTAGTATGAATCTTCTCCAACTTCAACTTATCTTCCTCCAAAGCTGTCACGATGAAGTGATATCTTAACTGTATATGCTTTGTCCTAGAGTGGAAAGAAGAGTTCTTAGCTAGGTGTATAGCACTCTGACTATCACTATGCAACTTACATTCCTCCCGCTTATGCCCCAATTCCTCAAGCAATTGTTGTAACCAAATCAACTCTTTGCTTGCCTCAATGGCAGAACATACTCAAATTTCTCCATGGTTGATAAAGCCACCGGCTTACTTAGTCGTGAAATCTAGCTCATTTGTCCCACCTACGGTGTAAATATAACTTTGTGCTCCTCCTGCTGTCTACATCTCCACCATGTCTGATCTACATAACCACGTAAAGTGGTGTCGATCCAACTATGTAAAAACTTTGTCCCCATGGTCCCTCTCAAATACCGAAGGATCCACTTTATTGCTTGCCAATGCTCTTTACCTGGATCACTCATAAATCTACTCACAGCTCCCACTGCATGGGCAATATCAGGCCTAGTGCACACCATAGCATACATCAAACTGCCAACTGCTGATGAGTAAGGTACCTTGGACATTTGGTTTCTTTCCTGCTCTGTCTTGGGACATTGCTCCTTTGATAACTTGAAATGGCCTACCAAAGGAGTCCCAACCGGTTTAGCATCCTGCATGTTAAACCTGTCTAATACCTTCTTAATGTACTCTTCCTGAGATAAAGTCAACTTCCGTTCCTTCCTATCCCGAGTTATCCTCATACCAAGGATTTGTCTGGCTGCCCCCAAATCCTTCATATCAAAGGATTCACTTAGTTGTTTCTTGAGTACTTTTATTTCCTGCATGTTTTTACCTGCAACCAACATGTCATCAACATACAAACATAGGATAATATAACTTCCATCCTCAAATTTCTTTGTATACACGCATGGTCGTGAGGAGTGACATCTAATATAACCTTGCTCCATCATGAAGCTATCAAACTTCTTATACCATTGACGTGGAGCTTGTTTCAAGCCATACAAGCTCTTCTTCAGTTTACACACCATCTCCTCTTTACCTTTGACCTCATAGCCCTCTGGTTGCTGCATATATAGTTCCTCCTCCAAATCACCATGGAGAAATGCAGTCTTTACATCTAACTGTTCTAAGTGCAAGTCTTCTGCTGCCACTATTCCAAGAACAGTTCTAATAGAAGTCATTTTTACTACAGGAGAAAATATCTCATCAAAATCTATACCTTGTTTCAGTGCAAACCCCTTGACCACCAACCGGCCTTATATCTTTTCTTTCCTCCTTCTTCATCTTTAACTCTATACACCCACTTGTTATCTGCAATGATCTTTTCCTTCCGGTAGGTTAACAAATCCCAAGTTTGGTTCTCCATGAGAGACTTATGCTCCTCATCCATGGCTTGCTCCCACTTCTTCGGCATCTACCCGCATTGCTTCATCAAAGCTCTCGGCTCTCCACTATCGGTGAGTAATAAATAATAAAGAGAAGGAGAAAAAGTTCAAGTTCTTTTCTTACCCTAGAAGACCTCCTCACTGTAGGAGTTTGGGGTTCTTGTTGAGTAGGTTCTGAACTGATTCATGGGTCACTTTCCCATCTAGAAGATCCTCTACCACTGCATATTCTTTCTTGGATTCTTCCCATTTTCCTATGAGGAAGCTTTCTTATACATGACTTTCTCATTAAAGACCACATCCCTAGATGAATGATTTTCTTGTCCTTAATACTCCAACATTTAAACCCAAAGTCATCACCACCATAACCAATGAAAGTACATTTTTCTGATTTAGCCTCTAGCTTGGTCCTATCATCCTTGTCTATATGAACAAACACTTCACATCCAAAGACTCTAAGAAATGAATAATCAACTTTCTTACCATACCATGCCTCCTCGTATGCCTCCATCCAAGGCACTTGAGGGTCCTCTTCATTTATCAAGTACACAAAAGTGCTCACATACGCTTCGCCCAAAAAGAAAGAGGCAGTCTTGCATGTAACCTCATGCTCCTAGCACGTTCCATTATTGTTCTGTTCATCCTTTCTGATACCCCATTCTCGCCGCGGAGTTCTGGAACGAACCGCCTTTTTCCTGTGGATTCCATTCTTAGAAATGAATAATCATTAAATTCATTGCTTTGCAATACTCCCTCCATTATCTCGACTCCGAGACATTTTAGCTTAAGACATGTTTCATTCTCTACCAAGGCTTTCCATTTAACAAAAGTGTCAAATACATTAGATTTGTTTCTAATACAATAAACCCAAACTTTCCTTGTTGCATCATCAATAAAAGTAACATAATAACTTGAACCCCCAAGAGATGATACCTGAGCCGGCCCCACACATCAGAATGTACCAGCTCTAACTTACTCTCTTTCTTCGTAGGTCCAACCTTGAGAAACCTTACTCGCTTCTATTTCCCATATATGTAGTTTTCACAAAAATCCAAACCTGTTTCTGTATATCCAGGCAAATTCTTCTTTATGATGTTCATGCCCTTATGGCTCATATGACCGAGCCTATAGTGCCATAATGTTGTATCTGCATCTGAAGCCACAAGATTACAATCATTAGTACTATCAGTGGTTAAATACAAGGTTCCAACCTTCTTACCTCTTGCCACCACAAGAGCACCCTTGGTAACCTTCCAAGAGTCTGCTGTAAATATCACAGTACAACCATCACTTCCCAACTGCCCTGCCGATATCAAATTTCATCTTAATGTAGGCACATGTCTGACATCCTTCAATAGCCAAGTATTCCCATTCTGCATCTTAACTTTGAATGTAGACCTTTTCCAACTATGCTTCTGCAAGGCTCATCATCACCAAAAAAACATGCCCAAAATCTCCTTGAACATAATCAACAAAAATAATGCCTATGTGGAGAAGCATGGAAAGAAGCCCTTGAATCTAAAACCCAAGATTCAGTAATATTGTGCAAAAGAAAGAATCAAAGCATCCCGACATACATTACCCATTGCCACATTTACCTCCTTGTTTTCTTCCCGTTGTTTCTTCTTATCCCGAAGCTCCCAAAGTCTTCTTTTGCATGCCCAAAGACAATTCCAACATACAATCTTGTTCTTGGATTTTGACCTTGCCCGATCTTTTGATTTTCCACGATTTCCTCTATTCTTCTGTCTCCCTCTAGTTTCCACTTCAAAGAATTCCTGAAGTATAAGATTCCCCGAGAGCTTTTTCTTCACATTTCCTCGCTTAGAATCACCCCTACAACATCCTCAAACTTCAACTTCGAGTTAAAGCATGGAACCGAGTTACTTACCGCCATTACCAAGGTATTCCAACTCTCGAGTAAAGAGCACGAAATTAATAAAGCCCTAACTTCTTCATCAAATTCTATCAGAACCAAGCTAGCATATTCACTACCGTATTGAAATCATTTAAATGATCCGCTCTTGAACTATTCTTAGACATCTTCATATTAAACAACTTTTTCATTAAAAATATCTTATTAGAGGCAAAGGGTTTTTCATAGAACTTCCCTAATGCATCCATTAGATCTTTTGTAGTCTTTTCCTTTGAAACATTAAATAATACCGAGGATGCAAGACACATCCGAATCGTTCCAAGTTCCTTCCGATCCAAAAAATCCCATTCCGCATCTGTCATACTCGAGGGTTTGTTCACCTTCTCAGACAACGGAGTATAAAGATCCTTTTGATAAAGGTAATCTTCCATCTGCATCTTCCAAAGACTAAAATTCTGCCCGTTGAATTTATCAACCCTAGATCTTCCATCATCTCGCCATAGCTCCCACTCAAGATAAAAATTTCTCTCGCGATTCAACACTTCAAAGAAACCAAACCAGACTCGATACCAATTGTTAGGAAATAAGGGATTAAATATGCGGATAATCCCTCACGAATCATGTAATAAGAGAAAATAATATGCATAAATTATTGATCTCAAATAAAATTGCGTAAATAAAATAACACAACACAAAGAGATGATTTAATGTGGTTCACCCAATTTGGGCTACGCCCACCAAGAATCACTTGCTCATATTTTATTACAAGCCACCGCTCTCTCAATACAATACCTGTGATCCTTTTAGAGCTATGCTCAACAAACTCTCACAAGAATTCACATTTTAAAACACATCTCGCAATACATTTGCTTGTACATCTATCATATGCATAAGACCATATAAATAGACAATCTTGCAAGATACAAAACCGTAGGTATCAAAACCAAGGGCAAAAGCGTGGGTATCAAAACAATGGGCAAAAGACCGAAAAAACCATGGCCCCAAAACCAACCCATAACGTGATTACCCATTACCCATGGGTTAATAAACCACCCATGAAAATTTTCTTGAGGGCTTCGCACCCCCTTTTCCATCGGGGGCTTCACCCCGAACCCCTCTCGACCCGCTTTTCACCGGTGAGCGGGACCGCGTAAAAATACCCGAGTGTAACACATAGAAGGTGTACCACACTCTAACATGAAAATAGGCTCCAAAACATAACACCAATTATTGGGTGGTAAGAGGTTGCTTCATTTACTTGATTAACTTATTCATTTGTTAGGAGGGCGTTAATTTCTCAAGGCTCTTAACTTCATCAATTTGTTTACAACGTTGTGCTTTTAAACATATATGTTTTACCTTTTCAAGCGGTCATTTTTTTACAAGACATGACTATCAAATCTTGGATTCATCATTAAGATCTTATTTTTGTTAATAAATATTTCATTGGGGTTAAGAGTCTAACCAGAAATATTAAAGGTTTCACTCGGGCTTCACTTGAAGAGATAGACATAAGTATACTGTTTACATTTTCAACGGGTAAGATAGATCAAAGAGTTTCTTAATCAAGTTCCTTCTATTTATTATAATTTTATTATCTTCCAAGATTTAATCATTGATTTCACCTTAAGACCATTCTAAGGACTCACCACAATAAGAGATTGTTGATTAGTTTACGTGGGGTCACAAGGTATATTTGTTTCTCTTGTTTTTTTGCTAGATTCAAAACATAGTCCTCTACCAAATGACACATGACCAAAGGTAACTAAAGCGATGTAAGTTGATTCAAGTTTAGATAGTTAGAATTAGGTTTGACAATTCAAGGATAAATCATATTCAAAAGTGAAAATTTAACGAAGGATACGCATGTCAAAACAAGTTCATTTAATCTTATTGACAATAATATTTCTCAAATTGACTTTCAAACGATAACAAAACCTACATGAGAACAATACAAAATTATAACGCAATGCCTTCTAAATAGTCTCCACAATTTCCATACCAATGTTTTAAAACAAAAAAAACATTCGTGACAATAATAGCGATCCTAAGAAATCCGAATCCACTTTCTACATGTGTTTCTCTTTCTTTCTTTTTTCTTTTACTACTGTGAAATCCTCCCGCACATTTGTTAAACACATGTCATTCGCCTCGCAAGAACTGAGCACGATAAAAGCTATAACATTAAGACAATATGTTGTTATCTAACTGTTTCAAGGAAGAAAAGCATCGTTGCTTATGAAAATAATCCAAGTGTCTAAACAAGAGTAATTAAAGAGTTGTCCAAAAGCATAAAATGTCAAAATAAAGCACTAACTCTATTTAATTATCATTTTCTCATAGGAGAAGTTAATAAACCATCATAATGAATTCCACCTATATCACAATAATGACCATCATTTTAACAAGATAACATTTCGAAACAAAAACAATTACAAGAAGAAAATTAGTTTCAAATGTGATCTGCCTTATTTGTTTAAGTTAGTTCACCAAGCCAAGGATTCACTATTCCACTGTAAGATCCCGAACAATCAATCGACATGAGAATATCTAAACCAAAATGACTTAATAATATTAAGATGTTGTGCCTATAACAGTTAATTTTATATCAGTACAGAATAAATAAATTGGAAAAGAAAAGGGATGAAACGCACAAATGACCCAGTATGGGCCACATCCTATCCTAACAATCCTTCTATTAAACTTTCTTCTAATCAAGAGAATGTCTTAAGAAAAAGGACAAACTTGACAAGACCAAACATAACCATTATAAATCTTACAGGAGGTTTACTCAATCATTCACAAGAGCACAACACATAATACATAGCTTCTAAAGGATCTGCCGTCAACACAAGTTGACATCAACCTTTCTAGTCAACACATAACCATTCTACTAAAATGACAGCAAGGAGGTCGTATCACAATGAGCATCACAATAACCAGTCAACCAATGAGTTTCCAAATACACCAACCTCTAAGTCATAGGAGAATGAAATTTAAACATTTTTAAGGAGCAAAACGTAGAGTAATTTCTTACGCATAAAACCAACATCCCAATTTTAAGATTTGAAAACTTCCTCAATAATGATCAAGTAGATCTCGTATCCTCCAACATATGTGAAACAAAATCAAGGTACGAAAAAGAGTATTTACTCCGACATTTTAAGCTATCCCAAAGATGTGAGTAACATCTCAAGGAGACATTCCATAGGATCAACTACATTCCTCAAGACATACAACAGTCACCAAGGGAGAGAAGATGATTCCAAAGACAAGAATCTCCAAACGGTGAACATGAACTGATACCAAATTATGAAGATCAAACATGACGCTGGAAGAATAAAATAGTTCTTCGAGGGATTTACAAATAACAAAAGCAACTAACCTAGTTTGAGAGTAATACCAACTTGGCTCAATTCAAAAAATAGTCAAGCTAAGCACACACTAAGCCAACCGAGGAGAGTAACTAGAACCTAAAACAAACTAAAAGAAAAAGATAGAGACAGAATAACATCATTCACCTATACACAATGCACTTATAGTACTCAATTGTTATTTTGTAAATACCCAACATAAGCCAAAACGACAGATCTCGAACCGAAACAAGTATCCAAAGGAAACAAGCACTATAAAATTGAGTCAAACAACAATGTTTGATAAAACATTCAAATCATGAGACCATAAAAAAGAACTAGGAATTTTCATTACAAGACCCCCACCTCTTTTATTTTATTAGTCTTAAGAACAAAGTTGACCCAACTAATATTTATTAAAACCCAGAAAACAATATAAAAGGCTTCAAACAACATGGTCATTTCTAACGCCGGAAACTAATATCCTCCCAGAAAAATATGAAAGAGCAAGGGAAGTGGAAACCACACAACATACCATCACACAAGACATTTATATGAAGAGCAGGGTCATTTAATGAATCATTTAAATAACAGCATAAGACTCAATGGTATAGAGAATATCGTGCTTGATTAAGCTCCCACAGTCGAGCACAAGATGGACAGGGTCTGCAACAACATCTCAAGCCCACACTCCACTTTGTCCTCCAGCCTGCTAGGTCATCCACACTCTTCTCATAGCCAAATTTGGCATAGGCAGGTTACGGCCAGGGTATGGAGTCCCCAAAACATAGATCCACAACACCCTGAAGGAAAGGTGGTCTCTAGGACAACACTGATAGAAATTTGTGCACAAATGGCTTGAGTTAAGACCCCTCTCCCACCATAAATGACCAACAAAACAATGCCCAACCTGCTCAGCCCACCCTTCAATTGCATACCCTGTATTGCATGTAAAATGTGGAAGAGTAAAACCAGAAGGAAGATAAACTGTCTGATAAAGTGCCTCAAAGAGATGTGGTTTCTAGGGATGCCACATACGCAGGATGAGCATAGAAGGATCTACAGAAAATGACCCACAGGTGTCCCAAATGGCTAGTTGTCTTTACCAGCATTCACACAACCAGTGCTAGAAGGAGCTTGACAAGGGTAATGACGTCCTCCCAGCAAAGCAACTAGAAAATAGGAAGAAATAACAATGTCCCAGCCAAACAAGGACTATGCACCAGAACTCTTCACGTGAACAGTCATCATGGCTTGAGTAGGTTACAGTCTGAGCCAAGGCAAATGTGCCTTCCACCATCATGAAATCCTAAGCATCAGGAGAAAGAACTGGTCCATGCTCTAGCTGCACGTGCCTAGGGAGGAAATCAAGGAGATTGAGATCCAAAAGAAAGTGGCCAGAACTCCATGGAAGAATACACTCCAATATTTTCCACGTTGTCCCCACAAGACTTCCTCCACCAACACTTTTCCACGCAGAAAACTAAACTTGGCATACGCAGGATACACAAAGTCCAGAGCATGTAGAAAGGACAAAGAACTTGTTAAAAAAACTTGCACCCCATTTCTTAACAGAACCCTAGTCAGCTAGAAACCAAAGCTAAAACATTCTATGCGGCCACGCTCCTTTCAGGCATTTAGGTGCACAATTACATGCCAAGCGCCTACTCCAGTGGATGTCAAGGTTCGAGCTCCTCAAGGACAATCAATTGCTTACATCATGCCAAGAGAACTGCGTGTACACATGCCAGACCGCTATGCTGCCTCCTACCACCACCACCTTCAACTTGTTCTCCTATTCTCTCCTCTCAGTTCTCCTTTAGCTACATGTTCATCGCATTCTTTTGCTTAGGCCCCCAATAAAATAATGGAACAGAGGAATAGTCTAAGCGGCCATTAACAGGAGAACCAGGTGCAGGCTAAAGTAGGAATCCGAGGCAAAACAATCAATGAGACAACCATCCCAATCAATGTTGTCTGCCACCAACCAGGGAGAAAGGTGCTTCCACCACTACAAAAACAAGACTTCTACCAAAAAAAAAGAATAAAAAATACAGTCTTAAATGCAGGCGGCCAAGTTTCAAGGCAGTTAAACCAACCAAGGATGCCCAACACGTTACCATTAATGGATAGTAGGTCAACATAACACAACATGGTAGTGCATTCGGCCAGCAGGGAGGATTGATAAAAAAAGTGGAGTGTCTTCAAAGTGGCAAGGTGGGTGGATGCCTCCACTACCTTACCAATAAATTGCTATAATATAAGGTATACACAAATGTCTAGAAGGCCAGGGGGGAAAATTAAACGCAAGCACGAACACCACCTCCCAAGAAATGGATTCATCCACGAACAAGCTCCTCCTCTTGCAAACAGAGGCTTGGTCCGCGAAGTGACCAACGAACCAATAAAATCGTTTATCAATAATTAACAATAACGTTGATAACAATCGACAATAAGATAGTGACGTTATCATCGATCGATAATTAAATTAATAATATTATTACATTTTATTTTATTTTTACTATTATTATTACAAATTAATAATTATTATTAATCATATTAACAAGGGCCAACAAACAAGTTCGACAATTTGAGAACATGGTTTGCCTTTAATAGAGGAAAACATAAGGGACGATGCGAGGGGGCTAGCAACAGAAAACATCGACACCAACACAAATAGGCATGATGAAGAGGGAGAACAACTAATTATCCTCTGACGGCAAGGTGAATCCTCTAATGATCGACAAAAAAACAACGACGTTTAACACTTAGCAACACAAACGTCGAAGGAGAAAAAGAGCAATGATGAATAGGGCGTTACGGTGAAAAATTGATTTATAGTTTTAGAGATATTAGGAGGCTTTATATTTATTTTGATTGTAATTTTACTTTGAGGGAAAAAACATTTTTTTACTTAAAGGGAGAAAGGGAGAGCTCCCTTTCTACCTCTTAATTATTTTTCAATATGAAGGAGAATGGGAGACATCCCAGTCTACCTTTTTATTTTTTTTATTCTAAGATTGAAAACTATTATTGGAAGAGAATGGTAGGTCTCTCCTCCCATGAAGGGTATTATTTTAATTTTTGAGGAAAATAAAATATTTTTTCCACTCTGAGGAGAAAGGAAGACCTCATTTTCTACTTCATAATTAATTTGTTTTTAAATCATATTTTCCTATTAATTCCAATGACGTAATTTTTTTGATATTAGTGATAGTCACTAGCTATAAACTCAACAGGATAATTTTTGTTTTTATAATAATATTTTTTATGCATTTCAGGATGTCAATTTTTAAGCTTAGCGGTGCTAGTTATGAACTCAATGTGATAAACAAAATTATACTCATATTTTCCTATGAATTCTAGGGATGCCATTTTTAGAGCTTAGCGGGTGCTAGCTAATACCCCAAAAATATTAAAAAAATTAAATCATATTTCCCTATGCATTCCAAGGATGCTGATTTTTATAGCCTAGAAGTCGCTAGCTATGAACTCAATATGATAATTTGACTATAATCATATTTTCCTATGCATTCCAGGATGCCAATTTGTAGATCTTAGTGGTCGCTAGCTATGAAATCAACATGATAATTTTTGTTTTATAATCATATTTTCATATGCATTCCAGTGATGCCAATTTGTAGAGCTTTGCAGTCTCTAGCTAATACATTTACCGATTAAAAACATTAAATCATATTTTCCTATGCATTCTAGGTATGCCAATTTTTAGAGCTTAGCTTTCGATGTATTTATGAACTCAACAGATAATTTTTCATTTTATAATCATATTTTCCTATGCACTACGGTACATGTGAATTTTTAGAAGTTAGTGGTCACTAGCTATGCTTCATAAGATAAAAAAATTTATACTCATATTTTCCTATGCATTCTAGGGATGCCAATTTTTATAGCTTAGTGGTCGTTAGCTAGTACATCAATGGATGAAACAATTAAAATCATATTTTCCTATCCATTCTATGGATTCCAATTTTTATAGCTTAGCATTCACTCGCTATTCCTAAACAATATAATGGTTTTGAGACTCATATTTTACTATACATTCTAGGGATGCCAATTTTTAGATCTTAGTGATCGCTAGCTAATACCTCAATACGATAGAAATGCGGAAAGGTAGATCTCCCTTTTTACCTCATAATTGTCGTCAAATATGAAGGAGAATGTGAAACATCCCATTCTACCTTTTTGGTTTATTTCCCTATGAGGTCGAAAACTATTATTGGAAGATAATGGTAGATCTCTCCTCCCATGAAGGGTATTATTGGAAGATAATTGTAGGCCTCATATACCATGAAAAATTGATTTATAATTTTTGGGAGATTTGGAGGCATCCCATTTACCATCTTGATTGTAATTTTTATTTTGAGGAAGATAAATATTTTTCCACTCTAAGGAAAAAGGAAGATCTCCTTTTCTACTTCATAATTATTGTTTAATATGTATGAGAATGTGAGACCTCCCATTCTCCCTCTTGATTATGTTTTTCCTCTAAGGTTGAAAAATATTTTGGAAGATAATTCACTCCTCTCATTCCATGAAATATATTATTGGAAGAGAATGGTAGGCCTCACATACCATGAAAAATGTTTTATAATTTTAAGGAAATTGGGAGGCCTCCAATTTTCCTTCTTGAATGCCATTTTTATTTGAGGGAGAAACATTATTTATTACACTTTGAGGGAGAATTGGAGACCTCCCTTTCTACCTCATACTTATTTTTCAATATGAGTGAGAATGAGAGACCTCCTAATTATTTATCTTGATTATTGTTTTATTTTGAGGTTGAAAACTATTATTGGAAAAAAATGTTAGCCCTCCTATTCCATGACGAAAATTACAGGAAGTAATGTTAGGCCTCACATACCATGAAATACTAATTTATAATTTTAGAGAGAGTGGTAGGCCTCTTTATATTTTATTTATGTTGAAGGTTGATGATAATATAAAACAATTATCCCTACTATTTTTTTAGTGAAAAAATAATTGGATGTAGTCAATAATTGTTTATAGTTTATTTTCATTATTTTTGATATTGAGATAACTTTGTTCAAATGTCTCATTTGTATGAACATTATGGAAACACTTGGTAGTTTATTTTCATTATTATTGATATTGAGATAGCTTTGTTCAAATGTCTCATTTGTAGGAACAATATGGAAACACTTGGTCAACTTTCATTTGTAGAAATACCACTACAAAAATTTGATAGAGAGTTTGAAAGAGGTATTTTGGATGAAGAATGGTTTGTTGAAGTACATAAGCCAGATAACTTTCATGATGACTTATGGATGTTTCAGATGATAGTTAATGATGTAACAAAAATTGGTATGGTTATAGCTACAAAACCAATAAATAAAGATGTGATCAAGGTTCAAGTTGAGAGAATTGATAACATCACAAGAAAATTCTATCTTTTGGAAATGGATCTCTATGTGGCCAATTATCATAAATATTTAATGGAGAGGTCAATAAAAAATGCTAAATATTATTGTGTTGGTTTTGGTTGGAATTTTCCATTCCCAACTGATAGAAATAATAAGGAAGGTATGGCTACATCACAAGAAATATATAGAGGTATGCTACAAATTCTTAAAAGGTTGTATGGAAAACCTACAACATATTCAATTTTTCATCTTCTTAATATAAATTCTTCAAACATTGGAACTAATCTTGCACTTGTCAGAAAAATGAAATATCACGGGCGTACCATTCGGGGCTCGGGAAGAGGGGAGTGCTAACCACACCGAGTTAGGACTCCCCCTCTCTATATATTCAACCTCACCACCGAAAGATAAGATATATGGGAAAACACCCATACTCACCTAGGGAGGGAGGCCCTCTATATCTATATGGCCCGACCGGGTGCATATAGATATAGAGGAACTATCTAATGAATCTAATCTTGAATCGTAGCCCCGCATCTCATTTCAAATGCATATATTCATTTCCATCCATTATATACGTGATACAACCAACCGGGGCCGCCCTCTTTCTATATCTCTAGGGGAGGGTGGGGTTCGGGAGGAGGGGAGGCCATCTCTCTATATCTAGGAAGGCAAGAAGAAGGCTCTCCCATATTTATCTTTTTTATTATTGGGCAAATAGTTTTTCAAAGGGACTATACCCTTGTATAAAGATGACTCATGTGCCCAAGCGAGCAAAAGATCAAAAGGTCAAAAACAACAAGGGCGCAAGAAGGAATAGAACCTACTAAAGACATGAAGACTAAAACCCGCAAAGCCCCAATTAATAAGAGAACAAAGAAAAAAAATGGCCGCCGATGGGAACAATTACATCCAACCTAAGTGCCCCGATGTCACCCCCTCCATGAAAACCGCGGAAAGATTTTCTACAAACAATTAGGTCTCCCAAATTTTACCATGTTTTCGTCATCCACGTCGAGAACCTCCTCTAAATTACCAATTAAAAAAATTTGAAACCCTCGCCTCCGAAGTCAATAATGAAATCTTTTCACTTTTACTTATCCCATCTTCCTTCTATGCCCAACGGTTCAAATCCGCATTTAAAGGTCTTTGTTTATGAGCTTTCATAGATTTTATGTCGGTTCACTTCCCAGCGTGGCGATCTCCAAATCTGCCGTAATTAAATCTGTTTCTGACCCAGTCTCCCATTCGGAAGATTCACTATCTACCTTGTTTGACTCGTGAAAAGTTTTGAATGGAATTTCCCGCGTCTTCCACGCCGTAGCAGCCTATCCCACGCGTGCAGAGAGGTCGCCATGCGGCTTGCGAGTAGAGCCATTTCGAATTTGGTTAGTTCCGTCATTGTTGCAATTTCCTGTGCGTAATGTGTCAGGGATCTCTCCTTCGAAGATCCGCACCTCCTCTCTGCTGTTTTTCCTGCCTATTTCATCCACTGTCTCCGCGGAGCACTTGCATAGTTTGGCTTGGAAGTTGACCTTCCAACATTTGGGACAAACCAAACCGTGGTCTTCGAGGATGATGTTACGCCTGCAAAGCGGCCGTGGAGAAGAAAGAATGATATTCTTTGGGAGAACAGCCCACCTCCATGCTAACACATAGTCGTGCTCTTACAAGCCTCATACGGCTTTTTTGCGAGTTCCAAGGATATTAGCTCTCCCATTGAAGGCTGCTATGCCAATAAGGACTTCGTCCTCCCAAAATTCCACCGGAAGAGCCGAGAGATATCCAAATGGGCAATTCCTTTATTTGAAGAGAGACCCCAGCTTCCATCGCTTGAGATGCAGGGCGATTCTTCCAAACATCCAGGAGCGTGAACGTCGAGAACCTTAATCATCTCATCTTCCTTAGAAAAATTGAACGAGAATGGGCGTGGTCGGGAAGAGCGATGATATCAACCCGCAAAGACACCACTTCCGTCCGCACCATTTGGGCGACAAATCGATATTTGGACGATAGCACCTTGTAAAAGCTCCAATTAGTGCAAAAAGGAAACCTGGACTTGGCCTTCTCGATCACAGTTACGGAACAAAATGCGATGCGCTTTCGCTTCATCATCCCAGATGGAGGAAAGGGCAGTAAACACCCCTGTGGATTGAGGGAATAGCTTGGACCTCCATGAGCAAGTTTCCATGGTCAAGCGAACAGCCGCGAACAATCATTTTGGAACGGCCTTGATAAAAATGAATAAAGGAAGCAACAGCCAAATAGGCAGTCGCGGAGCAATCCCGGAAGCGATCTCGGAGAGCGTTAATAAAATCGCTACTTAGTATAATGACAGACATGAACAAAGCGCGAACCAGCCATGAACGCGCATGAATACTTTTGATCGCGCAATCTCCCATATTTATCTTCATTAGAGGTAGATATATCTCTTTCCTCTTTCAAGGAGATGAAAAAAGATCCAAAGAAAGAAGTTGAAAATAAAGTAGAGACTCTCTTTTTAAAAGCAGCTCTAGAACTTAGTGAAGAGGTAAAACATTTCTTGTTTGATGAAAAAGTGTTTTCTATTGATGTTCGAGGTGTGAAATTGCACCTAAAGATATCCAATTCAGGAAGCTAGATGAAGATGAAGTTTCAAAAATAGTGTCCTCAATGATACAAAATATGATTACAAATCCTTGAGATGCAATACTTCTTCCTTTCAATAAGATAACAAAACAAGTTGCTGAAATTATAATAGAGAGGATCTCATGGATGAGAACATCAATTTTTATATATTATATGGGCAACACACTATTAGTGCCCAAAGAAAATACTTGGCAATCCCAAGTATGTTGATGTGCTTTGCAATCCATATAAGAAGATGATTACAACTCCTCGAGATACAATACTTCTTCCTTTCAATAAGATAACAAAACAAGTTTTGAAAGTATAACAAAAGTGGATCTCATGGACAAAACATCAAATTTTTATATATTATATGGGAAACACACTATTAGTGCCCAAAAGAAAATACTTGGCAATCCCAAATATGTTGATGTGCACAATCGTTATAAAATGTGAAATGCTAGAATCATGGCCCACAATGTTCCATTGAGTACAATATATGTTATTTGCAAGCAACAAAATTGAGCAAATAGAGTGTGGGTTGAGACACAATTTATTGATAATATATAAGGCAAGGGATCTATGGATAAGTTGTGGAAGACCTAAATGTCTAAGAAGGGGAAATGAATAGTCAACAAAGTTTGAAGATGTGCATTATAATTTTATTTCAAATTTATATTTATTCAATATTTATAGTTAAATAGAAATTAACACTCATGCTTGTAATAAATTTAAATGCAGGGGTTCATTAAAAGGTGCTTAGATATATTTGAAATAAAAAAAGAAGAAAGTTTGTGTGATAAGTTGACATTTGTGTACTTTCCTGATTCTATTTGGGAAAAGTGGGAAAATTGAACTATATAGATTGGGTGGATTAGCATGTTCACCCAAAAAAGACAACCAAGATGAATTCACAAAAAATTCAATAAAACAATTTAGTGCTATTTTTTAAGTGCATATGTGGGCTTGATGAAAATGAATTAGATTACCTTGTTGATGAGATATATGAAGGACATGTTTGGTTGAGGACATTAGTTGACCCTGGTCAAAGAGCTGAGACCATTTCCAATTACTACAAAATAATTAAGGAAGAAAGAAACACAAAAGAAAAATATATTTGAATATGTTTGCATGAAGGATGGTGAAAATTGTACAAGACTTCAATGTGATGCAGAAAATGTGGTAAATAAATATGGAATTCATAGAACCCATTTGGCTCAATTATGTCACATAATTGGTGAAGAAAAACACTTTGCTAATGGTCAACAAACTTCTCAAAAGGGAAAATCAAAAATTTAGAAAGGAAAAGAAAGTGCTAAAAAGGAAAGAGAAAATTAGATGAGGCTAAGGAACCAAAAATACCTACAACTACAAAAAATATTAGATTTGTATATTCAAGCTTTTCACAACAATACTCTAGCCAGAGATCCAGATATAAATAATTTTACTTGTTGTTTTAGTTTTCCATTTGGACTCAGAACTACATTGGAGAATATTTCTAGTTTATCTATGCTTGCATGTGATCTTCTTGTTATGGATATGTGTAATATTGTTACTGATGTAACAATAAAGGACCTTATTGACATGTTCACATTTTTGGGAACAAATGCAAGTAGATGTGTTTGTGTTTTTGGTTCCAATTTTAAAAGTACCAATTGTGGCAGAAGTTGTGACAATATATTGTAGAGATGTTAAGGATAATTTTTCAGAGCTTGATTATGGGTGTTATATATTGTATACTTCCCATGGTTTTGATGGGTTTTTAGTAATATGCGTTGTTTATGACATCCATAACCATGATGAAGAGGAAGAAAAATTCAAGTTGATTTAGATTGGGAGCATAATGAAGATGAAGTGAAAATTCCTTCTTGTAATGATCTTAATCTTATTGGGTCAAGGAATCCATTCTAATTTGAGCGAATGGAGCATTTTTGGAACAATTTGATAAAAAATCACACACAAGAGGAGAGCAACATTATCTCCATTTATACATGATGCACATTACTTCCAACATTTGTAAAAATAGGTGATCATTCTCTTGTATCAATTGTTGAAAATGTTGACCAGGAGTTATTTATGAAGACATTTTACAAGGAAATTTCAACCATTGAGGTTTCATGTGTACCTAGTGAGTTTTGTACCTTTCTATGATTATAATTTTTTATTTTGGAGGGAGAAAAAGTTAAATAATTATACTATCAAAATGTATTCTCTTAAATTTAAGTTTATTTTGTATAAGATAAGATTTATTCCACATTGAGGAAGTATGTGATACCTCTCATTATCTACATAAGGCTAGTGTCAACTAAGTTACATAAGGCTAGGGGCATTAAGTTCAATAATCCTTAATGATGTAAGAATTTGTGATCTCTTTTTAAGATGTTTTTAAACTACCATATTCATTATTTTTTCATAATTGATCTAATATTAGTGAATATGTGTTTGTAGGTGTGGAAATCTAAGAATTGAATGTCTCTCAAACATATAAAGAACCACTTGCATTGATATTTTGGGGTGATTCACATGGTGTTGGGTTGGATGCAACAAAAACAATAGTTTCTAAGAAACGTAAATGCATATCTAATAAAAAGATTTTGAAAATGTTCCTAAGTCAGAAGATCCAATTATACCTAATGTTGTAAAATATCCAGAAAATATAGAGAATCAAGAAGTTGAGCAAGGTTTGAATAACACTGCAACTGAAACATGTAATTAACTACTCACTTTTTAATTTCATATGATATTTTTGTTGCAATTAGTGAATTTAAATGATTAATTCTATGAAACATTTATTTACAGATGGTTATGAAAATATAGATGTAGAGTGAACAATTCAAGGCCAAATACCACACTCTTCAGGTATAATATAAGAAAAATAGTTTCTTTAATTTTATAAAAATGTTGTAATTGGTAGTTTTTAGAGTATATGATTCAATAATTTATTTGTGCATATCTAAGTAGAAAACCTCTATTGATACTAGATTTGGAAGGTGTGCTAATTTTTCAAGTGACTTCTAAAATTTCTGGATCTTTCTAGACCAAAGGATGTCATTATGTTCCAAGACAAAAGTTATCTCATTTTTAAAAATGCATATGTACTAAATTTGAGATAGCATTTTGGTCGTTTATGTGACCAAGATGTTAAATATTTAGGGAAGAATATTTTGAAGAAATATGGGGATGGTAAGCAAAGAGATTTATTTTATTATGGTGTTGAAATGTGCACAAATGCAAATTGTGAACAGGTAAAATATCTAAATATGGTTTGGTCAAAGCATAAATCATATGACGCTACAAATACCATATTGATCAGTTCTGAAATGGTAGGGGTTCCTCAAGAAAATTGTTTCATTGCACCAAGTTTTTCTTTCTCAGATGATATGCAAGCTGATAATTGGCTAATGGCTCATATTTGGTAGATCCTAAGCACTTTAGAGAATGATGTAAATGATGTACAAAAAAGCACAATAACATGTCCCAATTTTGGTATGTTTTGTACCTTTATAAACATGAATTTTTAGTTTCATTGATTTTCTAAAGGTAATAGCCACAAAACCGTACAAATTCATGAAATTCCACAAACTAAAGAAATGTTATGTTTAGAATGTAGAATACATGTATATTTTAAAAAAAAAAAAATTGGCAAAAATATGGTCTTTTTCTTAATTTTATTCATATGTTGTTTCTTATGTTATAAAAGAGGAATGACTGTCCCCAGTAGTTTTTTTAAATGAAAAGTTATCTTTTCACCATGAAATTTTACATATATGTTCAAGATCATTATAATTTTGAGGTTCACAAATTTTCATATTTTTTTAACATATAGATTGTTTTTAATTAATTATTTAGTAACAATATTTTAAAATAAATGGCGTCCATATGTCTATGCCAATAACTTTTAAGATTTATATTGAAATTAAAAAAATTCACAAGTAAGAAGAAGACTTCAACAAATACAAAGTTTATTTTTTTTTACCCCTTTAGACAAATTTTTTGATATATTTTGCTATTTTTCAAATTGAGTTGATTGTGTACGATTGATTGTCCTAAAATACCATGTGTTAGCAAAAATAAAAAATAAATAGTAAAAAGATTTTTTAAAAATGAAAATTATATTTTTAGAAAGCTAATAAAATTCTCAGTATTTTGTATTAAATTTTTGTAATTTTACTAATTCGTTAACCCCAATTAATTACGTGGCACATTTTGACATAAAATCATCCTCCAAATGGATTTGGTGCCAAAATTTGCCACATAAGTGTCGATAGGTAGCCACATAGGGGAGTTCACGCAGAAGCTCTCTGCTCCCATTTTTCCGTGAGCACTCTTCTTCATACCATATTTTTGTCACAACATTAAAATTTTCAGGGTAAACCTATCATGAATGAGGAAGTTACGCATAATAAGGATGATGAAGAGGGAGCGGTGCCTTTTCACATCAAAAATGGAAAGTGAAAAGGCAAAACCCTTTTCGAAGCTTGATTGGCTTCACCCAAAGGGGGTTCACGTGAATCCCTCTTCACCCAAACCCCCCTAAACCCTAAATCTGCCGCCCACAACTATACAAATATCTATATATAAATCTATGCCACCAAAATTATTTGAAATCAAAGGGGTTCACGTGAAGGAGTGTTCGCGTGAATCCCCCTTTGTGCGAACCACTTTCTTTTGCCAATGTGGCAGTTTGGGTGAATGGGGTTCATGCGAAAGGGTGTTCACGCGAACACCCCTTATTCCCCATCTCGCCTTTGATTTTTACTTGCATTTTGGGACACGAAGTGAGGGACACAACATTGTGTTTTGACTAAAAATTGTAACAGTTGAATATTTTGAGCTAGTTTCATTGTAAGCCAATTTTGAAATCATTTTGAAGATATGTTGTTGTATTGTAAGACAATAAAATCCATTTAAAAGTTAATATAATGTATTATTACTATTTATTTTATAGCATTGAAATGAATTTATTTTTTATTTGTTGTTTTTCATAGTGTAATTATTAAAATGCTAGTAATGTTTTTCATATCTTTAACTTCAATTACAATGAATTTATTGATTTTTGTAGTAATAGGGATGTACTTTTGAAATTTATTTTAAATTTAGTTTACATCTTGTTATTTATGCTATAACATTGTATGGAGTTCAATTTTTGATGTGGTTATTTATTGGATTATATATATATATATATATATATAATGTATAATATACATTTTTCGATTTATAATAGGAAATTGTTGATATTGGGAGTAGAAGGATTGTTGTTCAGAGTTCCAGGATATTCTGGAACTAAGCCTTACAAATTACAACATGATTTTAAATATGCTTCATATACATATTTCCAAAGGATTTATTCTCCGACTTGTTTGTGGTTTACATTTTTAGATAACAAAGAAGTACATTCTTTTCTTGCACACTTTTCTTGTTAAGCAATACAAAATTTGTGTTTACTTGGGAATAGAAAATTTTATAATATCAAATACATTTAAGATATCTCAAAGTGGAAATTTGAATCCTATATATAAGAAAAGTTTAAAGGATGTTATTGATGTGTACAGAGAGAGATATGTTGATTCTAACATATTATTCATTGATGAGGGGAAATACATATTTGAAGAGTTTGGAAATGCTAATTACTTTAAGATCCCACATAGTTGGGATTTTTACAGATCTTATGAGAAAGATAAAATTATAAAAACCCATCTATGTACTTGGGTTAAACATGTGGGGCCTCGTGATTATTACTATAGTAATTAACATACCATGATAGATTATTAAAAAAACTTCCCTCTCTAAAACTTTTTGAATTTTCTATTGTGTAGGTTTCATTATGATGTTGATCCATCCTGGTCATCCTTGACCCTCATCATAACCTTGTTGACACCATTCTTTAGTGTCCCATCGGGATCTTGGAAAGAGGTTATGGCGAGGCTCTTGAAACCCCCGGGAAAATTCTCCCAAGCTCATTCATGGGACTCTGTCCTTACACAGATTCAATCTTCAATCACTAATGTAATGCAAGATTCAAGAGATTTTTAGTTATTGATAATCTAATGGGTCCTAGACCTCCATTAGAAGAAATCCAAAAATGTGTTTAAATCAAATGGGCCCCACCGTGGTTTGGTTGACGCGTTCTATCTTCCAAATGGTTTTATAATATTTACTTTCACTCAAAAATAAGACTTTGTGGTGAGCTCTTTTAGGGAGGCCCCGGTTATTTGGTAGGAGATGATTTTATCTCAGACGATGGATGCCAATATTAAATGCTAGAGATGAAACAATGACCCAAGCACCAATGACTGGGTGCGCCTTCTCGATTTCCCCATGGATTTTTGGAACTCTATTATTATCGAAGGTATTACCCTTTCAATTTTAGGTTAATTATTATTTACCTAATATTCTAATTATGCATTTTATAATTAATTAAATATTAATTAATTATTTATTTTTATATGGTTTTTAAAACCATATTTGTCTTTTATTTCCACATGTATAATTGTTATAATTGTTATAACAATTATGTGCTTCCCGATTTGTAATATTGGAATTTGTTGTGAGTTTGGTTTTACCAATGCAACCTATTTGTTTGTCTGCACATGGCATTCAATTCCTATAAAAATTTTTGCACTCCATTGTAATCATGGTTGATTGAGTTTAATATATTTTTATCTAGCTTCCACCCCTATTGCTTTCAATCTACATTTGGTACCAGAGCAAGAATTTGGACCTATGAAGGAGTGGAAAGAGAGAGCAGTAGAGATAGAGGAGATTGGAGAAGTGTTTGCAGCAATCGAGAGCCTACCCAGAGTGCAACCTCCTACAACCTCCTAGCCCCATCTCTGCCTCCTCATATCCTCTTGTTCATTCCAGGATGTTTGGAACACAATTTTGTTTTTTCACTAGTGCACCCAGCACTAGGCAAAATTTTCTGCAGGTATAGAAAATTTTTAAAAAAAATCCCCAACAAGGGTTTTGCCTCTACAATTGGAGGTATATTTGGTTATTATTGTACATATTAGAGGTCAAACCCGAGCCCCTCTTGAGCCAACATTACATTGGAGGAAAACTTGCATTGTAACATTGCATTGGAGGATAGATCTGCTTTGCTCAAACCAAGTCCTGGTGAGTCATTGTGTAGAGGGTCCTAGCTCCATCTACCTCTGTTGCCAAGCACTAAAACTGCACAAAAAAAGGCATTGCATGTGATCGATCATGTCCCTCCTCTACACACAACAAGATGACTACATTGAATCAATACAAAACTTCAAAGGTAGTGGTGGTGGAATCAACCAAAGCAGACCTCCATTCAAACGCCGAGATCCCTCCACGTGTTGGATTTGCATTTATGTCTCTGCAACATAGAAAAAGAAGTGACCTCTAACGTAAACATTTTAGTATCCATCGATGCCAAAACCATGACCTTAACCCCCGCACAAGGAAAAAAATGACCGATCCTCACCGCACGCAAAAATTGTAGCAACAAACTACATGCATCAACATCAAAATGTGTGACCTGTATACATGCTCCTCCTCCATTGCCGACCTATAATCAAGACAAAGGTGAGTCAAAGTGAAAGAAAATACACGGAGGAAAAGAAATCAAATAGCATCAAAACGAAGCGATCGATTGCGAAATAGAAAGCAAAAGAAGTAGTTGAAAAAAAAAGGTGAGGAGATAATAAGGAGGAGATCTAGTTTAATCAAATGCAAACCTAATGTCTTGTCATCAACGCATGCATGCCACGTGACCACTGCCACCTCCTCTCCAAAACAAGTCGACTTCCAAGTTGCATTCAAATATGTTAGTCACATTTTTTAAATTCAAATATAACATGATTAATTTCATATGCTAAGCGTTCATAGAGCCTAGTTGGATAATGTGAAAGCTTTGGAGTTGTGAAGTATATGGTTCGAATCACAAAACACAAGTTTTTCAATTTTGAAATTTGGAGGAAAATTCATAAAAATTGCCAAAGTTAGAGGAATATTTAGCAGAAAAACATCACTAAAAAACATAGATTACAATTGAATAGGTGCTTAAATATTTAGAGAGAAAAACCCTAATTTAAGGTAAATTTTTTTATCCTAATAGGTCTGTTTTTTCATTTCGGGCATTTTTTTGCAAAAGAAGGCCTATCTAAAAATTGCATTTTCAAGCTTTCGGGATTTTATGCAATTATTTGTATTTTGGGTCGTATTGGGCTCTGGAGGCCACCAGGGCCCGCAAAAAAAAATGTTTTATCTGCCCATTCAATTTTTTATAAATTTTTGAATGTAATTGCATGCTTCAACATATTGTACTAATTTTCAGGTTTCCATAGTCAACTGCAAACTTTGTAACTTCTCGAAATCAATCGCAGAATTGTAATACAAAACAATGCAAATTGGTTCTGAAACACTCATGAGATCCTAGATCTCATTTGCACAACGTTTGGTATATACGGTGCCTCTGGGAAGCGCTTACGGGTAAAGTCATCATGACTACTACTGCACTTAATGCCTAATATAGCTGCAACAACATCATCTGGGCATTGTCCTTATAAATCAACGGGAGTAATAAGGTCACAGCTGCACCCACTATGAGCCATCGCATCCATCTGAACGATTGCATGACATAAATTAAGACTCGAGAAATTATCTGAGTATATAGCAAAGTTACGCACATGTATGAGGATATTTCTTTGAGCCGGTGTCAATAATCACACAGACCCCTTTCAGTATTGTCTTGGTACCATGTATTGAATTCTTTCACGTACATTAACACCTCTTTCATGTACCACCGGGTATATAGAAAAGGTGATATTCTTCCACGTACCTCACGGGTATATCGGAAGGGTGCATATATAAAAAGGTTCGTATATGGGATTGACGGTATATATATTGTGAAATGTTATACCTGGAGTGATAAGAGCCAAAACTTGTCATTGATTTCTTTAAAATGGGCACCAATGCCTTCAAATGTTTTCTTCCAAATTCACAACTACTCAGAGGAAACAATTATGTTGCATGGAAGACAAAAATCAAGACACAACTTGAGTTTGAAGAGATCTAGCCTGTTGTGACTGGTACTATGACCAAATCATCTCCTAATACAACATAACAACAATGACAATTTGATAGAGTAGATTAGAAAGAAAAACTAATTATCTTGTTTGGAATGTTTGACGATGTGTAACCCCACATTCGTGATGCCACAACAACCAAAGAAGCATGGGATAAGTTGAGCATAGTATACGAGGCCAAAAACAAGAATGTTATACTGAATTTGCAGAGTCAGTTACACACATTGAAGTTCAAATAGAATTAAAAAATCGAAGCTTTCTTAAGAAGAGTTTTAGAATTGAGGGCTTCACTTCTAGCCCTAAGAGAAGCGGTAAAAGATGATGCTCTCATTCCCATTGTTCTGAGAGCACTCCCTTCTTCATACCATATTTTTGTCACAACACTAAAATTTTCAGATACGACAATTAGTTTTGAAAAATTGGTAAACCTACTGCAACAAGAGGAAGCCATACACAATAAGGATGATGAAGAGGAGTAGGCACTTTCTTCACATCAAAAATGGAAAGGAAAAGGTAAAGGAAAACCTAATTCCTATCAAAAGTCCCCAAATCAATATCAACAACAAGGGGACAAACAACAGAAGAAGCAATGTCCAATTTGTAAAAGAGGACATGACTTAAAATATTGTTGGTATAACACTTACAAGAAAGGTTCATCAATCAACTCTAGACCTCAAAGACAACAATCTTATAAGGGATGTTCTAACTACAATCAAGGGCAAAAATTGGAACTAGAAAAGAAGACCCCATCAACAGGAAATATTGTTGAACAAGAAGAACATTCGGATAATGAAGACTTCGTGCACACTACTCGATCAAGTGAACCATCCACGTCATCTAGTGATGTATGGTATGTTTATTCGGGAGCCACTCACACATGAATGGCCACAAAGACTAGTTTACTTCAATGAGTCAACTCCTTGATCACAACCTAAAAATTTAATTTGATAGTCATTCCAACAAGAAAACGTGTTTGATTCAAGATAAATCATGAGGCTCGAAAATAGTTACAAAATCCTCAATGTGGGACGATGTTCCACTTGATTTTTCCAAAGAGATGATCAGCACTTGTGGCTAAGAACTCTACCTCAGCACACAATGGCCTCGGAGACTTGGTCATATTAGTTTCAAGTATCTTGAGACACTTTTTCGACATAATATGGTACATGGGCTACCATATCTTCAAAAGGATACGAGATAAGTGTCCTCATTTCCTAGCAGGAAAACAACATAGAGCTTCATTCTAGAAAAGTAATTTTTGAGCTCATGGAAAGATTGACCTGGTTCATACCAATCTTTGTGGTCCGATGCAACCAAGTAATTCTAATTTTGGGTTCCAATATTTCATGCTTTGTGTTGATGACTACTCAAGAAAAATGTGGATTTTTTTTCTTCATAAGAAAAGTGAAGCTTTTGAAACTTTCAAGAAGTTCAAAGTAGTTGTTGAGAATGAAACTGGTCATCACATCAGAACTCTCCACTTAGATCGAGGGGGGGAATTCACCAGTAATGAGTTCAAATACTACCTACAAACTCACGGGATTCATTGACAAATGCCTCCTCCACACACACCACAATAAAATGGTGTTGTTGAGAGAAGAAATCATACTATCATGGAAATGGTGTGATGCATGATCGATGACTCTAGACTTGCAAAGACATTTTGGGTAGAAGCAACAAAGACAACAGTGTATTTGTTGAACAGAGTGCCCACAATTGCTCTTGATGGAGTAACACCACAAGAAGCATGGTCAAAATGGAAACCATCTGTTGCACACCTTAGATTATTCAGGTGCAATGCAAGTATGCACATACCCAAGAAAATAGAAAGAAATTGGACATGAAGTCACATAAACTTGTCTTCATTGGGTACAGAAAGAGACTCTTGGGTACAGATTGATGGATCCTAAGACCATGAAAGTCTACACCAACAGAGATGTTGAGTTCTTTGAGAAAAAGAAGCAAAAGTATCCTCCTCCAGACTCACCTGATGTATATTCTTCACCAGTTGTAAAAACTGAAACAGATGTTCCCTCAGATGATGAAAGTGATGATGGGAATGATGGTGTTGATATGATAGAACCACGACCCACGGGAACAACTCAGCGTATGCCCAAGTGGTGTACTAGCACATTACGAGATGCAAGAATGGATGCTCCACCAGATACATCCACCGCTGGACCAAAGACTCAGTAAAAGCAAGAGAAGAAGTTAACTTTGCTTTGATGAGTAGAGTTATTGAGTCTCAGATGAGTCCTTTATAGTTTAGGAAGCCCTATAGTTAAAAGCTCTGAAAGATGTCATAGAATCAAATATCAATCATGATGAAAAATACACGCTTGGCTTTTTTTTGATCTTCCACCAGGGAAGAAACCCATTGGATGCAGATGGATATTCAAAATGAAGTACAAAGTAGATGGGATAGTGGAAAAGTACAAAGTGAGAGTAAGTAACAAAGGGGTATGCATAAAAATAAGGAATTGACTACTAGGAGACATTTGCTCCCACAACTAAGATCAAAATGATCAGGATGATCTTTTCTCTAGCTACACATTTTGGATGGAAAGTCCATCAGATGGACATAAAAAGTTCCTTCCTGAATGGATATTTACAAGAAGAAGTCTACATGAATCAACCCGAGGGATATGTTGTGCTTGATCAAGAAGAAAAGGTATGCAGACTCAGAAATCTTTGTTTGGTCTCAAATAAGCACACCGGGCATGGTAGATCAAGATTGATGAGCATCTCGTACAACATGGACTTGTTAGAAATCATATGATCCCAATATTTACCTCAAAAGAAAGGGGGTGAGATTGTTATTGTCATTGTCTATGTCGATGATCTATTCATCACTAGCAATTTTAGTGAATATGATCGATGCAACGAAGAGATATATTAATCGATTGTTCAACATGACAGATCTCGGGATAATGCACTATTGTCTTGGATTGGAAGTATGGCAGAAAGAGAATCACATCTTTTTTCTCAGATGAAATATACCAAGACAACGCTCGATAAATTCAGGATGATGGATTGCACACCAATTGCTACACCCATGGAGAATAGATTACAGTTATCTCATTTAGATCCATCTCCTAGGTAAGTGCCACTCTCTATCGACAGTTGATTGGGAGTCTCATTTACCTGACCTACACTAGACCAGATATCAACTTTACAATAAGCTATCTATCCAAGTTCATGTAGGAACCCAAAGTTTGTCATTGGAAAGCAGCAAGGCACATCTTGAGATATCTCAAAGGATCAATGGATCTTGGTCTAGAATACAAGAAGAATGAAAACTTCTTATTGTCAGGATATTCAGATTCAGATCATGCAGGAAATATTGATGACAAAAAATCCACTTCAGGATTTGTGTTCTTTATGGGATCTGGACCAAAATTATGGGGAAGCAAGAAACAACACTTTGTTTCTCGTTCTTCCACAGAAGCTGAGTATCGTTCTATAGGAGACATTATCTGTGAAGCATTTGGCTACGTCGCATACTAGAAGGACTTGGAATACCACAAGACAAACCGAACACCATGTATGTTGAAAATGAAGGTTATTATCAAACTTGTTCGCAATCCAGTTGTTTCATGAAAGAACAAAGCACATTGAGGTACATGTTCATTTCATACATGAGTATGTGTTTAAGCACAACATCCAACTTCAATTTTTTCCAACAACTGAACAACGAGCATATATCTTCATGAAGTCACTTGCACATGACAAGTTTGAGTTGTTTAGAGAATTCCTCTCCTCATCCCTTGAGACAATGCACAATTAAGGGGGAATGTTAGGTTAATTATTATTTACCTAATATTTTATAATTAATACATTTTATAATTAATTAACTATTAATTAATTATTATTGTTATATGGTTTTTAAACCATATTTGTCTTTTATTTCCACATGTATAATTGTTATAATTGTTATAATAATTATGTACTTCCCGGATGTAATATTGGAAGCTATTGTGAGTTTGGTTTTACCTGTGCAACCTATTTGTTTGTCTGCACATGGCTATTCAATTCCTATAAGAATCGCAGCACTCCATTGTAATCATGGTTGGTTGTGTTTAATATATTTTATCGGGCTTTCATCCCTGTTGCTCAATCTACATTCCATTGGCTCAGAATTGATATAGATCAATACTAAATATGGTTCTAGATTCACCGATGTTAGATTTTGTGTCAATGATGATATAAACATCCCTTTTTCATATCACATTGAGTTACACTCCATCTCATAACTTGGGTTTAAACCATCGACTATGAGTACATCCCCCAGATTGTTCCTCCTGAAAAGTATAGGTCATCGACTTACGATTTCCCTTCCAAATCTACTCTAAAAGCTAAAGAGAATACGCACTCAACTAAGAATAAAGGAAATTTCATCCTCAAAGTCATGATGGAGGCCAACACCTTGAATCCCTTTTCTATTCTTCAAGAAGAGGTGAGATTCCTGTAAATCTGCCTCTCTCCCACCTCCTCTTCTTCTACAATGTTAAAGCTCACTCCTATTCGATGATTAGCTACCCGCTTTAGCTTTTCTTTTCCACTGCGGTCTCTTCCCATCCTCTCTCTCCTTGGATTTCTTCTTCTACATTGTTATTGCCTTCTTCTCATTCCCTGACATCCCTCTAACTTTTCCACTTTTCGATCTTCTCATGGAGTTTCTTCTCCTTTTTATTCCCCCTCAATTTGTGAGCTCCTAAAGCCTATTGTCAAGATTGTCTCACACCTCCATTCTAACCCTCTTGTTTCCTTTGAAGCTACGCCTTCACCCACTCATTATCCTCTAAAAGAAAATAACCTCATCTCCTCTTCAACCTCTTTGTCGGTGGAAAACAGTCCTGCCAAAAAGACTAGAAACAACTTTAATCATATTGTTGTGTGGGTCCTAATAAAAGAAAGGTAAGCCAAAAAAATCAATTTAAGCTTCAAGAAGAAGTTATTGGTACCCAAATTGATTCTCCACTTTGGAAGAGAGTAGCATCACAGATTTCACAAGACACTCAAAGACCTAAAGATCAAAATATATGTCGTTTTGTGGCCGGGAGGCATTCATCTCGGCTCTTTGTCACTCGGTGTTGGAGAATTGGATAGCACCTTGAAAGGATTTGATCTATCCTTACTATTTTAGGTTGTGCCTTTCAACCAGGGAAAGAGAACCCACTTTGTAACCTTTGTTGATGAAGGAGATGAAGATATCCTTCTTTTACACAAATTTTAAAGAAGAACCTTGGGAAAATATGATCAATGCACCACAATTTAACTCTCACGAGTTGTCACTTCTAAAGAATGGAGATATTTTCCAAGAAAGGCTTAGGTTACTAAAGAAATTGAAAATTGATTGCTTATGCATATTTTTGATAGTGGAATTTATTCATTTGTGGATACACAGGACAAACAGGGGTGGTTCTGGTAGGATTTATTAGTTAAGAGATTTTTTTGGTGGGAAGTTAAACAAGATAGATTTACTTTACTAGATCTTTGAGAGCCTTTACAACAATTGGAAAACTCAACAACATAAAGCTTCAGAATAACTAAAATATTCCTTCAACTAGAAGGTGTGCATTAATGGAGGCCCAGATCTACACTGTTTTCACACAATCTTCAAGAATTTAACACAAAGGCTCGAGTTAAAAGACTCAATTAAGCATTAGAAACCTCTGGTTTATCATGCCTAAGGTACACCAAAAGACTTACAAACAATCTCTATCAATCAAGGAAGGTAAAGTGATTTTAAATTGTTTATTTCATTATCAGATGAAAGCTCTTCTCATAATGAAATTGCAAATGCCACTAGAATATCACAAGGATGAGATTTTGTGTGATTCGAGAGATTTCAACACAATAATATCTTAACATGAATAAGAAAATCTATATGAACATTCAAATAAAAGCAGATTTTCATTTTTTTCCCAAGATCAACACAGATTAATTCAAAATTGATTAGATTCATCAGCAGGGGAAAGTTTCTTGAATAATCTTAGAGCTCGGATAATGGCTATACACTCACAATCAACTTGACATGATGCAAATCTAAAAAAAGAGATTAACAAGTCTCTCGGATGGCTTCTCAGGAAGATGGGTTTTCTCTCAAAATTTTCTTGAAAAAATTAACAATTGACCTTTTGCAATGAGCCAAGCTCTTACATTTATAGATGAAACAAAGAGAGAAGAAGAAGAGAAGGAAAAAAATATTATTTGGAAGTTCAATCACCAACCATTAATGCTTTGCAAATCCACCTACAATATGTCAATTTGGTTTTGTATGTCTTTGGCGTGCTGAAGAAGAAACAATGAAAATCAGATCAAATCAAATCCAGTTGAAGTAGTCCGATCACATATTAATGGCGTGAAAGAAATTTCCCAATTATCCCCATCAAATCCTACTAAAAATTGATTTTGAATGGCCTAGCATGTATCCCTTGTCAACATCTTTCCAATGGTATAAAATTTGTCGAATTTCACGCATTGGATCAAAAGTTATGATCATTTGACTATTTGAATCATGTCCATACAAAAATGGAGCATATACAATTTTCACAAAATAGATCCATAGGCCCAAAATTTAATTGCACCTTTAGCACAAAAGATGCAAAGTGTGTGGCTCTCCTCAAGCCTCATAGGCACGAAAATGTAACTCTTGATATAGTCCTGACACGTGGCTCAATCTGGGCCTCAATAGAGTCGCTTTTGGTGTGAGTTATCCTATGTTTCCTCACATATTGGAGGGTCATCTCACATGGGTTAGGTTTAGGTTTAGGTTTAGGGTTTACATGTGTGTCATGCACTAGGTTACTCAACACCCTATATGTACTTTGTTTGTACTAAATGTCGATGACACCATCGTGAATAAGCTCTCGTATAAAGTGCATATAGATCTCAATGTGCTTCATCCACTTTTATGCTGAACTGGATTTCTGCAAATAGAGATAGTGTTCATGTTATCATAGTAGATAATGGTAGGCAGCCAAAGGTGGATGCCAAACTCGTTAGAATACCCTTTATCCAAATAGCTTATGTGTTGTTAACTCGCTCCTCTATATTCTTCCTTTGTAGAAGAAATCACAATTGTATTCTACTTCATGATAGACCAAATAATAGGACTCCAAATTCCAAGAGAGAAACTATAACTGTAGTAGTAGATTTCCGATGATCTAAGTCACCGCCCAAACGAATCATGGAACCCAATCAAGTCAATATTTACCCTCCATGATTGTGAATGCCATTCGTATAAGTGCCACGAACATAATAAAGGATCCGTATAAGTGCAAATACTATAAAGTGCAAAAGCGGGGGTGTTTCTATATTGTCCGGTGTTGTATTACATGTAGAAGAATTATCACTTCCGAGTTCGACGTCTTGCATTTGTGCATCTTGCACTTTTTGATTCCAAATCATGGAGGGCGCTCTTTCCTAGACTTAAGCATCGTAAGATCACCTTACAGCCTCTGCCAATTCTTAGAGGGAGAGAGAGCTATTCATCTTGGTGTGCTTCTATGGAATATTACTTTTCCTGCAAGGGTCTTTCTCACTTCTTGCTTGGGCAGCCTCGCACTCCATTAATCATCATCATCTTAATGATTTTCTCAACAATTACGACCATGTTTTTGGTCACATGATGATGCATGTCTCTACATCTCAATGGGTTCACGTGGTAGACTCGATCCACCCCACCACATCCTGAGCATTCTTCGAGAATCCCTCTATGGAGACCCTTCACATACCGCCACCATTTTTGTTGTAGATGATTCATTGTCTCCTCTATTTTTTTCATGTGATGACAATTCTCTACTCACACTAATCACTTGGTTCTACTTCTCGATGATGAGGATTGTGCACCTAGTTCTGATGACGAGAGTACTACAGAGGAATATTCTCCTCCTTCTCTCACTATTCTAGAGAGTTTTGACACATCCCACATCTCATCATATATTTAGCGAGTCTCTTATATAATATCATACAATCATCACACCCACCTCTTTTACCACTTCAAAGTGTTTAAGGCCCATTTCACTCCTCAACCTTCCTTGGATGAATCATACATATCCGACATCCCTCTTCTCATTGTTGAGCCCCCTCATTGGGACAGTATCTACCCGACCTTAGTTGTCTTTTTTTGCAGAGCACACTTGTGATGTACTACAGGTTCCTCATCCATCTACAGTATTTCAAAGGAGTTCATCATCTCGTTGTTGGGAGTGCCCTTCCGGGGACTCTTTCCACTTCCACTTTTCCAGAGACCTTCATTGATCCACCCTTGCTTGTGATCCCTTTTCTATTGTGGGAGATGTTTTGTTTTTTCACATCAATTGGACATCCTTTCTACAGGTACTCACCCTTCATACTATGATAGTTCTACACTCATGACATTACCTTTGGTTTCTTCACACTCGCTTGCCAGACCCATGTCACACTTTCGTGGACCAGATTCTTAGTTCTTTGAGCTACTACATTTAGTTTCCTTTGTGGAGTGGGAAGACTTCCAACACATCATTTATGTCCTTCCCAAGGGTAGGCATATAGTTTGGTGCGGGTGGCTCTTCTTCAGTCCCGAGGCAAAGGATCTCGTGATTGACATTATTTTGGGGGACTTCTTAGAGTTGCAGAGTTCAAATCCGTCTATGGCATATTTTCTCCCTCTTCTTCACTCTTCTTCATCTTTCCGAGAGAATGCTCCTTTGTACATGGGTACCTTTTTAGGCTAGTCTATGGCCAGAACCCATCTTTGGCATCTTTCTTAGATTAGAGAGTGTTTTGTTCTCTTGTGGTGGATGTTTTTCCCACTGGTTTTTCCTTCACTAGTTTGGGACTTATTTTCTTCTTCTTCTTCTAGGAAGATGTTGTTTATATATGGGCACCTTATCACCCTTTTAGTTTTCGGCCCATTGACACATCTTTCTTAGTTGTTTAGGAGTGTCTTCTCTTTCCGTCTGACTCATCATTAGCCGTTACCCCAACCTTCGATGAAGGGGGGGTGTTGGTGTGAGTTATCCTATGTGTCCTCCTCACATATTGGAGGGTCATCTCACATGGGTTAGGTTTAGGTTTAGGTTTAGGGTTTACATGTGTGTCATGCACTAGGGTTACTCAGCACCCTATATGTACTCTCTTTCTATTCATTTATGAGCATGCCAAGACACTCCGTTGTCTTTCCTTTATGTGCAAGCTTTGTTTCTGTTGAGCAAGTTCTTCCATTGTTGATCGATTCTTCCTTGCGATTATGTTGGAGCTATCACAATTCCGTTGGAGTGCAACTACTTTGTGGTGCATTGTTTTGATTCGATTCATGCAAACTCTTTCAACGCGGTTTAATTCTCAGAACTTTACCTCTTTTTTGCAAAAAAGGAAAATTTTCCAAATTTCCCCTGGTGACCCACCCTTCTACTTTTAGCTTCTGATGTGGGTCCCAACATAGTTACGACTCACTTTTGTAATTTTACCCCTTTTTACAAAAGGGAAAAATATTCAAAATTCTCCGACGGCCTCCTTCTCGCTTTGACTTTTCAATGCAGGACTTAACTACTTTTTTGGTCGGTCCACACTTAACTTTATAACTTTATTCCTTTTTCACCAAAAGGGCTTAAATTCTCAAACTTCCCGATGATCTGCCTTCCTCGTTTTGACTTGTCAAAGCTACCACGTGTTCCTCTCTGATTCGCAATGGAGTTGCGGTTCTCTTTATAAATTTATTCTTTTTTCACAAAAAGGCTTAAAAACTTCAAAGTGCTCCAGCAACCCACATCCCCTCTGCTTTTGAATTTTCAAACTACCACTTGTCTTTCTCTGATTGGAGCGGAGTTGCAGTTCACATTATAACTTTAATCCTTTTGAAGTTGAAAAACTTCAAAGTAACCCAACATTTCACCTCCTACTTTGAATTTTCAATGCCATGTGTCCTTCTCTGATTAGAGTGGAGATGAGTTTCATTTTATAATTTTACTCCTTTTATACGAATAAAGGCTTAAAAATTCAAAGTGACCCACCTACCCGCTTCTATGCTAAAAACTCGCCACATGTCCTTCTCTCGACACGCAACGGAGTTTCGACACATGTCTACACTTTATAACCTTTTTCCAAAACAACGCCAAAACTTTAAAGTTCTCCATCAGCCCACCTTTCCACCTTTGACTTAGAAGCTGCCATGTGTCCTCTCGTGGGCCTTAGGCAATTTTTCACATTTTTACCTTTTCACCATAGTGCCTTAAAGCACAAAAATACCCTCTTTCCCACAACTGCTTAACTTCTGACACGTGTACACCATCGGGGCAAAAATAAGAAATTTGCTCCACCACTTAAATTTTTCTTAGCCAATCAGATCTCGACAGGGCCACAGGACCAAATCAATCCTTTTGCCAAAATAGCCAAAAGTGGCAAGTTTATAAAATAAACCCGTCGTGCCTCAACCAATCAAAGGAGACCACATAGCCGCATATGTTGAGATATAATTTGACGGGAAAACATACCCATCAAATAGTAAAATATAGGGGAACCACTATTTGCGCCTGAATTCAAATTTTTTACCAAGGACTGAGAAACTAAAAATAATTGATGGCTTAAAAGCAATCCACGACCATAGAGAAGGATCTATAATGGCATATAAGTGAATAATAAAGTTTTCATGCATCCATTTGGGGATATCTAAAAAATATGACGAACTAGGTAGGTTGAGAATTTCTTGAACAAACAGGCGAGATCATATTGAGCACGAACATCACTTCGACTCAGGATGGGCACTCCAAATGTAGTGGCACAAGAACAAAACAACAGACCAAGTGCTAAAAACCATTGGGCAACGAGTCGCAAGCCAACTTGCTGGGCAGAAAGGTGGAACAAAACCAACTTCCCAAGAACAAACTAAGAACCCGAAAAAACGGCCACCAAGGACCAGAACAAACCCAAAACGAACAAAACGCAAAAACTTTACACTGTACAATGGTGAATATATCTTGATTCTGAGAAAGTAATCAAGGAAATGCTTCAAGTGCATTCAAATCTGGGTATGACCATGCCAGACAGCTCTGATACATGTTTTTAACAACTAGGTATATACTTGTTTTTCTTTTCTCTCCAAGTTGTTAGCTAACCACATTTGTTTCTTCTTATCCTTTGTGCCTAGGGCACGTTTTCCAACATCCTTCGAGCTTGCATCAAACATCAAATTTATAGGAAATCCAAACTTCTCAGGAGATCTGCATTCTTCAATTTCATATTCCCTGAAATCAACATAGCTCACAAAGTTACCAATATCAACATCTGTATACAACACTTCATAAGAAGCATTGTTGGGATCCTCAATAAGATATAACATTTTCTTTTCACCAACTAACTTCACAAGGCTTCCCTCAACTAGGATGGTTGCATAAGACATATCCATTTGCACACTTCCACCCACACTAGCAACCCACTTTCTTGATAACAACATTCCCCATTTAGCAGGACAATCAACAATGACAACATCCATGGTTAAGTTTCTTCCTGGATAATCTACAAGTTGCACTACTACACCTTTGACACATCCAACCACTAGCACTTCTCTTGAATCCATGGTAGTACACTTCCCATAAGATGTTGTTACTTTAATATTTAATTCATTCATGACCTCAAGAGGCATAACATTACAAGAGGCTCCAGAATCAAACATGTAATTGTGTAGCAACATCGTCCTTAATAATCAAAGTAGTGAAAAATGGATCTACATTCAGTTGAGACTTAACCAAAGATGTTCCCAAATATACTTTAGGTGGTTCCCCAAGTTCTTCCAATACTTGTGGTTTTTCTAACTCTGCAATGGTAGGAGGAATCTCAACATTGTTCAAATTTCTGCCCTGGGTAATCATTTCTTCATTAAATCCCAAATACTCAAAAGCCATTTTCTTATGCTCAGGAATCCTAAGTAACTCAACAATAGGAACAAAAACATTGATCTGGCTCAATATTTGGGCAATGTCATAAGGAACATATTTTGGCAAGGCAACATTAGAAGGGAGACTGATAAACTCATCCGATGGCATAGGATTTTTCACGCTTTGAGTATGGGGAGGAGCACAAGTTATGTTTGGGGTAACAAGGCCTTTTCCAGATGCATCCTTCTTAGGGGTTTCTTTAGAGATACTGGTAAGAAATGGAATCTTTGGTTTGGCTTGTGACTCTACCCCTTTTTCAGCCTTACTCCTAGTGTTATGTTCCTTTTCTTGGGCAACTAATGTGCATTCATTAACAACTGTCTATCCTTCTTAGAAGGGATTCCTCCATCATACTTTTCAATCATCAATGCCCTCAAGTATTCAAAATCATTATTAGGCATATCAAAATCTTGTACCATAAAAATTTGAAAAGCACTAATGGGAGGAAGAGGAAATACCTGGTGAATGCAATCCCAAAAAATTTCAACAAGCTTTTCTGCACCGATTAATTCAAAGTTGAAGTTACTCTCTGTTGTGAAATTGTAGGGCTCTCCATCATGTACACATCTTCATTTGTCTCATCATCATCAACTTCTTCAACTTCCTTGTCTACATCACATGGAGAATGTAGCAAGAAGCATCTATCACACCACTCAATTTCATTGGCTTCTTCCACATCAAAGCAACTTTGTCAAAGGATCAGGCACCATTCTATTTTCATGAGGTTGGGGCTGTCTATTTCAAGATCCCATGGGCCCTTTACCTCTGTCATCAGATCTCTGATCACCTCTAGGATGATTACCAAATCTTTCTTGGCCTTGTGGTTTGTGCTGACCTTGGGAACTTTGTCCAATTCCTTTCTCTGCTCTGGCTAACTTATATGATATTTCTTTAATAGCTCCTACCAAAGTCTTTACAACTTCCTCCAAATCCACAACCTTTGTTTGATTGAGGCTTTTCTAGATTGATCAATTTTATACCCTCCCTCTTAGGAGGCTTACCTATTACCTTGATGTTGTTTTCAATCTGCAAAGCCATGGTGAAGGATTGCCTCAAAGTTGTAGGGTTTTTGTCCCTTAAATAATATGCAGCCTTTTTGTCAAATGCATCATAATACTTTATCAAACATGATTCATCACTAGGCCTTAAGATGATAGGAAATCTTCTCAAAGTTTTGTTGAATCTAGTATTGAAATCATGGACTGATTCATTAGGATTTTTCTTTATATTTTCAAATTTTGATAAAATAAACCTAGGATCTGTTTTATCTCCATATTGCAATCTAAAAGAATTCTTCATTTCTGTCCATGAATCAATTGAATTTTTGGTAAAGCTTTATACCAGTCATGTGCATCCTCCTCAAGAGTGTGAATAAACAATTTGATATACACATCTTCAAATTTGATTTAAAATTCTTCCATCATATTGACAAAAAGTTTTAAATGTTGATCACCAGTAATTGCATTATTTCCTTGGAATTTAGGCAATCTATTTCTTACATCTTGTGGCACAACATTTGGATATCCAACCATACCTCTAAAATTTATTGGACCAAAGGTATTGACAACAAATGGAGGTCTGGGTGGGGTTGGGCCATATTGCCTTGAGGCGGTGATCTTGTAGGGGATACAAAATGATGAGGGACGAGGGGTCTGTGGGACACAAGAGTATAATTTTCAAAATGAGTATCCCCTAATGACTCAGTTTCATGGAAAACCCTATCAACTCTGGAAAACACAGGGACAGACTGAGAAACCTACTTTTCAAACACAAATGATGACCCCTCACCAGATGGAGAATTAAAGTTTACAAAAATACTACCTGATTCAGAAACACTTGAAGATGTATGGTAATCCTCAATGACATGTTGATCACTCTCCTCAGTTTGTATCTCTTTTCTTGACTCGTGATCTCCAACTACTTTCCGATTCATCTTCCTTCTAATTTTTCTTTCCTAGCTCTGGAAATAGCTGTCTAGTGGGATCCTTAGTGAAGAAAGATCTTCTTCCCTCCGCTTTGCAAATATTAACAACAAATCACTTGACACAGGTTAAGGCACTGGTATTTATCAAAAATTAAATTAACACGAGTCGCCACTAAGGATTTTCACCTTATCTATGTAAATGCACTATAAATGATCTGTCAAAATGTCCTCACAACACCGAATTCATGCAAAGATTAGCAGATATGACCTTCCTTTACCCATATTTATCATTGATGTTATAAATTTAGTGCAATAACCCTAGACATCGGAAATATTGCACAATGAACATGTAACTTCTCACAATTCTTACAAATCTCAACACAGGTGTTGTTTCAACAATGTATTTGTACTTAGATCATGTAAAAAAATATTACTGGGGTTCGTATGTGTATGCAAATAAAATTACCTGGAAATGACGCCACAAACGTGTTGTTGATGGTGGATGCACAAATTTTTCAAATAATCTTCAAGTTATCCCAAAGAACCGTGCAAAAGCGTGTTGTTGACGGGCTCAATTACTCAAATACTCTTTCAAATCCTCGACAACGGTGCCAAAAGTGTGTTGGTACCCAAATTGATTCTCCACTGGAAGCCGAGCAACATCAAATATTTCACAAGACACTCAGAGACAGATAGATCAAAATATATGTCGTTTTGTAGCCGGGGAGGTGATTCATCTGGCTCCTTGTCACTCGGTGTTGAAGAATTGGATAGCACCTTAAAAGGATTTGATCTATCCTTACTATTTTAGGTTGTTCCTTTCAACCAGTTAAGAGAACCCATTTTGTAACCTCTGTTGATGAAGGAGATGAAGATATCCTTATTTTACACAAATTTTAAAGAAGAACCTTGGGAAAATATGATCAATGCACCACAATTTAACTCTCACGAGTTGTCACTTCTAAAGAATGGATATATTTTCCAAGCAAGGCTTAGGTTACTAAAGACATTGAAAACCTGATTACTTCTACATATTTTTGACAGTGGAATTTATTCATTTGTGGATACACAGGACAAACATGGGTGGTTATGGTAGGATTTATCAGTTAAGAGATTTTTTGGTGGGAAGTTAAACAAGATGAATTTTACTTTACCAGATCTTTGAGAGCCTTTACAAAAATTGGAAAACTCAATAATAGAAAGCTTGAGATAACTTCAATATTCCTTTAACTTAAGGTGTGCATTAATGGAGGCCCAGATCTGCACATTTTCACAAAATCTTCAAGAATTTAACACGAAGGCTTGAGTTAAAAGAATAAATTAAGCATTAGAAACCTCTGGTTTATCACGCCTAAGGTACACCCAAAGAATTACAAACAATCTCTGTCAATCAAGGAAGGTAAAGTGATTTTAAATTGTTTATTTCATTACCAGATGAAAGCTCTTCTCATAATGAAATTGCAAATGCCACTAGACTATCATAGGGATGATATTTTGTGTGATTTAGAGAGATTTTAACACAAGATTGCAACAGGAACAAGAAAATATATATGAAGACATTCTGAAATAAAAGCAGACAAATTTTTTCCCAAGATCAACACAGATTAATTTAAAATTGATTAGATTCATCAGTAGGGGAAAGTTTCTTGAACAATCTCAGAGCTCGCCAATGGTTGTACACTCACAACCAACTTGACATGATGAAAATCTAAAACAAAAGAGATTAACAGTCTCTCAGATGGCTTCTCAGGAAGATGGGATTTCTCTCAAAATTTGCTTGGCAGAATTCACAACCGACCTTTTCAGCAATGACCCAATCTCTTACATTTATAGATGAAACAAAGAGAGAAGAAGAAGAGAAGGAATGAAATCTGATTTGGAAGTTCAACCACCAACCATTAATGATTTTCAAATCCACCTACAATCAGTCAAGTCTTGTTCTACATGTCTTTGGCGTCTTTGAAGAATCAAGGATGAAAATCGGATAAAATCTAATCCAAAGGTAGAAGCATTTTGATCACATATTAATGGCGTGAAATATGTTTCTTGATTATCCCCATAAAATCTTGCTAAAATTTTATTTTGAATGGCCTATCATGTAGCCCTCGTCATCATCTTTCCAATGGTATAAAATTTGTTGAATTTCATGCACTGGATCAAAAGTTATGATCATTTGAATATTTGAATCGCGTCATTCCAGTACAAAAATGACGAAAATGCAATTTTCACAAAACAGATCCATTAGGCCCAAAACTGAAATTGCACCTTTAGCACAAAATATGAAAAGTGCAAAAGTCTCCCTTAAGCCCATTGCAGCCTTAAAATGTAACTCTTGATATAGGCCTAACACGTGGCTCAATCTGGGGCCTCAACAGAGTTGTGGCTCAATTCCCGCAACTTTACTTTTTTTTGCAAAAGAGGAAAATTTTCCAAATTTCCCAGGCAACCCACCCTTTTGATTTTAGCTTCTAATGTGGGTCCCAACGTGGAGTCATGGCTCACTTTTGCAATTTTACCCCTTTTTACAAAAGGGCAAAAATATTCAAAATTCTCCGACGGCCCACCTTCCCGCTTTGACTTTTCAACGCAGGCCTTAACTACTTTTTTGGTGGGGCCGCACTTAACTTTATAACTTTATTCCTTTTTTCACCAAAAGGGCTTAAATTCTCAAACTACCCCAATGATCCGCCTTCCCGTTTTGACTTGTCAAAGCTGCCACATGTTCCTCTTTGATTCACAATGGAGTTGCGGTTCTCTTTATAACTTTATTCCTTTTTTCACAAAAAAGGCTTAAAAACTTCAAAGTGCTCCAAAACCTGCATCCCCTCTACTTTTTAATTTTCAAACTACCACTTTTATTTCTCTGATTGGAGTGGAGTTGGGGTTTGCATTAAGACTTTAATCCTTTTGAAGTTGAAAAACTTCAAAGTAACCTAACATTTCTCAACCTGCTTTGACTTTTTCAATGCCATGTTTCCTTCTCTGATTAGAGCGGAGATGCGGTTCATTTTATAATTTTACTCCTTTTACAGAATAAAGGCTTAAAAAATTCAAAGTGACCCGATAACCCGCCTACCCACTTCTATGCTAAAAAACTACCACATGTCCTTCGTGATTCACAGCGGAGTTTCGGCCCATTTCTACACTTTATAACCTTTTTTCCAAAACAACGCCAAAAAATTCAAAGTTCTCCATCAGCCCACCTTTCCACCTTTGACTTAGAAGCTTCCACGTGTCCTCTCACGGGCCTTAGGCAATTTTTTCACATTTTTACCTTTTTCACCATAGTGCCTTAAAGCACAAAAAAGACCCACTTTCCCACAACTACTTAACTTCTGACACGTGTACACCTTCGGGAAAAAATAAGAAATTTTCTCTCGCCACTTAAATTTTGCTTAGCCAATCAGAGCTCGACGGGGCCACGGGACCAAATCAATCCTTTTGCCAAAATAGCCAAAAGTGACAAGTTTATAAAATAAACCCGTCGTGCCTCAACCAATCAAAGGAGACCATATAGCCGTAGATGTTGAGATATAATTTGACGGGGAAAACAAGCCCGTCAAACAAGAAATGCAAAATGGGGGAACCATCATTTGTACCCGAATTTGAATTTTTTACCAAGGACAGAGAAACTGCAAATAATTCATGGCTCGACAACAATCCATGACCATAGAGAAGGATCTATAATGGAATACAAATTAAGGAGAAAGTTTTCATGCATCCATTCGGGAGATAGAAAAATATGACGAACTGGAGGGTTGAGAATTTCTTAAAAAACAAGGAGAGATCAAATCAAGCAAAGCAACAAAAGCATTAAACAATATAGCTCAAAAAACATAGGGTGTCCTTACAATGCCGGTTGGGGGTAAGCACAACTCTAAAAAATGGAACTCTTGTCATGGAATGCAAGGGGACTAAAATCTCCCCAGAAAAAAAAATCCTCAAAAATTTATACTCAAGAACAACCAAAACATTCGATGTTGTAAGAAAACACCGCTTAAAGAGGAGGACGCGATGCATAAATTCGGGCCTTCGCTCCCTTTGTGTCTCAGGCTTCACAAGTAACTCGGGTGGTTTATGCACTTTCTTGAACCCGAAAGTCCTATTTGGTGAATGTATTATTAAAAACCTCATTTATTTGGAATATGTTTTCAAGAAATTGGCTCTAATATGGGGTCGATTCTATTAATTTTATGCCCTAATCTTGAAAATCAATGGGAAAATTTTTAGAAGGAAGTTCTTGATTTTTATAATAATTTCAAGCATCTTCCATGGATCATAGATGGTG
This sequence comes from Taxus wallichiana var. yunnanensis, assembly GCA_018340775.1. Lineage (NCBI taxonomy): Eukaryota > Viridiplantae > Streptophyta > Pinopsida > Cupressales > Taxaceae > Taxus > Taxus wallichiana. Next base: position 486,437,687 of record CM031243.1, read on the forward strand.
ATTTTGATACTCCCCTATATCTCTCGTAAAAACAAGGGTGTACTTGTATCAACAACAATAATACGGATGCTCTATATGACTTTATTAGATATGTGGAATTCTTTTATTTTTACCTTCATGGTGCCTCCTATACTTGGTCTAATTGAATACTTGGAAGCAATTATATCCACAAACTAGACAAGATTTTTTCATCTATGGACTGGATTGCTCACTATAGTGATTTTTATCTTATGGACCTTCCTAAAATCACTTCTAATCATTGTCCCTTTCTCCTTACGACATCTCAAATCCATAGTTCGAAGCATCCTCCTCTTCGGTTTGAGCTTTCTTGGTTACAAAATCATGACTTGGAACATCTTATTGCGATTGGTAGAAATTTAATATTCGGGCTCTGCTTTATGTTTATGTTTTCTAAGAAACTCAGCTATGTTAAAAGGGAACTTAAAATCTAGAATAATAAGTTGTTTGGTTATATTCGTAGAAGAAAGGAGTAGCTAACTAAAAAATTATCCACTATTTGTGACATCATTGATTCTTGCGACATTGAATACCCCTTCTTCATCAACAAGAGCTTACTCTTCTCGGTGATTACCATAACACTTTGTTGTTTAAGAAGAAGTTTAATGGAGGCAGATATCTATAACTATATGGCTACAAAAGGGTGATCGTAACACAATTTTTTTTTGCACGACGACCACTAAGCACAAAAGTAAAGATAAAATCAAAGAGGTTATTACCATGGAGGGAAACTACTTAAACAAGAAAGATGCCATTGCTTTGCGAGAATTGACTTAGTTTAATACTCTTATCCTCCACGAGGACTCTCCCCATATGAGAGGGAATTCCAAGAAATGTTGCAGCATATTCCTAAATTGATCTCTAATGATATAAACTGCAAACTCACCCAGCTGTTCTCTATGGAATAATTTCATGGTGTTGTCTTTGATAAGAAGGGAGATAAATCACCCTGACCGGATTGTTTTCTTACACCCTTCTTCCAAATGTTCTAGCATATTATTGATGTTGACTTGCTTGATGTTTTTAACGAGTTTCAAAAAAATGACACTCTTCTAAGGGAATGGAATAACACTTTTGTGTCTCTTACTCCTAAATCCATTGGTTCTAAGATGATTTCAAATTACATTCCCATAATCATATGTAATACTTCTTATAATATTATTACTAAGTTGATGGCCTCCGTCTCAAACTCCTTCTAGAAAATATAATTTCAGAGCAATAGAATGGTTTCATTGGTGGCAGATTGATCCAAGGTGGAGTTATAAATGTACATGAAGCCACACATTCTGCTTCCATTTCTAAATCGGTGAGTATGGTCATCAAAATTGATATGCAAAAAGATTTTGATAGAGTGAATTGGTCTTTCCTGTTAAAGGTTCTTGAAAAATATGGGTTTGGGGAAAATGGTGTTCTTGGGTTCATAACTGCATTTCTTCCCCCAAATTCTCCATTCTCATCAATGGCATCCCTCATGGTTTTTTCCCCGCCACTTGTGGAATCAGGAAAGTTGACCCTCTCTCCCCTTTTTTATTTATTCCTATGGTGGATACTCTCATCGTGGTGCTTGCGGATGCTAAAAGAGTAGGAAAAATTAATGGTATTACTACCACTTCTAATATCACTGCTGCCACCCATAGTCAATTCACGATGACACTCTACTTCTTGGTATTGCTTCAGTTTTGGAGGCTAAAATGTTGAAATGAATTTTGGATTGTTACCAATCTACTTCTAAGTAGTTAATCAACTTCAATAAGAGCAACATTTCCTTCCTAAACACCCTTATCATCAAAGAAAGAAAGATTACAGCAATTTTTGGCTACAATATCATGGACCTCCCTTCATCCTATTTAGGTCTCCCACTCTTTCAAGGTAGGTAGTTGAAATCACTTTTGAATCGTGTTATAGATAGATTTAAATGACTGCTTGGGGCATGGAAAGGATCCCTCCTTATTCAAGTAAGTTACAATTGGTTAAGGACACTTTCCAAAACTTTCCCATCTACTTCATGTCATTGCTTAAAATGCCTGCCTCGTAGAGTGTAATAATCGAAAAACTTCAAAAAAAATTCTATGGTAAAGGACTGAAGATAGAAAAAGAATGCACCTTGTTTCCTGGAATGTGATTTATAAGCCAACTTCTCTGGGAGGGTTAGAATTACATAGAATCACCGATATGAACTCTCTATGTTAGCTAAATTAAGTTGGGAAGTTGCTACTAATGGGATGGATTCTTGGACACAACTATTGATTTCAAAATATATCTCTTCAAGAGAATAATTCTTTGTTGAGTACATCTTGAGTGGCTCGGCCATTTTGAATTCTATTAAGAGCTCTCGAAATCTACTACAATCAGTACAGTGGAAATAAGACAATGACAAGAATATTGATTTTTCGAAAGATTGGTGGATTGGGAGAAATATTCAAAGGTCGATCCATCTTGGGGCCTATCATAAATTCTCTTACAAGATTATGTTGGATATTTATAAGTGAATATATAGACAGCTTTCCCTCCTTTTCCTATTAGTCCATTCCTTGATGGGAGGGTACAAGCCCAAATCGCTTACAATGACTTGATATGCTTATTCTTCTATTATCCTCTTACCATCTTTCTCCTTTGGAAGATGTGTGTATCTGGCCCTTTTATGCTTCTAGTGATTTTTATGTCAAGGTCACCTACTTATCTCTACTCCATTGTTTGGAGGGCACCGCCCTTTATCACATATGGTTTCCTCGGTGATACCAAAGATTGGTTTTTATTATTGGCTTTCCTTTCAGATGCATTTATCTCGAGGGAAACCTCAAGTGACATGGTTCTTATCTTCCTAGAAATTTTGTTCTATGATTTAATGCTCTTGAAAATTTTGCTTACTTGCTCCTCAATTGTCCTTTCTCTCACGTTGTTTGGAGTTTGCTTCTAAAAGAATTTAATGTCTCGTGGGTTTTTCCAAAGTTTATTTCAGAAATGTTTTTACAATGGGTATCTATGTTTCGCCACCCTATGGAAAATATTTCCTTGAAACTCCTAATTCCTTCTACTTTATGGATGCTCTGGAGGGAAAGAAACAAGATAAGTTTCAAGAGCCTCAAAGTCCCCTCCGGATATTTTCCTTGCTAACTCGGGACTTTAGGAAAATATGAACTATTGCATCTGGAAGCAACATAAATGTAAAAATATCTTAATATGAAAGGAGCTTCGATGAAGCATCTCCAAATACCCTCGCAGCCTCCCAATTCAGCTGTGGTGAGAGATAATACAACTTGGATCCTCCTCGTATTGATGGATTAAAGTCAATACATATGGTGCTTTGTAAAGGCAATCCGAGGATCTCTGGTAGAGGGCCTTAATTGGAGATGACATGGGTGAACCGATGGTAGTAAATAATATTAATTTAGGAAAAGGTAAAATCATACAAATTTGAAGCCCTTGCAATCTTGAAAGGTAGGGAGCTTTCTTCCATATTTGGAAAAATTAAAATAATTGTTGAAAGTGATTCCTCGATTTGATCAACCTTCTTAATAACATTGGTATTGCAAGCTAGACCATCGGCAACATCATTGCTAATATTTGGAGCCTTGAACCTACTTTCTACAACATCCGTATCAACACATTTATAGGGAGAGTAACAAGGTGGCTGATTTGTTAGCCAACAGAGAATTTCTATTTAAAATCAACAAACTTGGATTGGGAATCTTCCCGATTTTAATCTAAAATCTATTTTTGATGAAAAACCTAAGGGAAAATAGTTGAAGGATCCTTTGGTTGATTACTTGAGTTTTTTCATATTTGATATCGGCATTATCCTTCACTATTCCTTCTCCTCCGCCGGCAAGGATTGCATTAATTGTGATTTGATTAAGACTTCTTGTCATGATGGCCTTCATGCGTGGGAAAGAAATATATTGGTCATTTTATTGATAAGGATTACCAATCATAAATGGGCAAGATTAAATTATACTTTTGCACGTGGCGTAGGGGCATTCCAACTATTAAAAATCAATGCTTTATTTCTTTCTTTTCGAGGTTAAGTTTTCATATCACTTTGGCTCTGATAAGTATGGGGTATTCTCTAGTGCGTGTTGAGCCTATGAATTGCAATGATATCAAGAAGGATACTGAAGTTTTGGATTTTCTTAAGGAAAATGGAAGTAGTCCATTTATAGAGCGCCTATTTGGCCATTCTGTTGTGGTTTTGAGAAGAATTTTGGCTACTTGGAATCATGGAAATGTGAAATTTGGGAAGATTAAGTTTGAAATCTTGACATAAATTTTGTCACCATGACTGGTCTCCCAGAGTTGAGGGGTGAAATTTATTTCAAAAATTCTTTAAAAGCATAAATGGGGGCCTTTTTAGGGAAAAGGAAAGAACCGGTGAATAAGTATTTATGGATCTATGAGCCCACTTCTCTCAAAACACCTCGGGATCGAGTTATTGAATAAATTATGTGTTATTTCATGCTTGAAGGAAGATAAAAGCTTGTGTTTGGCCCATAACTCTTCCTCTTGGCCCATTTCCACAATGATATTAAGGTAAAATTGTACAATTTTATTTTCCAGTCCCTAGACATCCATAAAACAGGTCTGTGTTAGTGAAGGCCCTCTACTTCACCAAGGCTTATTATATTTGTTGTTTAAATTTTTGCCATTACCAAAATCTTATACCATTTTCCTAATTTCTCCCGCTCGGTCTCTCATTGTGTTCCTCCCCGCCCCTATTCATCATGCACCACACTTGTCTCTTCCACCGCCTTAATCCTCCACTCACAGTTGCTGACCGGAGGTGGAAATCACAGTCACCATGATGTCACCTCTCCCCCACCATGTTGCCACCTTACCTCGACTTCCCCTCCTTTCTTGGCCACCTCTCCCTCCGTGACGATGCTCCATCCCGCTCATGTTTCCTCCCCTCATTTTTTTGATGACATGGAAGTGTCTAGTTCTACTTGTTGGAAGTTCTATCCCCGAGGTGTTTTTGGCCTATCCTAAGCTTATCCCGATTCTCCAAATACTTCTCTTTTGAATTACCCTCTTTTTATATTGTTGAGAAGTTGGACATTATGGAGGATGTCACTGTGGCGGTATTTGAACATGTTATTGAACATCTCGTCAAGGATGTTATGGAAGTTTCTGGATTTTCTCATGAGGATACTATGGAGGACCATTATGTTACTTCCATTGCATATTATTCTCGTGGATAACTCTATTGAGTTTCTTTAAGGTGCCATCGATAACATCAACAACACCTTCACCGTCATCAAGAAATGGAAGCAATATACATACGATACCTGGGCTCATCTCTAGAAAGGTGGTAAGGAGCTTATCACTCTGATGGAAACTATGGTGGAAAAGAAATCTGATGTTGTTGTTGTTGAAGCGGTGAATGTCCTTAAAAATATGCTTGATATGTAGCCTTGTTTGGGCCTTTTTTGCTCATTTTGGAATGTTGGTTCTTTTTGACTTTTTTCATGATGTAATTATGCTTTATCTTGTTATATCAGGCCTTATGGGAATTTTCTAAAAAGGATGTGGGTCCTTTCAACACCCTCACCATTTATCAAATTACAAAAACAACATTTGGGGCCTCTAAAACCTTGAGGTGCTCATTAAGAACTTTAAATTAACTATTGATGATTATTAATTATAAATGAAACTTAAATTGTGAACTTATTTTTTTTCAAGTAAAATATATTAATGTATATGTTTATTTTATTTTTTTTATAATAATAGTGCTGACATAGATATTATGCATAGCAATAAGGTAAAGAGAATCCAACTAACAAAATGGAAACAATTAATTTAGTAGTGTTTGTTTTTTCACTCAATTTTTTTATGAGTAAATATATTATGGAAATTACATATGTTGAACTATATGGCCTCCTAATCATCATTTAAATGAACTAATCCTTAAGTGAACTAGATGGACTCCTATTCTATCAATCTAAATAAAAATTAATAGGGAGAATGGGTGGCCTCCAATTTTCCCTCAAAGATCAACCAACAATTGGAAACCAAATATATTATGAAAATTTAAATTATTAAACTAGATGACATCCTATTATCCATTTGAGCTCAAAATAACCATGAAGAGGTAGAATGTGTGGCCTCCCATTCTCATGAAATGTAAAAACAAATTTATATGTAAAGAAACCGATAATGAACTTCTTGAAAAAATCTTGGACTAAAATTAGTCCAAATTTAATGAATTTTTTTCCAATGTGAGTGAAAATTAATAGGGAGAATGGGTGGCCCCCCATTATACCTCATAATTCAATTAACTAAAATTGAAACCAATAATGCAATTATTGGAGACCAAGAACTCAAATGTTGAAAACCAATAATAACATTTTTGAAAACCAATAATAGCATTTTTGAATACCAAAATTTATATGTAAAGAAACTGATAATGAGCTTCTTGAAAAATTTATTAGACTAAAATTAGTCCAAATTTAATGAAATGGTGGCTTAGGTTGATGTAGTATTGCTAGTAACCCTTGTAATCTGCTCATAAAATCTCAAATCCATGAACTTGAAAATCCTAAAAACAAAATAAATTTGAGAAAAAAATTCTTGAAACCCAAAATTTATGATTTTAAAATTGAAAAAAATTAAAACTCTGAACATTAGAAGCCCAAAATTTGAAATCCCCTAACCTAAAATCCTTAAAAACATGGAAATATCTTAATACATGTATCTTTAAAATGTTGAGTGATATTAATCTTAAGGGACTTATATTGGACTTTCCATATGTTATAGATGTCTAAATTTTATTCGTAACACTTAAATGAACACCAGCTTGGCACTCTTTGGAGCACTTCAAAATTTGAATGCTTTTTAACTAAAATTTGGCATGCATTTTACAATCATGCACGCATTGCACAAAAGGAAAAGAAACCAATATCTTGTTAAAAATAATATGATTTTTGCATGAAAATTTTGAAAAACCTTTCTTTAAAAAGGAAACTACTTCTATTATGTGAAAGTTATATTTAGAAGTTTTGGTATCAAAATAAAATTTGATTATTATTAAAAAATAAAACATTAAACTTTAATCAAAATATTATGATATATTTAAAATAGATATTTAATTAAAAAATATCTCTAGTTCATATCATATGTAAAATTGAATATTTGAGTATAATATATCTCATATTCATACTATATATAAAACCATTAAAATGATATATATTTAGACTAATGGCTGAGAACAATAAGAACAAAATAAAAACACCTAAAATTCAATTACATCAACAATACAAATGCGTTGAGAAAGGGAGGGAAGCATTTCAAGGAGAAGAAAAAGGGGAAAGGAAAAAATTCTTAGTAAAAAATCTTTTTCCTAACAATTTCATCAACAATGCCAATAATGCCATCCATGATCTTGAAGCATTTGTATCTCCAGCTTTTACTAAAACATAGAACTCCTATAACAATTGCAAACCCAAATCCAAAGCTCGGTCCTGAGTCCCACTTCCCACCATATGTGCTCTTCCATCTCTTCTTCACTTACATCTTCATTATCATTACTCTTTAGAGATACAGACGAAGAGGAACAATTTATGGCGATTTGAAGTCCACAGAGATCTTTGTTGTTTGAGAATGAATCTGTACTAAATGTTAATAGTTGACCTCCTTGTGGTATTCTTCCGAAATATTATTATGCGATACATCCAAGTAGCTTAATAATGTAAGGAGTTGTAGTTTTGTAGGAATAGCTCCAAAAAGTTCGTTCCTTGAAATATCAAGTGACTCCAATTTCACAAGCTTCTCAAAAGAATTTGGGATTTCACCACTAAGCTGATTTCTTGAAAAATTGAGAACCCTCAAACCAACAAGAAATCCAATATCATGAGGAATATCACTTGAGAAGTTGTTACTTGATACATATCAAGACATCTAATTAGTGTCAAAGATCTTTCATACGGTAGAAATATTTGTCCTTTCTTGATGACTACTAGTTTCTCTACATAAGGATCGAATGAGCTTGTATTTGAACTATATTGAAGGACTTCCGTACTTTCTATTTGATTTTTCATTGCTTTGAAATTTCCAAAATTTCTTGGAATATTTCCTGAGAAATTGTTATTTGACAAAATCAACACTTGAAGACTCAACAATTTTGTTAGCTATAATGGTATGCCACCTTCTGATTTATTGGATCTTAAAACTAGAATTTGAAGACTAGTCAATGTCTCGTATCCAATTTGGGATTTATCCTTGCATGCTATTATATCCTAAATCTAGAATCTCTAAAGAGGTACAATTTTGAAGTGGTGATGGAATTGGCCCTTGCAGGTATATTACCTCCCAATTTCAATGTTTGAAGAGAAACCATGTTCCTAATCCGACCCTCAAAAAGATTGTTTTCTAGATTCAACACCTTTAATGTTCTTGACATGTTCCCAACACCTGTAAAAATACTACCGAAAGTTGGTTATTTGAAAAATCAAGAAATTCCAATCGCAATTCATAAATTGGACGCGGAATGCCACCACAAAGGTTATTTTTTGCCAGTGACAAAAATATGAGACGTTGTCCATTTTCCCCAATTTTTGTTGGAATGAATCCATTAAATAGATTGATTGACAAGTCCAAAGCATTCATAACATATGTACAATCCCCGAAACAATCTAGAAGATATCCACTAAGAATATTGTTGGACATGTCTAGATACCTTATGTCATATTGAGTTGAAATGAAAAGGGGGAAATCGCCTTCCATATTACAAGATCTCAAACCTAAAAATAAATTTGAAATTTAGGGATCCAAAAGTCATTGAATTTTACGGTCAAAAGATCATTTCTGAAAGAAACAACCGAGTAATATCTTTGAAATTTTCTAGTAGAGAGAGTAAGAAAGTACCACAGGATTTTTTGTCTTCCAAGTGAAGTACTAGAAGTGAGGAGAGTTGTTGTATGGAAGTTGGGATTATGCCACTCAAAAAGTTATTACGAGATCAAGAACAACCAAGGATGACAGGTTCCCAATAGTAGGTGGTAAGCTTCCATTTAATTGGTTTGATCGAGCTCAAGTGCATACAACTTTGATAGTCCACCTAAAGTTGTCCATGGAATGCTACCTCTAGTGGGTTTTCCAAAGAAACAAACATTCAAGTCATGAAAGATTTCCAATAGAAGGAGGAATAACACCTTTAATATTGTTATCGACCAAATTTAAAGTGGTCAATAATGACATGTTTCCAATAGAATATGGAATCTCTCCCGCCACATTCATCCCACTAAGAGAAAGGATTTCAATCTTGCGAGAGTGTTGTACAATGGAAGATAGGTTTACTTTGAGATATGGGTTTGAAGAAAAATCAAGGCTCTTCAAGTATGGCAAGCTTAACAAGCTGTTGTCCACTCAAAATTTCCCTTGCTTTTGAGAAATTTAAAATCAAATATTTTTATGTTACACGTATTCTCTTCGTTGTCTGTAGTATGTGAAAAGCCAAAAATTGGAAAGAATCTACATTTTTTTGGTCTTTTGGTGTGATTTTTGGGCCCGTCGGAACTTTTTGTCCCAAGTGTCCCAAGTTCATTCGGGCTCTCTATTCGTCCGATCGGCCATTTTCCCGAAGTCCGTTTCTTTTGGGCCCATCGGAACTTTTTTCCCAAGTGTCCCAAGTTCATTCGGGCTCAATGTTCCCTTTTCGCCCGATTCACCCGAATCGTACTCCACGTACTTTCGTCCCTCATGTCCCAAAATCATTTGTCACCTTTTTTGCACATCACCCGTATCGGCCGAATTGCGCTTTCGCATCCTGTGTCCCAAATGAACCAAAGGCCATCTGGGCTAATTTTTCTTGCTCTTCCCGAATATCTTACTTTTTAAGTTGGTAGGTGTGTATTTAATGCACATTGATTTCCTTTCTCTCTCCTCAATGGCTATATAATGAATTGCCCCCCTATGTGTTTTGCACACTACTTTCTTGCCATTCATTGCTTTGATACCCTTGCGATTAAAATTCCTATGCGTGTATCCATTTCCCATGCAAATTCATCCCAGTCCAGACTGCAACCTTTCTTTTCAAATTGCTATCAACATGAAGATTAAATTCCAAGGTCAGGAGAAAATCTCACCGCTTGAGTCTGTTGTTCCTGATATCGGGGATAGTGAAGTTCGTCACCTTGACTTTGGGGATTTTTGGGCAAGGATGACAGATTCAAGCCCCTTTCCCATGGCACAAATGATTCATGATAGTGGTTTGGCATACGCCGTGGTTTTCCTATCTCGGTGCAATGTGCAGATACGATGACTCTCTCGGTGCTCATTTCAACCACGACTGAGTGAGTGAAAAATGTGCATGGGGAAGTCATCGCCAAGCTTGACACTACCACCATTGGCACTGCCCTCGGGATTCCCGAGATGGACAATTCCATAGTAATCTCTCAAAACCAGGCATGCACCCTCTTGAGCAGACAATGAGAAATATAAGGCACGCAGGTGGCGAAATCCTCGCTTAAAAACCTAAAAGGGGGCATCTCATCTATCCAAGGTTCTTTTCCGTGCCGATTTCAATGAGGAATTGTCAGATTTTATAATCTTACTGGCTCGGGTTATGGGCTTACCCTCTACAAATGAGTTCCATTTCTGGATGTGCCCGCTTATCAATATGGTGTGCGAAGGGACTCAGAATATCAATTGGGCAGAGATCATTAGTATGAACCTAGCAGAGCATCTGTCCAATGTATAGCAAACCAAGAAATTCTATAAGACTTCATACTTAATGTATACCTTAGTAGCATCAAGGAAATGGTTTGGATTCTCATACGTTGATGCTCATAAGGCTGACCCTGTGTATGCCTACTACCCTCAATTCACCTTGGAAACTAGCAATCGCAACTTCAGGAGGGTGAATGATGCTTTCACCATGTACATTGTCAGGCTCCTAGAGAGCGACACAGCAAGGAGATTTTCTGATGAAGCTATGAATCTGATATCACGCTATGGTGCCTACTTCATCCAATTCAGAAAATTTTCCTATATAAGGCTTGCAGGCTATGAGAGCACTCCTCTCAAGCTCCCCATGTTTTACAATGATAAAATGGCCTTGATAGAAGTATGCAGGTAGTTGGACAAGTTTCATAGAACCTGCAGGGATAAAAAAATTACTGGCCTGCACTTCCCCATATCTTTGGGAAATTACACCTGCAAAATGGCTCTAGATGCACAAAATATAGAAAGAGCCCTAGCTCCCATCACTGTCCATTTCTTCAGGCCAAGAACTTGTTTTGACTTGAAGAAGTTTATTGAGCAGAACATCAAGATCACTTATCATCATAGGGAAGACACAGAGGACTATTGGGCTGACTGTGCTGATGATTTTGAAGCAAGGAGGAGACATTATGGTAGGTTTTCTCTTCAATTAATTCAAGAGCTTAACTTGTACCAAGTTCCTGAAGGGCTCCAGGATGATAATTCTGACTGTACTCATATGAATACGACAACGTGGTCAAACACAATCCCTTGGAGGACTTGGATTGGTTTAAAAGGAAAAGGATGATCTGGCGAAATCCTAGCTCCCGTCTTAGTAAGAACCAAAATCTGGTTTGATAGGAAAGTCCGTGAGCTTAGAAGGCACTTAGGGAATCCTCCTCAAAGGATGCTTCAACACCAAGGAAAGAAGTGTTGATGCCCGGATCGGAAGCACTGTGCGAACCCTCTTGCCTCGTCAACTCAAGGTCCCACAATCTCTACTCCTTCCTCATCCACCCAAGTGTACCAAAAGAAAGTCAAAGAAATTAAAAAGGAGCCTATGGAGGAAGATCCCCTAAGGAAGCATGCAGAATTGCCTTCTGACCAGAGAACATTATTGTTCTCAGTGAAAGTGAAGAGAGTGAGGTGCCAACTCCTATGAGTGCCCCAGAAGCCCCAATAGATAAAGACAAAGAAGTCCAGAGCACTGAACTTCCAAGCACCATTGATTCCTCCGCACCAAGTGCCCCGAGTGCCCCACTCATATCTCAACTAGAGGTGAAAATAGTACATACCTTGGGTGCCATGAGTTCTCTGTCTCTTGGTCCTCTTGCCCCACCTGCTTCTTCCTCCTCTTTTGCATGGGTGCAGCCTCTTGTTGATAGTAGGAAGAGAAAGTCTTCCTCCCGAATCTCGTGTCCCAATTTTGATGTTTGTGGCGCCTTATTAGGCACTACTCCTCCTACTCCCCGCCAAAATGCCATAACTACTCCAGAATAGTATCCGATGCTCGTGGCCAACAATTCCCAGGAGATAGCCAAACCCAAAGTAGACAAGCCAGAGCAGGATTTGCAAGCATCCGACCTTGAGCTCTCAAGAATTCCCATGGGAGAGTCTACCCCGAAGGTGAGATCCACAATCTTCAGGAAACAGTCACAAGAGTCATTGGGAGGGTAGAGAAAGGGAAAAAAACCATAGAGCAGCTGGAAGAGTAGGCTCGATTCTCACAAGTTTCATCAAGTCACTGCTTTCCAAGGATAAGGTTTTGGATCCTACCCCACTAACTACTCTTCCACCACCAGTGATTCTCAGCCAAGATGAGGTGCAGAGTATCAAAGATATACACAAATATTCCATCTATGGAAGGGCTATGGAGGCCATGGTGGATGACATGCTCATTGCAGGATTGAATTTCATCGATGAAACTTTCAAACTCCATGAGAAGGTGAATAATCTGCAACAAAAACTCTCCTCCACTATTGGGAACATAGATAAAGAGCTCAAACTCTGGAGCAGCTGTATAGTAGACCTTCGCCTTATGGGGAAAACTGATGAGAATATTTTAATGGCGAGCAAGGTCTTCGATGAGGCAAAGGACAATTTGTCAAAATCATGGGTGTACAGTGTGGAATGGAAAATCAAGGTGTTGGAAGACGCTTTGGGAGAATTGAAGAATAGCTGGCAGAAGGGTGAGGCCTTCAAGACGTTAGTTGTATCTGCCTTCAAAGATATACATTTCCATCTCCATGATGAGACTTCTAGTGTGCCCCTCTCTTTACAAGAAATCAAAGCTCGGTTGAGCTTTTGTCAAAGATAATCTGTTCAAGGAAAGTTCCATCTCCAAAGAGAAGATGAAGGAAATCTACTCTCCAGTCTGCCATCGAAGAAGCAAATAAAGATCATCATACACACGTCGGATTCGACAAAGAATTGGAGAGATGCCTCAGATTTTGGACTTAGTCCACTTCCAATACATCAGTCCCACGTGGCAGAGACATAGGAGAGGCATTGAAAATATTTAGGCAACGGATCCTAAAGTCCGTGGGCCCCTCTCAGTCATGAGCGCCTGTCTTCTTCTCCTGATTCTTCTCCTTTCTTCTTTTCTTCATCACGAATTTAATGTAATTAGTTGGGGTATTGCAATTAGCATCCCTTTAACTAAATTTTAGTTAAAAGAAGTAGTTACCGGGAGTAACTAATTTGTAACCTATATAATGGCCTCTCTTCGCCATTGTAAAGGAGGAACTTGGCTTATTTTTAAAAGTGTAAAGGAATCATAAAGCAATCAATACAGAAGGAATTTAATTCTTTGTCTATCTCGATTCTTTTTATTCGCAATCTATTCCATTAAATATTGTTAGGGCATTTGTCTGCATTATTCTGAGAAGCTTTGCATTCTTGTAGATGTTATTCATAGAACTGTGTGTCTGTTTAAATTTCATCTTACTAATGTGGGTACAAATGATCTTATTCCAATTCCGCCGTATTCTCGCATACGCATAAGGAATTATTCTCATTCATCTATAATTCTAGATGGTGCCTTTCTACTCATTTCCAAGTCTTCATTCCTCTGTTCTTTTGTAATTGATGATCTATTTAGGAAACACTTTCATGATATCCAAGTTCCATGGTGAAAACATGCTTTGTACATCTGTAAATAAGTTTGTTTCTAAATAAGGGAACCTCTCGACTAAAGAGGAGGGAATTCTTGTCCCCCGATGTTTCTCTTCTGAAGTTCCTTTTTGACGACCAATAGTTTTTGGCGACTCCACTGGGGAACCGTTTTCCAGTTCCATAACCATTTATTGATCATTCTTGATCTGGCGACTCCACATTTTACTTGAGGGAGAAGGGCCCTTGGTATTGAAGATTCTGTGTTTAAACTTTCGAGCAACAGGTTTTCCTTTCCTTCAACAGGAAGAAGTAGAAGAGCTCGTTCAACAAGCATTCCTCCTGTCAAAGATAGAACCCCTACGGGTGGTATTCCTTCAGAGAAAATCAGTCCTAATCTCTGAGCTCTGATTCTTGCTGGTGTTTCAGTTCCTCTTCAAGCCATTTTTCCAAGAATGGCAGTACCATTGCCTTGGGGCCATCGTGTTGGGCCTCTCGCCCTTCCTCAACCTTTGCATGAGTTACCCAGAGGTAACCAAAAGAACTTTCCTAAATTCAAGGGTGATGGCAAGGCACATCCTTGTTGAACACATCATGGCCTTCATAGTGCATGTGGAGTTCTAGGAGTTGAACATGAAGACATCTCCGTAAGGATTTTTGTTGAGGCTTTACAAGATAATGCTTTTTTGCTGATTGGTTCTATCACCTTCGACCGGATCCATCACTAGGCTGGAACACAATGAGAACTAGGTTTGAAAACCATTTCAAACCAGCAGAAGACGCGCATGCTTTGCTGGCCCAAATTTCTCAAATAAAGAAGGAATCACAAGAGCCCATGAGAGAATTTGTGGCCCGATTTAACAAGTTGATTAATAGAATTCCATCGGACACTCAACTTTGTAGATCAAATTCAAAATGCTTCTTCTTGAATGCCCAATTTCTGAAGTTAGTTATGCATTAAGAAGAGCTAATCTTGCAACATTGGTCGAGGATCGACTCTTCTTTGTTAGTGTCGAAGATGATCTAATCATGTCAGGAAATTTGAGAAGAGACCCTTCTAGATCCAAATCTTCTTCTTCCTCTTCTTCCACCCCCGACCTAATACTTGATCCATTAGTACAAAAACTTGCAAATGATCTCATCGCCATTAAGAAACAATTGGCTCAAGATGCTCCATATGCGAGACATTCCAAGAAGGAATTTTCAGCCCAGAAATCATTTGCCTTCTTCCCAAACAAGGCTAGCCCTTGAAGGACCTCCTATTAAAGTCCATGTCAATGCAACTTGTGAAGTTGAAGAGCCGGAGGATGAAGAGGTCAATGAAGATTGTGAATAATTTGTTGAAGAGGTTGTGAAGAAACGGAAGAACTTGAGGGATCTCAAGTTAATTTTTTCACTCTTGAAGGCATTGATGAAGGATATGATTATGACGAAGTAGTGGCGGACATGAATAGCGAATCTTATGCTTTGTCATGATTCGAGAGCAGACAAATAAGAGGGAGAAAGTGATGCACCCACCAAAAATCTAAGGAGCAGCCGACAACTATCCTGTAATTGCAAAAAGAGGATCTCCTATCCCCGTTTCATCCACGCCAAAGGTAAGTCCATCAATTATGCTACTAAAGTTACTTCTTTTTCCCCTAAAACCGATAAGCCTAACGTCCCAAGCGACAATATTCCATCCACTTCTAGTTCTTTTGATATCATTGATCACCTAAAAAGACCAAAGTTCAAATCTCGGAGGCTGAATATTATCGACCCATCCCAAGGATTTTGCTAAAATGATCCACTTTGTCAATTCCCATTCTAAAACTACCTCTAAAGGCCTTTTTACCCACTCCATATTCTCGTGCCACAACCCAATCTAGTAGCCGTTGTCACCTCACCCAATGACAAGATCAAACCATTTTATGTAACACTCCTTATAGGCTGGCCATAGACTTAGCAATCTGCTCATAGACTCGGGGCGTCGGACAATGTAATGACTACCAAGGTAGCCCATGCCTTAGGCCTAACTCTCACATGCACTTATGGGTCTTGCTATTCTATGGAGAGTAAGGAAGTGCCCCTGGTCGGAAGAATTAAAGATGCACAAGTAGCTTTTGCTACTTTGCCTGAGAAGAAAGTTTTGGCTACTATTCTAGTAGCAGACATTCCTCCTTCATATGGAATGTTGCTAAGTAGGAACTTCTGTAAAGATGTGGGTGGGGAAATTCAAATGGATTGGTCGTGCGCCCTCATACCCGTTAATGGGAAAATGAAGAAGTTGTTGCCTGAGAAGCAATCTGAGTATATTGTGCAAAAAATAGATGATCCCAAAGCACAAATACTTTATGAGGATATGGGGCATGGCAACTATATGATTATGTCTCCTAGGAAGAGATCCAATTCCCCAAAATATCATCTAAGGATTCTAATGATTTTGGATATTAGAGTTTGATGGAAGTTGTTCCTCACCCTGGTTACGGAGCTGGCGTGGTATTTGTGTCTCCGCAGGGAAAGGTCTACCCCTTCTCATTCAAATTACAATTTGAGAATACTAATAATAAGGCGAGAATATGAAGCTCTCCTTCTTAGACTTCATGAGGCAAAAGGAAAGGGTGTGAAGAATCTTCTAGCTTGCATGGAGATGCAGAGCTGATTGTCAAGCAAGTTAGAAACCTTTTCCGGTAAAGAATAGAAGGTTGAAACATTACAGAATCAGGTTTGGGACTCCATTGAATTTATTGACGCCTTCTCCATCGAAGTTGTGCCTAGGTAGGAAAACACCAGGGCTGATTCACTAGCAGTCTCAGGATCATTGTTGATACCTCATCCTAATTTCTCTCAAGATAAGTTTACCATTGAGATGATCCATAGGCCTAGTGTGCACGATAATGCGAGTAACTCGGAAAGTTTTCAATGATGATCGATGATCTCCGCTTTCTTTCTTAGAACTCAAGGATAATTTTGAACAGTTGTACTTTGAAGGAAGCAATAATTTGCCTCGTGAAAGTGTGCCCTTCAACAAAGGAGCCGTCAAGGAAATAGATGGATGTATCAAACTCAAAGGGAACAATATTCCTAAGGGATTGGTGAGTTTAGAAAAGTTGTTTGACAAACATGACAACTATGTGAAGTTTAAAGCTTCTATTGGACCTCAACAATCAGCTAAATATAATAAAATTAATATTGGGAATTCTATTGACCCTAAACTCGTGAACATTGGAAAATGTTGCACACCAGAAGAAAAAAAGAAAGTAATTAATCTTTTAAGGAAGTATAAAGATGTTCTTGCTTATTCCTATGAGGATTTAAAAGCTTTTCAACCAAAGGAGATGCAACATTTTATCCCTCTCAAACCTGGGATTAAGCCTTTTAGACAAAAATAGAGGCAATACAATCCTAAGATAGCTGACACCATATTTCAGGAAATACAGAAGTTATTAAAAGCCAAAATCATTTTTCCTATCCACCATTCAACATGGATCGCCAATATCATGCCATTAGAAAGAAAATGGTGAGATTCGTATCTCAGAGTTGACTTCGTGAATCTAAATCAAGATTCCTTAAAGGATAATTATCCTTTACCCATGATGGATCAGGTCTTGCAAGTAAGCCGTAACAGGATCCGAAATGTTGTCTATGTTTGATGGCTTCTTAGGATATAACCGGGTAGAAGTTAATCTGCCGAGATCAACACAAAGCGGCTTTCACTACCCTTGGGGTACCTTTGCCTATAAAAGGATGCCTTTTGGGCTCATTAATGTTGGGGCCACTTTTCGAGAGCTATGGACTTGGATTTTGGGAGTTTGATAGGGAAGTGTATTGTCATATATCTTGATGACTTAACTGTATTTTCTAAAACAAGGGCGATCATTTTCAAAGATCCGAAATAGTTCTTTTGAAATGTAGAGAACATGGGATCTCCTTAAATCCTAAGAAATCTGTCTTTTGTGTCATAGAGGGAAAATTATTGGGGCATGTTGTTTCCAAAGATGGTATAAAAATTGATCCTGAGCGAGTTCAAGCTATCCAGCAAATTCCCCTTCCAACCAGCAAGAAGAAGGAGTGCACTCTTTCTTTCGTAAGATTAAATTTTGAGAAGATTCATTCCCGATTTCGCAGAGCTGACTTTGAATATCTCTCAAATGATGAAAGGAAAACAGACGTTTGGTTGGTCTCCTGAAGGGAAAGAGGCCTTTGAAGGTATTAAAGGGCTATTGCTAAAACTCCTGTTTTAGCATGTCCAGATTTCAAGAAAGATTTTATTATCTATTGCTACGCCACGAGATAACACCACAGGCCGTTGTTTTGACTCGGAAGATTCTAATGAGCATGAACTCCCAATTGTATTTATGAGCTACATTCTAAAAATCATGAGTTAAAATACACCATGATGGAAAAACATGCTTTTGCGGTGATTAAAGTCATCCAAGCAATTTCATTTTTACATACTTAACTCTCACTCCACAAAGGTGTTAGTACCAGATACAACCATCAAGTCCATTCTCACACAACAAGAGTTCGGATCCAAGAGAGGGAACCGTGGGTGGCCAAGGTCCAAGAATATGACATTGACATCAAACCGACCAAGCTCGTCCATGGGAAAGGCTTGTGTGAACTCATCATTGAAGGAGCCGCACATGAGTTACTCGGAGAATAAAGATGACCTTCCTACCGCTCTGCTTTCTTGCCTCGATTGACAAATGGTATGTCGATATCGCTCACTTTCTCACCTATGGAGAATGTCCCTCTCATTTGACTCGCCAAAGAAAAGAGAATCAAGTTAAGATCAGCCCAATATGTGTTGTGGGAAAATGCCTTGTTTAAGCGTGGGTTAGATGGAAGATTTTTAAAATGCGTGGACAAGGAACAACAGAAGAAGCTACTTTCTACTTTTCATAATCAAGCATGTGGAGGGCACTACTCATCAACTGTCACTTGCTCATAAGATTCTTCGTGCAGGATATTACTGGCCTACCTTGTTCAGAGATGCATCAAAGTGGATTGATAAATGTGAGGCTTGTCAGACCTTCATGGGTAGACCCAAGTTGGCTTCTTTGCCCCTTAAACCAGTTGTGATCGAAGAACCTTTTCAACAATGGGGTTTAGATTTCATTGGAACACTTAATCCCTCTTCTAGTGCTGGTCATACCCATGTATTAACCACCACAGATTATTTTACTAAGTGGGTAGAAGCCATTCCAGTGAAGAGTACTACTTCGGAAGTAGTATGCGCTTTATCAAAGAGAACATCTTGGTGAGGTTTGGTGTGCCAAACAAGATAGTGATAGATAATGCTTCAAATTTTTCTTCAATTGAGATGATGGATTTTTGTTATGGATATGGCATCTCCCTGGCTCACTCCTTAGATTATTATCCTCAGGGGAATGGACAAGCAGAATCAACGAACAAACATCTGGTGGCTATAATAATGAAATTAGTTAATGAGTCCCAGAGGAATTGGCACAAGAAACTCTATGATGCTCTTTGGGAAGATAGGATCACACCTAAGAGAGCCATCGGGATGTCTCCTTTTCGGGTAGTATATGGAGTGGAAGCTCAATTACCAAGATATGAGAATTACCAACCTTGCACCCGATGAAAGCTATCAAGACACTAGCCATTGATCCTTTGGATAAAAGGATCATGTACCTTTACAAATTGAATGAGGACCAGATTGAAAGTTCTTGATAGGATATCTGCTCACCAACAGTAAAGTAAAGATCTTGTTTGATAAAAAGGCCGATTCTGGGGACTTAGGAGTTGGAGACATTGTTTTGTTGTGGGATAAAAGGCATGAACCTTGTGGCAGCCATGGTAAGTTTGATTCCCTTCGGCTCGGACCTTTCAAGATCGGGCACTTTCTTTGGTAAGAATTCTTTTTACCTTGATTATATGGATGGTTCTTCTCTCCCACTTCCTTACAGTGGGAAAGTACTTGAAATTGTTTAAGTCATAGGTGATTAGGGAGTCCTTTGTACATTCTGTATAGTGTGTGTGTTCTCCTTTCCTTACCTTGATTTTGTGTGTTGTTTGTTTGGTGTGTTTTCTTCTGTATTGGTTTGCTTTTGACTCCATGGCCCAATGGATAAGGTACTGGTCTACTTCCCCTAGTTTTTCTGAATTCTTGCCTTGTCTCATTCTTTTGAACTTATGCCAAGTCATCCCCAAAAGGAGCCATCTGTTGTCCACTCAAAATTTCCCTTGCTTTCGAGAAGTTCAAAATTGAAATTTTTATGTTACACACCTTCTCTGTTGTCCTGGTAATGTGAAAAGCCAAAAAATTGGAAAGAATCTGCATTTTTGGTCTTTTGGTGTGATTTTTGGGCCCATCGGAACTTTTTGTCCCAAGTGTCCCAAGTTCATTCGGGTCTCGTCGCGATCGACCGCTTTTCCCGAAGTCCGCTTTCTTTCGGGCCGTCGAACTTTTTGTCCCAAGTGTGCCAAGTTCATTCGGGCTCAATGTTCCCTTTTCATCCGATTCACTCGAATCACGTACTCCGCATACTTTCGTCCCTCATGTCCCAAAATCATTTGTGCACCTTTTCCCCGCATCACCCGTATCGGCCGGATGCGCTTTCGCGTCCGCGTGTCCCAAATGAACCAAAGGCCATCTGGGCTAATTTTTCCCACTCTTCCCGAATATCTTACTTTTTAAGTTGGTAGGTGTGTATTTAATGCACATTGATTACCTTTCTCTCTCTGAATGGCTATATAATGAATCGCCCCCTATGTGTTTTGCACATTGATTTCTTACCATTCTTTGCTGATACCCTTGCGATTAAAATTCCCATGCGCGTATCCATTTCCCCTGCAAATTCATCCCGAGTCCAGACTAACCTTGCTTTTCAAATTGCTATCAACATGAAGATTAAATTCCAAGGTCGAGCAAATCTCAACGCTCGAGTGCAGCTGCTCCCGATATCGGGGATAGTGAAGTTCGTCACCTTTACTTTGGGGATTTTTGGGCAAGGATGAAAGATTCAAGCCCCTTTCCCATGGCACAAATGATTCATGACGGTGGTTTGGCATATGCCGGTGGTTTTCCTATCTCGGTGCAATGCGCAGATACAAGACTCTCTGCAGTGCTCATTTCAACCCTAACTCGAGTGAGTGACAAATGTGCATGGGGAACTCATCACCAAGCTTTACTACCACCATTGGCACTACCCTAAGGATTCTTGAGATGGACAATTCCATAGTAATCTCTCAAAACCGTGCACAGTCCTCTTCGAATAGGACAGTGAGAAATATAAGGCGCGGGTGGCAAAATCCTGGCTTAAAAACCCTAAAAGGGGGCGTCTTCTCTATCCAAGGTTCTTTTCCATGCCGATTTCAATGAGGAATTGTCAAATTTTAAATCTTCTCAAGCTAGGGTTATGGGCTTACCCTCTACAAATGAGTTCCATTTCTAGATGTGCCCGCTTATCAATATGGTGTGCGAAGGGACTCGTAATATCAATTGGGCGAGAGATCATTAGTATGAACCTAGCAGAGAGCCGCCAATGTACAAAGAAACCAAGAAATTATATATGACTTCATACTTAATGTATACCTTAGCGACATCGAGGCAATGGTTTGGATTCTCATACGTTGATGCTCATAAGGTGACCCCGTGTATGCCTACACGCCTCAATTCACCTTGAAACTAGCAATCACAACTTCAGGAGGGTGAATGATGCTTTCACCATGTACATTGCCGTGCTCCTAGAGAGCGACACATCAAGGATATTTTCTCATGAAGCTATGAATCTGATATCACGCTATGGTGCCTACTTTGTCTAATTCGTAAAATTTTCCTATATAAGGTTTGCAGTCTATGAGAGCACTCCTCTCAAGCTCCCCATGTTTCTGCAATGATAAAATGGCCTTGATAGAAGTATGCGGCGGTTGGACAAGTTGCATAGAACTGCCGAGGATAAAAATTACCGGCCTCGCACTTCCCCATATCTTTGGGAAATTACACCTGCAAAACGGCTCTAGATGCACAAAATATAGAAAGATCCCTAGCTCCCATCACTTTGTCCATTTATTTATGCCAAGAACTTGTTTTGAATTGAAGAATTTTATTGAGCGAACATCAAGATCACTTATCATCATAGGGTAGACACGAGAGGACTATTGGGCTGACTGTGCTAATGATTTTGAAGCAAGGAGGAGACATTATGGCAGGGTTTCTCTTCAATTAATTCAAGAGCTTAACCTGTACCAAGTTCCTGAAGGGCTCCAGGATGATAATTCTGACCTGTACTCATATGAATACAACAACGTGGTCAAACACACTCCCTTGGAGGACTTGGATTGGTTCAAAAAGGAAAAGGATGATCTCGGCAAAATCCTAGGTCCTGTCTTGGTAAGAACCAAAATATGGTTTGATAGGAAAGTCTGTGAGCTTAGAAGGCACTCAGGGGAATCCTCCTCCAAGGATGCTTCAACACCAAGGAAATAAGTGTTGACGCCCAGATCGGAAGCACCTGTGCAGACCCCTCCTGCCTCATCAACTCAAGGTCCCACAATTTCTACTCCTTCCTCATCCACCCAAGTGTACCAGAAGAAAGTCAAAGAAGTTAAAAAGGAGCTTGTGGAGGAAGATCCCCTAAGGAAGCATGCAGAATTGCCTTCAGGACCAAAGAACATTATTGTTCTCAGTGAAAGTGAAGAGAGTGAGGTGCCAGCTCCTATGAGTGCCCCTGAAGCCCCAATAGATAAAGACAAAGAAGTCCAGAGCAGCACCGACCTTCCAGAACCATTGTTTCCTCTCGCACGAAGTGCCCCGAGTGCCCCACTCATATCTCAACTAGAAGCGACAGCAGTACATACCTTGGGTGCCATGAGTTCTCTGTCTCTTGGTCCTCTTGCCCCACCTGCTTCTTCCTCCTCCTCTTTTGCATGGGTGCAACCTCTTGTGATGAGTAGGAAGAGAAAGTCTTCCTCCCGAATCTCGTAAACAATTTTGATGTTGTGGCGGCCTTATTAGGCACTACTCCTCCTACTCCCCAAAAATGCCATAACTACTCTGAATAGTATCGATGCTCGGGCCAACAATTCCCGGAGATAGCCAAACCCAAAGTAGACAAGCCAGAGCAAGATTTGCAAGCATCCGACCTTGAGCTCTCAAGAATTCCCATGGGAGAGTCTACCCCCGAAGGTGAGATCCAAAATATTTAGGAAGCAATCACAAGAGTCATTGGGAGGGTAGAGAAAGGGCAAAAACCATAGAGCAATGGAAGAGTAGGCTCAGATTCTCACAAGTTTCATCAAGTCACTTTGCTTTCCAGGATAAGTTTTTGGATCCTACCCCACTAACTACTCTTCCACCACCAAGTGATTCTCACCAAGATGAGGTGCAGAGTATCAAAGATATACACAAATATTCCATCTATGGAAGGGCTACGGAGGCCATGGTGGATAACATGCTCATTACAGGATTGAATTTCATCAATGAAACTTTCAAACTCCATGAGAAGGTGAATAATCTGCAACAAAAACTCTCCTCCACTATTGGGAACATAGATAAAGAGCTCAAACTCTAGAGCAGCTGTATATAGTATACCGTCTCCTTATGGGGAAAACTGATGAGAATATTTTAATGGCGAAAAGGTCTTCGATGAGGCAATGGACAATTTGTCAAAATCATTGGTGTACAGTAGGAATGGAAAATCAAGGTGTTGGAAGAGGCTTTGGGAGAATTGAAGAATAGTTGGCGAAGGGTGAGGCCTTGAGACGTTGGTTGTATCTACCTTCAAAGATATACATTGCCATCTCCATGATGAGACTTCGGTGTGCCCATCTCTTTACAAGAAATCAAAGCTCGCCCGAGCTTTTGTCAAAGATAATCTGTTCAAGTAAACTTCCATCTCCAAAGAGAAGATGAAGGAAATCTGCTCTCTCCATCTGCCATCAAAGAAGCAAATAAATATCATCATACACACGCCGGATTCGAAAAAGAATTGGAGAGATGCCTCGGATTTTGGACTCGATTCACTACCAATACATCAGTCCCACATGGCGAGAGACATAGCAGAGGCATTAAAAGATTTAGGCAACGGATCCTAAAGTCCGTGGGCCCCTCTCGATCAAGAGCACTTGTCTTCTTCTCCCGATTCTTCTCCTTTCTTCTTTTCTTCATCACGAATTTAATGTAATTAGTTGGGGTATTGAAATTAGTAGCCCTTTAACTAAATTTTAGTTAAAAGAAGTAGTTACCGGGAGTAACTAATTTGTAAACTATATAATGGTCTCTCTTCGCCATTGTAAGGGGGGAACTTGGCTTATTTTTGAAAGTGTAAAGGAATCATAAAGCAATCAATACAGAAGGACTTTCATTCTTTGTCTATCTGATTCTTTCTATTCACAAGCTATTCCATTAAATATTGTTAGGGCATTTGTCTGCATTATTCTGAGAAGCTTTGCATTCTTGTAGATGTTATTCATAGAACTGTGTCTCTTTAAATTTCATCTTACTAATGTGGTACAAATGATCTTATTCCAATTCACTGTATTCTCGCACGCATAAGGAATTATTCTGTCATCTATAATTCTAGATGGTGCCTTTCTACTCATTTCCAAGTCTTCATTCCTCTGTTCTTTTGTAATCGATGATCTATTTAGGAAACACTTTCATGATATCCAAGTTCCATGGTGAAAACATGCTTTGTACATCTGTAAATAATTTCGTTTCTGAATAAGGGAACCTCTCCCACTAAAGAGGAGGGACTTCTTGTCCCATCGTTGCTCTTCTTGAAGTTCCTTTTTGACGACCAACACAAGCCGAGGGGATGGGACTCTTGAGACAATGCTATCTTTGGAGCTCGAGGGTGGCCAAAGGCATGTAAGATTTGAAATCTAGTTTGGAAATGGCTGGTGAGTGAAGTCATTCTCATTAAGGTAGAGATGTGAAAGTGGGCCTTAACTTTCCAAGGCATTCGATTTATGTTACGCACCTACCGGGCCCCCACAACAAGTGACTTTAGTCAAACAACTTTGTTAATCTTTCTAAACGTCGTTTGTATTCATTTGCTATTGTTCACTGTGAACTCTTTTCCAGTGAACATAAAACAAGAAAAACTGAAAAAGAGGTCAGCAGAGGATGTCTCGCCATGGTTGTGAGTTTATCTATTGGCGTATTTGGTAAAGTTGTGTAGATACCAATATTGCAGATTCCTCGAGGATAATAAAATCCACAACCGCATAAAATTTTGACGATTAGTTTCTGTTAACAAAAACAATATCAAAATAGGTATCTATTAGAATTTCATCTTACCAAATCGAAAACGAATTTGTGTGCAATTCGACCAGTTCACTGTGCATATGAATATAGGAAAGAATGATCTGATCAAAACCTTTTTTCACATTCTTTAACGTACAAAATCTACATTTCATTTTATTTCAATGTGTGTGCGGTTTTTTAGTGAATCAAATCTTTTCTTTCCACTTTCTGAAGCTGAATAAATTTTATTAATGAAATAAGAATAAAAATATACAATTATAGGAGATGAAGATAACAAGTTTTCAATAAATAACAATTAATTTTTAAAATAAAAATAATATTTAAAATCTTCTTAATTTTTTGTTTCTTTACTATGAAATAACAATTTCCATTTTTTAATAAACATAATTAATTTTTTTGAAGTTCAATAATGAAAGGTAATATTTAATTCTCTCGAACGCCCGGCAAGTTTCGACATACTAAGAAACTCGCTTCACTAAACACATAACCCGAAAAGTGCGACGAATTTTTTTATTTTTTTATTTTTGAGAGGAAAGTTACAGATAATAATAATGCAAGGGTGTTCAACCTTTACCACTCATTAACTTACTTGCATTACTTAACTTAGGTTTAATATTGGGAAATCGATTCGATAAAAAGTACGTATCATCTCAATACTTTTAGAGTTAATTAATTACCATTCCTAAGGAAAGTAACAAGGTTTAAAATATTTTAACAAGTGTTTTCTATTCTTTCCATTAAGCTTAATTCTTACAAGGTTAACCTTATACTAAATTATTAAATTCATTACTTCAATGACTTAAAAGAACTTTTAATAAGAGCCTACATAACTAAGGGTCTTAACGTCACCACACCACTAGGAAATCACATGACCCCACTCACCCTCCTACACATAACCTTAAGGCATGAAGAAAATAAAATAAAATATTTAAAGTTACATTATTCTTTTAAAAGATAGAGTCAATTCTCCACCCTTAGATCAAAACCATCTTAGCCATTAGATCCTAGGGTTCCCAACTTAGCCCTAAAATCCTTATGAAGGTCTATTAAAACCTCTTCTTATTCTCTCCTTCTCATTTGCTTCAATTTATTTTGTTAAATTTTGCAGGTTGGAGGGGAAAGAAGCCATGAGAGCAAAAAAGGAAGAGCCATGGAGGATTCTTCAAGAAGATCTAGTTTAGATTAGATCAATTAGTCTTTTATTTGCATAATTTATTTCTTTCAAGGATTGGGAGGAGTTTCCTCCTCCAATCTAGTTTTTATTTCAAGATTTTAGTGTATTGGGTTTTAAATTTGGGGCAAAATCCTACCCCCTTTGATAAAAATGAAGAAATGCTTTTAGATTCACCATTAGAGGGGTTTTAATATCACATCCCTATGCATTAATCTTTATTTACTTGCTGGAAGGATTGTATTTAATCCTTTTTACGCTTAAGAATTAGAGAAGATAGTTTCATTTTTCACAGTGCGTGAATCAGTAGAATTCTGTCATAAGTGACAGGACCGCTGCCTGCTCGCGGGTGACAAACACGAACCGCCGCCTGGGTTGGGTAACAAACACAGACCGCCGCCGGTCAGGTGACAAACATAGGACCGCCGCAATGTACAGGCGCGGCGGCGGTCTGTTCTTGAAAAAAGTAACCTTATAGCCGAATTTTTACAAAAACTTAAAGTTGTAAAAGGGTGTAAAAATGCATCCTTGATTTGTTTTTGTTTATTTCAAGTTCCAGGTTTGATATTTATTGCTCATTTATTCATTTCTTGCTAGATCTATTCATTATATAATTTTTTTTTTGGTTTCTTTTCTATTAACTCCATCTACTTACAAGAGTAATTTCTCTTTGTTTAACTAAGCCTTTTTTTATTATTTATAAGCAAAGGGGAATCTAAATCCATTTCATTCTTTAGTCCTTTTCTACTATAAAGAAAACATTCCTACATCCCATGCAATCTAACTTATTTTCTCTTCCATTTTACCACAATGTTCATTTCTTCAAAATAACCATATTCACTTTGTTTTCTATAAAATGATATTTTGCAAACAACAACTATAACAATCTCTATATTTTCTTTTCTTTTTTTCTCATATTTACAATACAATAACTATTTAATGCAAATATGTTTTTTTTTTTCCTTTCCATTGTAAAATATATCAATCTTTCAATACATTCAAGATTTCAACAATATGAATTTACTTTCTTTTGATACTTAACTATCTTTACAAAACATTATTTCTTCTTTCTTTTCCCATGTAATGCACTCTCAAAACAACAATGGGGTAGCTACTTTCTTTGACAATGCCAAGACAAATTTCCTCCACTTGAAGTGGGGTAAACATACCAAAATGTACACAAAGAAAGAACCATGATATTACAAATTCCTTCCACTCTAAGTGGATAAAAATAAGAAGGTAGTTCTCACATGGTCACCAACAAGACTCCAAGCTCCAAGCCCCAACAAAATAGCTCCTCCAATAGTTTTCCGATTCACAACAAAATAAGGAGAGGCAACACTCTCCTCCCAACCAAGCTACCAAATGGAGAAGAGAATCCATCCTCTCCATTGGCCCCCGAGCCCCAACCACATCATAATGGGAGAAAATCCAACTCATGGCAACTACTAGCTTCCACATAACTTAACATAAAATTTCACATTCATTCCATATTCATTCAAAACACAATCAAAAACTCAACAAGAGGAAAACAATCAAAACAACAAAGTCACAAGGCTTATCAAGAAAGCCATAAGAGTAAGACCTATGGGGAGGCCACTTATGCCTCCCAATGGGAATGGGTGCCACCTAAAAGCCTCCTAGTGTAAAAACACAAAACCCTAACAACTCTTATGCCTCCCTCAAGTACCCCTTATCCCTCCATCCACTCTTATGCCTCCCTCAACTCTTATGGCTCCCTCAAAGTAAGAACAAGAAGAAAATGCAAGCATTTCTCATACTAGGTGGGCACCCAACCCAAACTCCCTCCTCAAGAAAATGATCTCTTATGCCTCCCTCAAATAAACTCCCCATAGTATCGTCCCACTCCCAACTTAGGAATTATACCCATACCCAACAAGCATTCCAAAACAAGACAACAACAATGAACACACATATACACACATACATGTAACAATAACATAAATTAAACAAAGTTGAAGCTCCTACCTTTCCATGGTAGAGCTTGTTCCAAGTGTGAAGTTCCAAACTCCTCCAAAGAGCAAGCAAGCATCCACAAGCTCCAAAAATCAACAAGTATCCACAAGCTCCAAAACAAATCCACAACTCCCTCAAAATCCTCCACTCTCCAAAAATACAAGAGACTACAAATGAACATGTAACCCCAAAACAAACAAAAAGGATTCAATAAATAGAGAAAAGAGAGGGAGGGATGATGTGGCTCCAAGTAGGATGCCACCTCATTTTCCCTCCACTCCACATCACTTGGTCAACCTCATATTCCAATGCACCATTAATGAGTGGTTGGAGGAATGACAAGCACCTTACACACTCCATCTAAGCCCACTCCCCAAAGGACAAAATTAAATTTTTGAAAGAAAGTGCAATTAATATTTTACCTTTTCATCCCCTCCAAAACACCTAAAAGACCCTAAATTTGACCTCCCAACCCATAGGTAGGGTTGGCATGGGATTTTAAGAGGTGTGGGACAAGTTTGACTTGTCCCACAAGCTTCCAAATTTGGCCTCTAAGGCCAAATTCGAGTTTCCCATGTGGGGTAGAGTGTGCTACACTCAAAACTCAAACACACATCACTCAACACAAAATCCAAAGTAAATCAAGCCTAATAAATGAACTCCCTTTTGGTCACATCTTTTAATTAGTTTAAACCAAATTCAAATTAACTTAATTAAGACACTACAACCCATGACTAAAAAGGGGTAAATACAATTCCAAGAATCTAAATAATAAAACAAGTAAAATTTCACTTACTAAGAGAAAACACATACTAATCATAATAGAAAGGGAAATTTAAAACAAAACAACACATGACCCCTAGGTCACAATTTTTCCTTAACCAAATAATTCTAACACACACAATTACATGTTGCCACGGTGACCCTAATTGATTCTTCTCGAATTCGGATGTGGTTGGTTTCCACTCCCCAATATTGTTGTGAATATGATATACCCGCAGTAATGAGAATACCTCCTTGGATCGTTGGCCGCATAAAAACATTCATGCCAAATATACAATATAATCTAAAATAAACGACACATGATTTACTATTATCTATGCAAATACGATATCACTTACACTTTCTAGCACATTTCTATTCCACATTTCGTTTATGTCAAAATGATCATCACATTAATCCAATTATCAAGTTCTACCCCATATGACTAAATATATCACATGTCGAAATAAGGATAAAAACCATGTCAAAAGTATACCAATGTCATCATCAAATGTCTCCAAAGTAGCCCATATGCATCATATAAGGATCAAATCAATAACAGTTTAGTGTCTATGATATCTACTAGCATGCTAAATCAAAGAAGCTATAATATATCCATAAGTGCATACGGCAATATTGAAAAATAATAATCAAAAGGTGTCAAAGGAAGGTGGGCACTACATCCCCTCCCCTTAGACTCGAATTCCTCCTGGAAGACACTTTGGAAAAGGTGTGGAAACTATCCTCGTAGTAAAGTAACATCCTCCCAAGTAGCTAAAGTCTCGTCATATCTGTCCCACTGGACCCGAACCTGATCAATCTCTCTGCCGCGAAGGCCTAGGGTCCTGTGCTCTATAATGCATATGGGCTCCACCATCACCTACCCCTGATCCTACACCTGCAATGCGGTCCAATCTAACACGTGAGAAGGATCAGAAATATATCTCCTAAGCACAAAAATGTGAAACACATCATGGACGCGAGACAAGATAGGTGGCAATGCTAGATGGTAGGCCAAGGGACTGAGGTGCTCCAAGATCTCGAAGGGACCCACAAACCTAGGAGCAAGCTTAGAACCTTTTCCGTAATGGATAGGGCTCTTATGTGGTCTGACACGAAGAAACACCTTCGTGCCCACCTCAAAACTGCGATCTGTCCTATGTTGGTCTGCATACTTTTTCTGTCTATCTTGTGCCTCCTGCAATCTCTGTCTAATCAAGGTAACTCCGCTTGCTCCATATCCTACAATAATGTTGGCCCAAGGGAAACCCTCGTCCTCAATCCTATCCCAACTAAGAGGTGTCCTGCACTCTCTGCCATATAATGCCCGAAAAGGAGCCATGCCTATAGAACTCGGAAGCTATTATTGTAGGCAAACTCCACCAAATATAGATACTCCTCCCATCTTGACCGGGTGATCCATAACATACATCCTAAGCATGTCCTCCGGATCTGATTCACCCACTCAGGGCCTGTCCATTTGTCTCCGGTTGATATGATGTGCTGAAATTAATCCTTGTCCCGAGAGCATACTTTGCATGGTGGTCCAAAATGGGAAGTGTACAAAGGATTGCGGTCCGCAAATGATCTTCTCGAATCCCATGTAATCTGACAATCTCATCAAGGTATACTCGTGCCACTACACTAGCTGTATAGGTGGTCTTCACCGGAGAAAAATGAGCCACTTTCGTCAATTTATCCACCGTGACCATGATGGCGTCGTGGTGATATCTCAACATAGGTAACCCAACGATGAAGTCCATGGAAATGGTGTCCCACTTCCACTCTGGTATGGCGTGAGGATAGAGAAGGCCAGATGGATGTTGATGCTCGGCCTTCACCCTCTAGCACTCTAAACAACGGGACACAAACGAGGCCACGTCTCTCCGAAGTCCTCTCCAAAAATACAACTGTCTCAAGGTGGCGTGCATCTTCTTCACCCCGGGATGGGCTGAATAAGGTGCACGATGAGCCTCTGACAAAATGTCATGTCTCAAGCCTCCATCTCTAGGAACATATATCCGACCTCTGTGTCTGAGAAGGCCATCTTGCCTCTAATGAAAATCCATCAAAATTCCCTTCAAGGGGCCTCTGGGACTCAATCTCTGCTCTCGCTGCCATGTAGAAACTGTCAAGAGGAAGCTGCTGAAGGACCCTGCTCCGTAAATTTGTACCTATTGAAGTGGCCATACTCATATGTCTCCGTCTACTTAAGGCGTCTGCAACCACATTCTCCTTCCCCTTCACATGCTCTATCTCCATGTCATACTCACAAAGAAACTCCATCCAACACCGCTGACGAGCGTTGAGATTGGGTCTGCGTGAAGAGGTGGCGAAGACTCAAGTGATCGGTCCTGAGTGTAAATCTCTGCCAAGAAGAAAATGTCTCCACCACACTAAGGCGTGCACAATTGCTGCAAGCTCAAGATCATGAGTCAGATAATTAAGCTCATAATCCTTGAGTTTGTGAGACTCAAAGGCCACAACTCTACCCTCCCGCATCAAGATCCTCCAAGGCCTCGCCAAAGAAGCATCTCGTGCGCAAACGTAGAACTCACCATGAGGATCCGCTACTGCAAGAATAGGTGCTGTAGTGAGACACTCCTTCGGTGTCTCTCAAGGCCTCGCTCACATCTGCTCGACCATTCGAACTTCTTCCTTTCCACCGAATGTAAGTGATAGGGTGCGCAATCTGAGAAAAGTCCTCAACAAACCTCTTGTAGTACCTTTCTAGACCCAAGAATCTACGCACCTCGGTCACACTAGTGGGTGCTGGACAATCCATGATGGCTCGAATCTTGGAAGGATCGATTGCGATACCTTCCCCAGAAATGATGTGGCCCAAATACTGCACCTCGGTGCCTGAAAGAACGAACACTTCTCCAAATTCCTAAAAAGGTGCTGCTAATGAAGACACTTTGAAGAACCCGTGAAGGTGCTCCTCATGCTCCTCACGCGTACGTGAGTAAATCAGAATGTCATCAAGGAAGATGAGCACGAAGTGATCTAGAAAATTCCTGAATACTCCATTCATCAAACTCATAAACACTGCGGGGCATTTGTCAACCCGAAAGGTACCACTGTGAACTCATAGTGGCCATATCTCATACGGAACGTGGTCTTATGAATATCTACCTCCGCAATCCTAAGCTGATGGTACCCTGACTTAAGATCTATTTTGGAGAAACCGTAGCCCCTTCATCTGATCAAATAAATCATCAATGCGTGGAAGGGGGTAACTATTCTTGATCATTACTTTATTTAGCTGACGGTAGTCAATACACAACCGAAGAGATCCATCCTTCTTCTTCACGAAGATCACTGGTGCACCCCAAGGGGATACATTGGGACGGATTAGGCCTTTCTCCGTAAGGGCCCTCAAGCTGCAACTTGAGCTCACATAGCTCAGAGTAGTCATCCGATAGGGTGCTCGTGAGATAGGCTCTGCACCCTAACTAGATCTATATGGAAATCTATCTCACGTGGGGAGGTAACCTTGATAGCTCCCCGGGAACACATCAAGCAAACTCTCAAGATGGGATGGTCATCGAGGGATGGTCCAGTTGACTTATCCTCTTATCATCTGTCACTAACCGCAATAGCAAACAACCGACAACCTCGTTGGGCACACCGCTTAAGCTATATAGCGGAGATGGTGCGAATGGAAACGACCCTCCTAACTCATGATATCACTAACTCCACTCCAAGATTGTCTATGCAAGCTATAGTCTTATGGTAATAGTCCACTCTAGCTCTGTGAGCGGAAAACCAATCCATGCCTAAAATGACACCATAAGATCCTAATGGAAGGATTCAAAGATCAAAAGTAGTGGTGAAAGGTCCCAAATCCACTACACACTCCTTAACTAAGGAGTCTACAAAAATCTTGGCTACGAAGCCATCTCAAAATCCCAACCGTGTGGCCCCGCTTAACCGCCACCACCTTGACAACGCTCTACTAAGGATGGTGTAATAAAGGAATCAAGAACCCAGAATCAAATAATATAGAGACAGAAATACCACCAATACTACCTGCTGCCTCAATCACGGTACTCGGTGCTCATCCTGGCGCTTTTTTCGACAGCCAGCGTAGATCCGATGACTCCGTGCCATATCAACAACCGTAGGCTCTCGAGCTCTACACCTTACCCTTGTTAGGGTTCTATGGGAAATCCCTCCAATGATGTCCAACAATACCACAACCATAACGACTTCTGGTCCCCTCCGGTGGGACGCAGCTCCAGCCAGTACTCTAGATGTCCGAGCTGTGGATCTGACGATCTAGTTACGGATCTAAGCTCTCTGGCGACGAGCTCTTCTTGGCCGACCGAGCTCTCGGTGCACTGTGTCCTGTGGGACCCCTAGAGGAGGCCCCATACTCCGCCCTCTCTCTCGCACATCAAATATCGAGGGGTCTGGGTGGGCAGTGCTCTGCCAGGCGCTTGCCGCTTGTGGTGGCCTAAAGGAACCCCGCCTCAACTCGTGTCCACCCCGTGGAGGGGGAACTGACCTCTTCGACCTATCATCCTCGCATCTCGCTGGATATGGCTCAACTCGTCTCTAGCCTACCGCATCTTTCCCTCGTGTCTCCTCTGCAATATAGGCCTTCTCCACGGCCTCTGCTAATGTCTGTGGGTAGTGAATGCGCACCGCACCACCCAAATCCAAGTTCAAGCCCCTGATGAACCTGTGAATCCATACCGCTCATCCCGCATATAGTCAACGTCGAGTAGATCCAAATTGACTCTCATACTCAGCCACTGGTCATCGATGCACGACGAAGGTCGTGAAACTCATCTATCCGTTCTTTGTATAAACCTCCCCGGGAAAATACCTACCTCAAAACGCTCCTCAAATAGCTCCCAGGTGACTGTCTTTGAATCAAAGATGGAGCTTCTACTCCTCGGTCCTCCACCAAACTCCTACTCCATCCCTTAGAAGATGGATCGCAACACGAGCTTTCATGTTACTAGTACAAGGACAGAGCTTGAAGCATCCGCTCAAGCTCACCAACCAAGCCTCTGCCTCCGCTTGAAAACCACATGTATCACCCGAATAGTGAGATGGTCATAGCTTCAGGATCTCCCTGATATGGTCTGCAGATGACATTTGATGACTCCTAGGTCTATCTGTATGCTCCTCCCTCTGTCTAGGGCTCCGAGACCTATCCCTATGTCCCGAGATCCCGTCCCCATTTCCTCTTGGTGGTGACTCTTGCTCTAGCCGACTCCGTGTGAAAATTCTCTACCCTATGCTCCTCGCCGTGTTGAGGGGTACTGGCCTCTACCGACGGCTCCATACCATGTCTAGAAAATCTTCCTCCCAAGGGCTCTCCATGTGTAGCGGCATTGATGTCTTGAAGCGTATGTAAAATATGAGGTAGAATGGTCACCACAGCCTACTCTGGTGGTGGTATATCTAGGTCTATATGAAAGGATCCTCGCCTAATCCGTGCCTCCCCCGCACAAATCAAGGTGAGAGTTAGTTTATTGTTTTAGGTCTTGTCTCGGTTTTCTAAGTTCTCTATTTACTACAATTATAAACATTGTGGTTTTTGTTTTTGAATCAATTTTGCACTAGGTTATATCTTCATGTTTCATGTTTTCTAAGTGTGCCCAAGGGTCCAAGATTTGAACCCACGGCTCGATACCAAATGTAACACCCGCAAGCCGACGTACTAAGAAACTCGCTTTGACTAAACACATAACCCGAAAATGCGACTAATTTTTATTTTTTTTGAAGAGGAAAGTTACAGTACAATAATAATGCAAGGGTGTTCAACCTTTACGATTCATTAACTTACTTGCATTACTTAACTTAGGTTTAAGATTGGGAAACCAGATTCGATAAGAAGTACGTATTATCTCAATACTTTTAGGGTTAATTAATTAACATTCCTAAGGAAAGTAACAAGGTTTAAAATATTTTTACAAATGTTTTCTATTCTTTCCATTAAGCTTAATTCTTACAAAGTTAACCTTATACTAAATTATTAAATTCATTACTTTAATGACTTAAAAGAACTTTTAATAAAAGCCTACACAACTAAGGGTCCTAAGGTCACCACACTACTAGGTAATCACATGACCCCACTCACCCACCTACACATACCCTTAAGGCTTGAAGAAAAAAAAATAGAATATTTAAAGTTACATTATTCTTTTAAAAGATAGGGTCAATTCTCCACCCTTAGATCAAAACCATCTTAGCCATTAGATCCTAAGGTTCCCAACTTAGCCCTAAAATCCTTATGAAGGTCTATTAAAACCTCTTCTTATTCTCTCCTTCTCATTTTCTTCAATTTCTTTTGTTAAATTTGCAGGTTGGAGGGGAAAGAAACCATGAGAGCAAGGAAGGAAGAGCCATGGAGGATTCTTCAAGAAGATTTAGTTTAGATTAGATCAGTTAGTCTTTTATTTGCATAATTTATTTCTTTCAAGGATTGGGATGAATTTCCTCCTCCAATTTAGTTTTTATCTCAAGATTTTTGTGTATTGGGTTCTAAATTTGGGGCAAAGCCCTACCCCCTTGATGAAAATGAAGAAATGCTTTTAGATTCCCATTAGAGGGGTTTTGATATCACATCGCTATGTATTCATCTTTATTTACTTGTTGGAAGCATTGGATTTAATCCTTTTACAATCGAGAATTAGAGAAGATGGTTTCATTTTTCACACAGGCGTGAATCCGCAGAATTTTGTCATAAGTGACAGGACCGCCTCCCTGCGCAGGGTGACAAACGCGTAACCGCCGCCTGGCAGGGTGACAAACACAGACCGCCACTCTCACAGGCCGGGTGACAAACACAGACTGCCCGACTCGCACAGTGGCGGCGGTCTTGTTTCTGAAAAATGAACCTTATAGCCGGAATTTTTACAAAAACTTAAAGTTGTAAAAGGGTGTAAAAATGCATCCTTGATTTGTTTTTATTTATTTCAAGTTCCAGGTTTGATATTTATTGCTCATTTATTCATTTCTTGCTAAATCTATTCATTATATTTTTTTTTGTGGTTTCTTTTCTACTAACTCCATCTACTTACAAGAGTAATTTCTCTTTGTTTAACTAAGCCTTTTTTTTATTATTTATAAGCAAAAGGGAATCTAAATCCATTTCATTCTTTAGTACTTTTCTACTATAAAGACAACATTCCTACATCCCATGCAATCTAACTTATTTTCTCTTCCATTTTACCACAATGTTCATTTCTTCAAAATAACCATATTCACTTTGTTTTCTATAAAATGATATTTTGCAACAACAACTTATAACAATCTCTACATTTTTATTTTTATTTTCTCATATTTACAATACAATAACTATTTAATGCAAATATGTTTTTTTTTCCTTTCCATTGTAAAATATATCAATCTTTCAATACATTCAAGATTTCAACAATATGAATTTACTTTCTTTTACTACTTGCAACTATCTTTACAAAACATTATTTCTTCTTTCTTTTCCCATGTAATGCACTCTCAAAACAACAATGGGGTAGCTACTTTCTTTGACAATGCCATTACAAATTTCCTCCACTTGAAGTGGGGTAAACATACCAAAATGTACACAAAGAAAGAACCATAATATTACAAATTCCTTCCACTCTAAGTGGATAAAAATAAGAAGGTAGTTTTCACATGGTCACCAACAAGACTCCAAGCTCCAAGCCCCAACAAAATAGCTCCTCCAATAGTTTGCTTGATTCACAACAAAATAAGGGGAGAGGCAACGCTCTCCTCCCAACCAAGATACCCAATGGAGAAGAGAAGCCATCCTCTCCATTGGCCCCCGAGCCCCAACCACATCATAATGGGAGAAAATCCAACTCATGGAAACTACTAGCTTCCACATAACTTAACATAAAATTTCACATTCATTCCATATTCATTCAAAACACAATAAAAAACTCAACAAGAGGAAAACAATCAAAACAACAAAGTCACAAGGCTTATCAAGAAAGCCATAAGAGTAAGACCTATGGGAGGCCACTTATGCCTCCCAATGGGGATGGGTGCCACCTAAAAAGCCTCCTAGTGTAAAACACAAAACCCCTAACAACTCTTATGCCTCCTCAAGTACCCCTTATCTCTCCATCCACTCTTATGCCTCCCTCAACTCTTATGGCTCCCTCAAAGTAAGAACAAGAAGAAAATGCAAGCATTTCTCATACTAGGTGGGCACCCAACCCAAACTCTCTCCTCAAGAAAATGATCTCTTATGCCTCCCTCAAATAAACTCCCCATAGTCTCCTCCCACTCCCAACTTAGGCATTCTACCCATACCCAACAAGCATTCCAAAACAAGACAACAACAATGAACACACATATACACACATACATGTAACAATAACATAAATTAAACAAAGGTGAAACTCCTACCTTTCCATGGTAGAGCTTGTTCTAAGTGTGAAGTTCCAAACTCCTCCAAAGGTCAAGCAAGCATCCAAAAGCTCCAAAATCAACAAGTATCCACAAGCTCCAAAGGAAATCCACAAACTCCTAAAAATCCTTCCACTCTCCAAAA
The DNA here is from genome assembly GCA_018340775.1 of Taxus wallichiana var. yunnanensis. Lineage (NCBI taxonomy): Eukaryota > Viridiplantae > Streptophyta > Pinopsida > Cupressales > Taxaceae > Taxus > Taxus wallichiana. Next base: position 486,475,154 of record CM031243.1, read on the forward strand.
TTTCAAGAGACTCCAAATGAACATCTAACCCCAAAACAAACAAAAAGGATTCAATAAATAGAGAAAAGAGAGGGAGGGATGATGTGGCTCCAAGTAGGATGCCACCTCATTTTCCCTCCACTCCACATCACTTGGTCAACCTCATATTCCAATGCACCATTAATGAGTGGTTGAAGGAATGAAAAGCACCTTACACACTCCAACTAAGCCCACTCCCCCAAAGGACAAAATTAAATTTTTGAAAGAAAGTGCAATTAATATTTTACCTTTTCATCCCCCCAAAACACCTAAAAGACCCTAAATTTGACCTCCCAACCCATAGGTAGGGTTGGCATGGGCTTTTAAGAGGTGTGGGACAAGTTTGACTTGTCCCACAAGCTTCCAAATTTGGCCTCTAAGGCCAAATTCGAGTTTCCCATGTGGGGTAGAGTGTGCTACACTCAAAACTCAAACACACATCACTCAACACAAAATCCAAAGTAAATCAAGCCTAATAAATGAACTCCCTTTTGGTCACATCTTTTAATTAGTTTAAACCAAATTCAAATTAACTTAATTAAGACACTACAACCCATGACTAATAAAGGGGTAAATACAATTCCAAGAATCTAAATAATAAAACAAGTAAAATTTCACTTACTAAGAGAAAACACATACTAACATAATAGAAAGGGAAATTTAAAACAAAACAACACATGACCCCTAGGTCACAATTTTCCCTTAACCAAATAATTCTAACACACACACAATTACATGTTGCCACGGTGACCCTAGTTGGATTCTTCTCGAATTCCGATGTGGTTGGTCTCCACTCCCCCGATATTATTGTGAATATGATATACTGCAGTACAGAGAATACCTCCTTGGCTACTGCTGCCGCATAAAAACATTCATGTCAAATATACAATATAATCTAAAATAAACGACACATGATTTACTATTATCTATGCAAATACGATATCACTTACACTTTCTAGCACATTTCTATTCCACATTTCATTTATGTCAAAATGATCATCACATTAATCCAATTATCAAGTTCTACCCCATATGACTAAATATATCACATGTCGAAATAAGGATAAACAACCATGTCAAAAGTATACCAATGTCATCATCAAATGTCTCCAAAGAGCCCATATGCATCATATAAGGATCAAATCAATAACAGTTTAGTGTCTATGATATCTACTAGCATGCTAAATCAAAGAAGCTATAATATATCCATAAGTGCATATGACAATATTGAAAAAATAATCAAAAGGTGTCAAAGGAAGGTGGGCACTACACTCTCCTTCCACTTTTAAGTATCACCACATCCGAAATTAGTTACTTCAAATTTTCTACCATGCCCGAAAATCCATGAGGTAGCGCATGTCCACCAATTGGTGGAAAAAGGATGGCTCATTTTACTCGATTTTCAATATTGGAAGGCCTAAGAGAATTTACATCATTCCCACCTAAAGCACTAAGATATCTAGTATCACATTTATCATCTATCACCACTAGAACAAGGATCATTTTTCCACATAATTATCCACAAAATATTTGTTTTGTAGAAAAAATGTGACTTTTCAACATTTTATAACAAAATTATAAATATAATGTAGATATTTCACAACTATAAAAATCAAATTTCAAATTGTGGAAATAGGTTTTTGTGGATAAATTCTATTTTCTCACCATAGTTTGAAAAAATCAGTTTTTTAAATAACAATTATGAATAGTGCACAAACCAAATATAATATATCATAGTTTCAATTTTCCACACCATATCTAAGATTTAAAGAATACTTGTGAAAACTATACACCAATGATTTTTTATTATCAATTAATATAAAATATATGTATTGTGATCCATTCAAAACACTTCCATCTAGTTGATATTGTACATTATATGATGAACATTTTAATAATGAAAAAACTTATCATATATGAATCATGAAAAACTATACCACTACAATTATGAAAATTATGTTATAAATAAAATTATTTGCGAATAATTTACATAAAACTTTAAAATATTATTGTAAAATTATTTATGAATAATATATATAAAACATTAAAATATTATCACAAATGTAACCCTTATCTATAATTGTATCCATAACAAAAAGAAAAATGTGAAAAAATTGTAGAATATTGAAATATATATTATGAATAAGAATTAAATATATGAAAAAATATTATTATAAAAAATCTAGAAGATACTACACTTTTTCACATTTCATGAAATTAACATTAAAATTAAGAATTATTCACACCACTTAAACGTAAGTTGTAGATAAATCACACACTAAAATTTTGATGTTGAGAACTCATAAAAAATGACACCCTTCTACATTATAATAAATTACAATATAAATGATATATAAATTCAATTGTTACTAATATATTTTATGATAAAAAAGTATTGTTGATAATTAAGATATTTAAGGAATACATTAAATTATATGCTAATATAGATGTGTCATTATCAAAAAAATTAAAAAATTAAAAAGACATTCATTACAACTTAACTATAATTTTATTATTTTTCCGTGAAATGAATCATTTTATTTAGGGTTTCTTCATTATTTTGAATAATTTAAAAATAATAAATATAATATATCATCTTAAAATTTGATAAAATATTAAATCATTAAATGTTATTTTGAATAATCTAGATGATTTGTAAGCTTTAATATAATATTATAAATAATTCATATAATTAAAATTATGGTCATTTTATTATGTATGTATATATAAATCAATAAAAATAAATAATTTGTTGAAATATTTGATATGTAAAAGTTAATACTCATTAATATTAAAATTATATGAAAAACCAAATAAATCAATAAAAATAAATTTCTATTAAATTTAATTTTCCAATATTAGTTGACATTCAAATTAAAAAATTATATTCTCTTAATTTTGATATGTTTTATGAAAAATTATTTGAATCTATTTATGATAACAATTATAAAACTTTCTGATATCTTGGAGATTTTTTAAAATAATAAAATATTTATTATATGCAATTAATGGAAACTCATGAACAAAAAAAAGGCTTTTAAAATTGCGGCACTTATTGTTTCACTGCTTTCCATTATTTTTAAATTTTCAAATAAAATCAAAGTACCCATAAGTTTTTCTATCTTGAAGGAGTAGTTCTTATTAAATAATTTATGATATTTATTAGGTGTTCAACTTAATGGTGCGTATAAAGCTAAAATAATGCCTTTAAATTAGGCCTAAATATATGCGCATGAATGGACTTTTTCTAATTTAGATAATTATCAATTGATGTGTTACAACGAAAATTCCGGCTTTAATTACGCATATTATAATAGAAAATTGAAATCAAATTTTATAAACTCTAAATAGTACAGAGAGTGGGCACTGCGCTGTGAAATCAGTAGAAGGTTTTTGGAAGGTAATATCAATAGAAAGTTCTTAAAAAATTGTTTTTAATAATGGACTTGTAGTCTTACATGTTTGATTGATAGGTGAAACACCTATTGATTTCGGAGTATTAATTTTTGATATTAAATTTTCCTTTCTTTTGTAGGTTGAAACCAAACTAAGATTTGGATATTTATATGTAATCATTTTTAAATTTCGGCTTCATAAACAAATAAATAAGAGATGAATGCTCAGTTTTCAAAAATCACTCGTATCAATGTTTTATTGTAATGATTGTTTTTGAAATAAAAAAATTATTCTATGGACTTTAAACCCATGGAAAACTCGTTTTAATGGAGATGTCAAAATGTAGTTAAAAACTTCAATGAATCTCAAATTGTAGACATAGATCTAGATCTAATAAAATAAAGGAACCTAATAAAACACAATACCCATATATCAGATTTAGATGTAAATATAATAATATAGATCGATTTGTACATATATAGATCTAAAATATCCATCTTTCCACACCCAATTCACAGATAAAATGAGGAAAAAATGTTCTTGATAGTTTAATTGCGATTCTTCAAAATCTTGTTTCAGATTTAGGCATAGGTTTATTTTCTATAATTTGACAATATTCAACAGGGCTATGGAATCAAAACTTTGACAATAAATGTAAAATGTATGCTTATATGTTCAAGCTTATTTAGTTTATTGTATTGTTGATTTGGCAAAATTGCTAGGAAAAAAATCATCCTAGGTGACAAGTATGGTTTGATATGATTCATTCAATCTCTTGGAAAACAAATTTATGGCTCCAATGAAAGAATTACAAGATGAGGAGAAAAGAATGGATTGAATGAGAGATTGTAAGAGATTTAAGATTTTGTATTATAAGTTATAACATTTTGGATAACCATTTATTTTATTTATTTTGGTAAGGTTTCTAAATAATAATGAGTAGTAGTTTTTACTTATTCACATTCAAGATTTTTTATTAATAGTGTAAGGTTATGATTTTTTCAACTATCAATTTCATTTAAATTTTATTAAATTGAAACTTTATTTTTTAATGTTTTATTGGTTATTTTTATTTAAAATTAGTTTCATATTTTTTTTTACAATATATTATTGTTATAGTTCTTATCAAATAAATATCATAAATATAATTTTTAGAATAGTTTTTAGAAATATAAAAAATTAAATATAGAATTATTTTAATTTATACATTAAAATTTAGTACACTATTAATTTTAAATATTAATCTTATTTTCTACATTAAAAAATGTATATAATCTAGATTAATTTTAATTTTTTAATATATTTTTACTTTTAAAATTGTAAAGCTTTAATTACAAGTAAAAATTTCAAATTGTTTACAATCGTTTAAATTTGTGGCAATTTCTACAATATCAAATTTGTGAAAAGTCTCACAATTTAATATTTGTGACTCTTTCAACAACTTTAAAATTGTGGAAAGTTCTACAATTTTCATTTTCACAATTTTATTGTGGGTGGAGTCCACAAATTTGGATTCACAATTTTGAATAACCTACCCACAAAGAAATTGTGAAAAATTTGTGGATAAAGGACCCATTCTCTTGTAGTGTATAAGGATAGGGAAATTTAGGTTCGGTAGCTCTAGTCTAGTAGGTCTCTCTTGATATAGAGGGGCCTCCTTAGTGATATACACAATACTAGTAGCATCCAAATTTCTTGTATTGCCCAATTGCATCTTTTGTGACCACCCAAAACGTGCCTTGAAGGAAAAATCATGTGACAGATTGAACATTCATGGACCTTATTCTTCTTAACAATAGAAGCAACATCAATCTGAGCTATTGTTTCATCACTTTCTTCTCTTGCTTCATCGAGGAAGCTCTAGTTTGCCCTTGTGAGAGGGGTTTTGGAAATTTTTGTGTAACTGAGAATCAACTGATCTGGTAATAATCTCGTCATTACTAATCTCTTCTTTTACGCTTTTATTCTCGTCTAGCACATCAATCCATGAAAAACATCCCTTGAACTTCTTGTGGCTACCCCCATGGTCTCCTAGTGCTTGATATGAAAGAAAAGTTCTATTGCATGTGGTATAATCATACCTAGTTTTCTTGTCATTAGAGAGATCCACATTATCATACACTATCTTAGTTTTAGACCTTTTCTTGATGAATTTTGGAAGCTCCAAATCATTGTTATTGTTTGGCGTCTTGAGGTATTTTGAGAAGCCATAAGGCTAGTTCCCACCACTATGGAATTATAGCTTTTGAGTGGTAGTGTTTACTCCACTGGCAAGCATTACAAGGCATATTCACATGTCCTCTTCCATTGTATCTGAATAGAAATACTCTTGATGATGAGACTCATTTTGGATCACATACATAGGTCTCTCGAATCTCTTTCCCTTCATCCACCTATCAAAGCTCCTTGATTTTCCATTTGGGTAGTTCTCAAAAGCAAGATGGTGCTCAATCTTAGTGTCAAGTTATCACTATCTATAGAATCACCTTCTTCTTAGGATTAGGTACCGATCATGAAGAGGTAGTCCTAATATGCAAACTGCTAGTTGTGTTTGGGATTCTTTCGCAGAGTATATATTTGATCACCATCCAATTCTTCGTTTTCTTCCTCCTCTATTAATTACGATGAATCCTCTTTTTCTCATTAGAATTTTCCATGGCCATAGGATTGTGGGATGTCATATGACCACCCAGGGCTCCACCAGACACAAATATCTTGCCACAAATCTTGCACAAGTAGCTAAAATTATTAAGTGTGTATTGGTACACATGAAACACTTCATCTTCATCTTGTTGTTTCTTTCTCACCTCCATGAAAGTCAACTTAAATATAAGCACTATAAAGTTGAATAATTTAAGTTGGAACCAATGATCTTTTAAAATTAAATGCACTTTGTAACAACTTTCCTTGCTGAAACTTGGGAGGAAATGAATAAGAAAATGAGAGAGATGAAGAAAGGTTGAATGAGATACCATTTGAGGAGAGACCGATATGAGGTTTGGAGGGAAATAATGACTACATCAATATTAATGTTCCTGATTATGGTGGAAGGTTGCAACCACAGGAGTTGATTAACTAGTTGAATCACATGGAAAACTTATTTAAGTCCTTTCAAAAAATAATTAGGTTAAGTTTGCATGCACTAAGTTGGAAAGGTATGCACTGATATGGTTTGATCACTTAAATGAAAGACAAAGGAAAAGAAAGGACAAGATGTGAAACTTGAATAAACTGGTGAATAATTTGAAAGAAAAGTATCTTCCTATAGATTATAAACGTACACTATATCAAAGGTTTCAAAATAAGACAAAATTATCTCAACAACGAAGAGTATACCAATGAATTTTATAAGCTATCAATTCGGGTAAAACAAGGAGAGTTTGAAGAACAGAAGGTTACAAGGTATGAAATGGGTTGAGTTATGCTATAAAATATTAATTGAGTATGCTCCATATGCATATCATGGATAACACTTATTAACTAACATTGAAAGTAGAAGAAAAGCATAAGATGAGTAATTTTGGAAGAGGAGTGAAGAGAGGACCATCATCATCTCTAATGAGATGGAGAGGTAGTTTTGATTTCATAAAAAGATGAATCCTCTAATGCAGAGGGAAAGGAAGAATTTGGTCAAGGTTGTCGTAGCTACAAAAGAGGTAGGGGTTTCAAATAGGAAGAGGTTGTGATAGAGGACAAGGTTTGAAAAACCCCAAAATTAGTATACTTGTTATGGATGTAGTGAAGAAGGGCACATAGCTTTTGATTTCCCACACTTTCCTACATAGGATAGATGACAAGGGGAATAGGTATAAGTAAACCTAGTTGAAGCTAAAGAATACAAGGAAATGGAGGTTGCTACAGACTTGGGTGAAACCCTCATGATAAGGAGGAATATGATTGTCTCGAGGAAGGAGAAAGCACAAGATGGTGTCAATGGTGATTCTTGGTTGTAGACATATATTTCAAAAAAGATGCACCTTTGGAGGGAAGTTATGTAAAATTATTATTTATGGTGGTAGCTATTAAAAAAATGGTCTCAAGTATGATGGTTGATATAGAAGAGGAATCATCGTTGACTCGTCATAATTGATGCATGTTTGATTTGAATTCTAGTCAAGTGGGTAGAAGTGAAAACTATTTTTTTTACACGTTGTTTTTAGTTAACCCTAAACACATTAAACGAGTGAAGATTATTCTTTATGCCAAACCATAAACGAGGTAAGAAATCATGTAAAAATTTCCCATCATCTTCACTTCAATCAGTTGTTTGTGTAATTTGTCACTTATGATTGTAGCCCGTCAATATGAATTTTTTGATCTAGGATGACACAAACAAACTTATATATCCATGGCTGGAAATAACGAGTTGAAGGGATGATGAACACTTTTCTTAGTAAGGTGAACTTGTATCCAATTTCTACTCAAAACTCAAGCGAGGAAATGCTTTGGGAAGCCGATTGGCGTAACTCCTTCTAGTGAATATTAAATTTTTGTTCATGAATTGGGAGCATCTTAGCAGGTCTTCATTCCAATAATATTGTGTAAATTATTTTGTGATCTTAGAAATTTCTTCATACTTAGGGATTTGGAGAAGCTCTTTAATGTGTTTAGGGTTAACTAAAAAACACCTCTTTTCTCGGGGTCGTAGCATTCTGCACACGTGATCATAAGATTAGGGTATTGAAATGATACTGGGAAGGTTTTGATCATATACATTAGGGTACAAGCATTGAAAAACACCATGTGACCTCGAAAGTTTTTACTGAGGTTTTAGATATGTACTATTGTCTTGAGTATGGAATGTGCATTAGAGAAATATTTTAATGTGACCCTTGGATGTTAAGTTTTCAAGCAAAAATGACCCATATTAACATAAAAAATACTTATGTGTCGGTTTAAGATATTATTGAATTTATACTCTTACAATCTAATTATATTGATATTCTATCTCGTTGAACTTATGGTGCATTCTAGATTTTGCAAACGTGGCAAGGTGGACACCACTTTTAGTCAATTATCCAAATGTTTAACGGCAATGAGTTCCATCAGCTTATTAGTTAGATTGGTATGTTACATTGAAACGAACTTTCATTTTATCCATTTCCATTCCAATTTCCGGCATATTTATGTCAAGGAACATTTATTATGCCGGCTCGGGAAGTGTATGTTTCCTAATTTATATTATATTTAAATTTTCCCCACTAAATGTTTAAATTTATGTGCACAATTTATGTTGGTCATGTTCATTTTCACCCACGAAACCTATGGAATTGGGAGTTTTAAACCAAAAGTGACATATCAAATAATATATTGGGCAATGGATTAGATCTTGATTATTGGATATTTTATTTTACATATAGTTTTTTCCTAATAATTTGACTACATAAAAAATATAAGTGGATTTTGCTAATATAATGTTTTGATTGTTTAAATAAATATGCAACTAGATTTTGTAAATATAGTGTTTTGATTAAAAAGAAAAGTAATTGCACTTTGTATGTGATATTCTAAATTTTCTTTAATTATTTATGTTTTTATTAAAAAATAAGTAATTGCCTTATTAAATTTTAGTTAAAGGATTGTATTTTTCAATGTTGGCGAAAGAGTTAATGGAGACACTTGGAGTATGATTTTTAATTGTCTTACTAACCTTTCTATGGTATATTCTATGTTTGAATAAATATTCTTAATGAAGTAGTTTATACAAGGCACTTGCATCATCCCAAATAATTTTTACTATTTAATTAATTGCAACAAAACAATTTTTTAAGTTGACCAATTCATCTTTGTGACCATACTCTCAACTTGCACCAAAATAAGAGGTTCGAATAGGTTATGAATATACATGACACATGATGGAAAGGAGGTTTTTTTCATCTATTATAGTTCACATGATCTGTTTGAAAAAATGCCTCAATGAAATATGGTCCCCTGGAATGCAATGATTACAAAATAGGCACAAAATGGTGTTCTTGACAAGGCTTTAAGAATTTTGAAAAAATGTCTTGATTAAATGTCATCTAGTAAAACTCCATGGCTGCAGGGTATACATTATAAAACATGTATATTTAAAAGGCCATATAAACATTTACAAAAATACAATTGGGATGTTTAAAACCATACCCACCTACCTTTTCCAACATCCTCCCAATATGTGCCAAAACAAGAGTTTTAGAATAGGATATGGATATCCATTAAAACATAATTGAAATTGTATGTTTTTCGAATGTCGTAGTTGTGAACATCCTTATAGACATGTATGCAAAATGTGGAAGCATATACAAGGCACGTGAACTATTTTCCAAAATGCATCAATGGTCTCATGGAATGTGACGATGACATGTATATGAAATGTCAAACTATACATAGGCACCTAAATTTTTTGACAAGTTACAGTAACATATAGAAAAAAATTAACATATGGAAACAAAGTAAGAGAATTCAACATTGACATCCCTTTTGGCATGCATTACAACTCATGTCCAATTACTATTTTTTAAAAGTACAACCTATTATATTCTCGTTCATACTAGTGCACCAAAATCAACATGAATGTATTTCAAATTTTGTTATTTGTGTGATGTAAGTGTGATTTTAAAATGTTAAAATTTATATTTTTGTAAATAAATGTAACATTTCACAACATGAGAATTCTATAAGCAATTTAATGCAAACTTTAAAAAGAAAATTTGTCAAAAAGAAATTGGAAAATTTATGAAAAACAAAAAAGGAACATTATAGAACTTGCACTCGTCTATCCAAGTAATATTTTTAACATATTGGAAATATTATCCTTCACCAAATCCTTTGAAGAATTTAAAATACAATATTTCATGCAAGAAATGGTCCAAGTCTACTTAATGATGTTTTACATGCATACATCTCGCTACTCTACCAACTCAAAAACTAAAATTTCAATACTTAGACCTTCACCATCAATGTCATCCAAGTTGGAGGAGGTAGACCTACATATAAATACTTTTTATGTTAATTATATGTTTAAATCAATTCAAGTCATGTTACCATAAAATTAGATAACCCATTTGAAAGTGTAAGTTGGTCTTAAAACAATATAAATTTACAAGCTTGATCTTGCAATTTTGTAGATCAAGTTTGGAATGTCATTTTTATAATTAAAAGAAATAATATCAATCCAATTGTCATACTAAATAACTTTTTAAGATTATTTACTAACACATCCATAGACTACCGAGACAATCACTTTAATCTTAGACTAAAGAATTAAATGTTTTAAACTTGAATACAACAAAATAAATTTGCATTGTTTCTCCTTAGCTATAAACCCAAATTTGAAAGGCCCTCTATAGGAGAAAGGCATCTAAATAAGAAATTATCTCCAAAGAAGAGTGTGGCATAAATAATGAAATACTACAAAATGATACTCAACTACCATTGTTGTTTGGAGCCTTTTTCATGGGTTGGTAGAACAAAAACCTTATAAATGTTTAATTTTGCTACATCTCAATACAATACCCTTTAAGCATAAAAATATTGTAAATTTATTTTAAATTAAAAGTTTCTCGAGGATTTCTTTTGAGTGACATGATAGTAACTACAATTTTCCTTGATGATAGTCTTTTTTTTAATATAGTCTTTGTAAGAATGATGAATAAATTACATAAATTGGTAGGAAGTTTGTAGAGGTAGGAGGAAATTGATTAAGTATGGAAGTGTGCATAGTTATTGGCACATGAGTTTATCTCTTGACATAAGGGCACATGAAGGAATTGAGGGTGCATGAGTTGTGTAAACATTGAGAATAAAGTTTGGTCATGTGCAAGATTATTAAAGCTTCATATTATTTGGTTTTAATTATAATCCCATTCTTGATAACCACCATGTTTGTGCACCTGATTGAATTGATTACCTTATTGGTTGAAACGTGCTTGCAAGTAGTTTCGAGGAGAGAGGTTCCTTTGATTGTTGAAGGAATGTTTTGTGTTCTAGCGAGCAACACAACATTTACACTAAATAGTTGTTGCTTCTTTGTTCAATAGATGAACATAATCACGAGAAACAAAAGCAACATGAAATTGAAGAATTGTGTAAATCTTTATATTCAAGTGCACTTATGTCCAATAGTAGCATTTTAAGTTCCGAAGAAAAATATAATTAGCCAGAAGGAAGATGAACAAAGCCATGATTTTCAAGAAGAAATTAAATAATAATAAGAGTGTCATATTACATGTTTAAATTCTACAAGTAATAACATTATCAGTGGAAAAGTCCACTTAAGAATCTTTTTCTCTTCCCCATCAATGTATCTGTTGCACAACTCAAATACAATTATTACTAAATATCACTTTACACTTAGAAATAAAGCTACTCCGAGTCTCCAACATTAAAAGAGCATATACCAAAATAATTTGAATCACATGATCCTTGAAGCGATATACATTTCATTGCATCATATCACCTTCAAATATCAAAATAGTTACTACTCATTAAATGATTGCATTTCTTCCTTTCTCTTCTTTAATTCTTGGAAATACATTTCCATTACTTCGACTGAGCATTCTCTACTTAAGTAAAGATTAATATCTAAACTTAATTAAATTGACTGTTCTAATTAAAAACTCAATAAATCCATTAAAAATATGGTTCAACAATATCAATAATCTTGCTAATAGAATTGTTTTGGGAAAAGAAAACAATATGATTTGGCCGAGAAACCCTTGTAGGCAGTGCAGCAGAAGCACCGCAATTCTGCCGACGACAATTGCATCGAACACTTTTCGAGCTCATCCCGAACAAACCTGTGTCGAGCTCATCCCGAACAAACCTGTAAAAAGGAAGGAATTTGGAACCCTGGATTCTGACGAGTGTGTTGTCGTCTGCCGTTTTATGCCCTTTCTTTTCGTACAAAACCCTCCTTACCGTCATCTCGTTTTCCAGGCGGTCGCACAGCCGCTTCTCAAACTCAGCGAGCCTATCGACCAAGGTGTCCGTCTAAATGTCGTCTTTTTGTGGAGAGCCAGAATGGAATCGAAACATGATTGTTTCAGCCCTAACAAGAGGGAAAGCGTGGGGTCGCAGGGAGATTCTAGGTATGTGTAAACAGGGACTGCTTTGGCTACATATAAAAGCCTCGCCTTTGTGTCGCTAGGGAGGCCGCATTCGTCTGCAACGACATTCTGCACGAATTTTACGGGGTTCCGTTGTTCCACTGTGCACGTGTTTGGTCACGGAGTTCGCCAGGTACTGAAGCTCCGAGCTGTAGGCGGCCATGGCGATGTCGAAACCCTGGAGGCTATAGTCCACTCTAAGGTCCTGCACCCGGTAGCTAGCTACTGTTTCCATCGTGGCCATCCCAACTCCTGCACCGCCCCCAGAATTGTAACCACACTCCCGACACCAGACGCACCAGCAGCACCGTAAGCAGAGCCTCCACCACCATAACCATAACAGGCTCCAGAATCATCCGCACCACCTCCAACACTGTAACCTGACCCGCCATCAGCACCATACCCAACTCCAGAGCCACCCGCACCATATCTGGTACCACTATCTCCACCTGCGCCGTAACAGCCAGCACCACCGTTTCCAGCTCCAACTTTTCGCTTGAACACATTGTAGTCGACATTGAAAGTCTGTAGCGACTGGCAGGATAAAAAATATGCGGGCGGGATTTAGTTATTTTTAAATTTTGAATTTCCAATTCAATGCCGCCCATTTATTTTGAACAGCTGGCGGTTACATCATCTATCTTCCTCATCTGTCATTTCATGTCATCTGTCCCGCTTTTTCTTTGTAATTGGTGCAACATCATCGGGAGAATTAACCGAGAGGTCCAGAACTAGAACAAACAGGTGCAATGACGTTAACGGAATGAAATGACACACCTGTAGCCTGTAGGGAAATGGGATGTTTTGATATAGGTACAGCTCCTCCCAACGATCCTGGGAAATTAAAAAGGCGACGACAAGGTGAGAAAGATAATAAGGGGGAAATGGGTTCCGTATAATACAACTCTGTGCAACCAGAAAGTGTATTGTTTTTTCAGGGAGGGAATGTTAATGCGCCAGATTCGATAACATATAATAATTTGAAGGAGAAAGTGTTGATGCTAAGCGCGGATGTGTCGATGCTGCGGAAGAATATAAAGGTTACATAATGTGTAAGGGAAGACGAATGAGGATCGCTGTTTGCACTCCACCCAGAGGTCGGGATGTTATGGTTATTTATGAGTTGGACAAGAGTTCTCGCCGATGGGGCGTTGTTTCTCTGTGCCGATGGAATATTTTTTTCGTTTGAATTCAGGAAGACCCACTGTAGGGTTTGGGATGGAACAAGATTTTGTGGTGAGTTGTGGTGTTCGTGGAAGGGATTTCGTTTGGATAATGCCCGCTCAACAAGAAAATTACTTTTACGATCACAATCCAGGTTTTTCTTTTCCTACACGCTTAAGTTTTCTCCAAAGGCCCTAAGAGAATTTTGATTATTTGTTAGGGGTGAGAAATGAATACTCTAATTATGTTTCTGGTATTATTAAACAACACAAGGACAACACATAGTAGTTGTTTTGGGAGAAATACAGATAACTTTTTTTTGTTAGACTTGACTTTGACACAACACGACACAACATGTCGTCACAAGGTTACAACCAACACCAGAACCACTTGTTACGGGAGACCACAAGGTTCTTGGCAAAGCACGAGAAACGCTCACACCTATCAAGGACAATGTACTCTTCTTTTGACAAGACAACATGGAAGTCCAATCCACATGACACACTCACAGCTAGGGCATCCCATGAGGAATTTCTTGTTAAATTTTCTTGTTTACTAAAGTGTCTCTTAATTCTTAACTTACGTTCTTATAAAATTTCATGTAATGATTCACACAATTCTTTTCACAAGGGAGAACTTCTTTCTTTTCAACTATTGACTAAATAGCTTAAGGCCAGGCTTTCTATACTAGGATCATCAATTTTATGTCCAAAGCTTTTTATTCATTTGATTTTAGAACATTTTCCATTTCTTACAAGGTTAATTAATCTATTCAAGCCACTAACACAAGTTCCACACCTCTATTGTACAAGTGAAGGCATAAGTTCCGATTGAGTGAAAAGTACCGCTTAGGGTTCATAACAATAGCCTTCTTGTTTAAAGATCAAATTTTGACCTTGCTTAGAAATATCACCATGAATCATGATAAGGGTTAACAGAATAGAACAGACAACAATTCAGCTTCAAGGTCACATTGTTTACTATCCGTCTTTTATTGAGGCTTAAGAGTTTATCAAGATTGGTTAAATGTTCCATCTAGACTTTACTTTCTTAAGTTTGACAAAGGAGAACATTTCAAACGATAGAGAGATATTTAAGGTTTTATTAATCAATTTCCTCTCTTACTCAATAAATCCTATCATCTTTAAAATCTAACCATTGATTTCACCATGAGATCCTTTAAGGTTTCACCAAAAAGATAGTGTTTATTAGTTTAGCTCAAAAAAAAAAATAATAAGTTATCATATTTCGTTACAAAAGATAGCTTCCTCTTGATTGTTCCAGGTCTCAAAGGTTTCAAGTGGATCACATCTACATTAATATGCTCATATACATAAATTTTCGTTTAACTTTTATAAGGAATATCCAATCCACTTTATAGGGCTTACAAACTCATTGCTACTATGCCTTAGTAGGATTTACAACTCAACATTTTAACTCAAGAACAAAGTTTGACAGTTACAACATCAATATTCTACAATGCATTTACTAAGGCACTGACCCATCTTCTAAAATTTTCCCACTAGATGTTATCAATAGTTTAACCATAAAAGACAACGTACAAGCACCAAAGTGGATATCATCTATGCAACTACAACGGCCACTTCTTTCATACTTGAGCTCGGAAAAACAACCTGCAAAAACATGTTAGCTTTTGTCAGTTCAAAAGAACTGGCATGAGCATGCATTCCCTTTTCCTAGATATTTCATCATATTAATTGAATGACTAGTGCACGATTTCCATCCCAAGGCATAAGCAAAAGTGATTTGTATGAAGGTAAACAAAATAGATATCTAGTTAACAAAAGGCACACTGCAGAACATATGAAAGCCAAAATTGTGCATTTACTATCCAAGGTTACCCTTACACCCTACATTCTAAATTATAACAAATTTCCCACATAATACACCTTTTTATTTTCCTTAAGTAAGATAGCGATAACAGCATCACATTCACAAAACAGAATAAAGGAATCGTACTACAACCACCCGATATAGAAATAATAAATTCTCCTGATAATGTCAAAACAAAAGTAACAAGATTTATTATTCCGAACATCCCTACTCAGAGCAAGAATGCCACACAAGTCCACTAAAACTCATACAGCCTATGAGGGGGGGTTATGGCCACTCAAGGACCCAATTCAAAGATCATGTAAAAAGGAATGCATTGCATTTGCGTACACCTTAAGAAAATGTAGCTGACGTTTTTGATTGCTATACCCAATGTTTAATTATATATTCAAGATTAACAACGTCCACGAATGATAAGTTGAAACTTTGAAAGCTCTCTTAAGCCGCTAGTGCCAACTCCGCACATCCCTCAACGAAAACCCCTTCATTCCCAACATAATAAAATATTTCAATGTTATACACTACTAACTTACTTACCGATATGACGAAGAAGGGTCTCATAAAACATTGTTGCTTGGGGGTAAATGTAATTTACCTTTCACGGGTCCCCGAAAGCATCTCAAGCCTCAGACTTAATTCCATGTTCACCACATCCGACATATACTTCATTGTTTGTTGCTCGGAAGGGGTAAAACACTGTTCATGCACTCACTACCATGGGGGCGTCCGACAAGGAAGGGCTTTTCTTATATCGAACCCTCAAATTTTCCATCACAAAGAAGTCGGTGGACCTTTCGTAAGACCAGTTAGAGAGATAATACAAATGTAGGACTGACGAGGATATCCCTTGGCCAGGGTACTAAAATTTTTAAGGTCATCATAAGCTAGGTAAGCAAGTTAGATTTGGCCAAAACATGTTTGCATAAGACGGCGTCGAAAACCCACTATCTAGTCATAGCCAGTCACATCCGACAAGCATAATACACAGTTCGTTAAAGCTTCTAAAAGGAAATCGAAATTTACAATGTTCCAACCTTGTAGTCGACCTCCTAGGGATGAAATTGGGCTGAGATTATACCAAAATTAGATTGCTAAAAAGGAAAGAATGAGCAAGGGTCTCTCTAGTACCATTTCCAAGACAAAATTAGTACCAGATCTGATAACATCAAAAAGGCAATAAATACACAACTTCTCATGAGGTAAATATTTTTATTCATTTATTATATATATATATATATATATATATATTATATTTTATTTTATTTTTTTTAAAATAGGACAAAACTTAAGCAACCAATAACTCATCGCCACGCTGAAAGATGATCCAATACCAGTGTCGAAAAAGGACAAAACTACTCCTACAGCATAACATAGATGTATCCAAAGAAGACTCCACGCACACTTTATCCCAAAAGAGAAAAAAACTACAATCTTGTGGGAAAGGCGCACCACAACCACACAGCATTTCAATTGATATTTTCACACGCAAAGCTATCCCAAAACAAAAAAACAGCACACATTTACCAGGAGAACAAGCAATAATCATGCAATCATTATAAAAGAAATAGCTGGAAAAGGGGAAAAACAGCTCATGCCTGTTCCTCGTGATTCAACATCGCTCCTGGCTCTGAGAGGCATCTACCGCAATGGTAATTAAACCTTTTCCTTCATCAGATTTGAGGACAGCGTCAAACTCTCGGTGCAAACACTTCAGCTGTAGCTTATAAGGTGTGATAATTCCAACAGAAACCTTTATGCCTGCCAAATCAGTGACTCGTTGAAACAGCTCATAAAATTGCAAGGTAAAGCGTGCTTCATGAATAATCTGATATGAAACAGGTCGGCCTCTATGAGGTTCTCCTCCATGGGTTACGTCGAAAGACAAGTAAGAGGCAATAGAGAATCTTAGAAATAAATTTCATCAGTCCAAGCAATACTCTACCGCACAAAAACGATTTGAAGAAAAAACTCAAAGACATGATCTCGAGTCTCAAAAATATCCTGCTACCTTCATTTCCCAAGACATTTTCTCCAACATTGCATACATCTCCCGTCTGCTACCTTGGGTGTGATCTCGCCACTTACACAAAAGCATTGCATGATTTTATTGTGATTTTAAAAAACTCGCACCAAGTTCCTTTTTAATTCCTCTATCCTTCATCGATCTCCTTCCTACTTTTACCTCTATCCTTCATCGATCTCAACCCCTTGCCTTAATCGATTTTGAAGACGAAAAAAGAAGATGGCTTTAAAACCCAAAAAAATCTACCTTCATCTCCAAGACATCCATATCCATAAAAAATCTCCTAGACTTAGCATCCTCAATAAGGCTGACTGCCACTTACACACTAGATTTGACCGAGCTCCTTCCAAAAAATTCACCACCTACACAGAAGCCTCTTTTCCAAGATGAAAAGGCAAGACTTCAGACATGCACGCTTTAAAAAGATTTAACCTTTTCTTTCGAAAAAAAAACATTTCTTACACATTTTTTTTGCTAAAAAGCAAACCCGCCATCATCAAAACTTCTACAGATCTCACTTTTGAGGAAGCATTCGCATGACAATGATAACAACATCATAGTGGACAACCCGCTTGGAAGCGCTCAAAGGCTTCAAACATGCCTATTCATGCCCTCGTGCAGATTTTGCTACAACCGATCATGACCGTGGTCGCGTGCAAGCAACCGTAACATCGGGATCAGCACCCACGGCTCTCGGGATCGCCCTGATGGGGCAAAGCATGTGACAAAACTCTCTCCTGAGGCCACCGATTTTCTGAGATAAGTTTACTACTCTACCCCCGTATCGTAGCGGCTGCAAATCGCCGAACACCTCCTCACGGAACTTTCCTAGGAGATTTTCAGCTCTACGTTCCACGTTTCTAAACACCCCCTTATCTTCTGCTATACGCACAAAAAAAAGCCACCTGTGCTCCTCCATCAAGGTGCGACTGAAGAAGGAGGTTTCCCGCTTTTTCCTACACTGAATAAAACCAGCTTCTGAGCTTCAATGCCCATCACAAACCCCAATAAGGACGCACCCTCCAACCTCACGCGGCCAGAAACACGGCAAGAGCAGGTAAGAGACAAAATCTCAGAAGATTTAGTAATCACATCCCATTTTGAAAAGCAAGCGGCCAACATGGAGGAAAGTACACGGTGGTTGGGTAGTAAACACAGTTTGACCCTCCACCAAACCCACGCGCCCAACAAAGCAGAAGCTTCCAAGTCTAAAAAGTCGACCCCTAAGCAAAATAATTCACAAGGACAGCTCACGCGGCCCGAGAGTCAAGGAAGGCGATGCACAGCACACCAAACACCATACCTTCGCCAGCACCAAACAAGGACCTTTTGCAGCAAGGAAACAAGCCAACGTTTCAATTAGCAACTAGTTTCATTTAAAGACAAACCACGTGATCAAGTCGACGCAACCTAGAGTCAAAGGGGCGGGGTAGGTGGTAGTTGAAAGGTTTAAGTTGAGTATTGAAAGTATTCGTACCCAACCACACACGCAACCTCCCTACCCAAGCAAACGATGGACACCAAAGAAGACGGGTAACCAACACTTACCCCAACCAATTTGGTTAGCAACAAGGACAAACACACTGACATGGCAGAGAGAGAAGAAACACAATCATCTCATGCAAGTAGGACTAATCATCCTAGGGAAGGAGATAAGGGCTTGACGTTCGACAGAGACCACAGAACAATGACCAACCAAGTATCAAAAAGGAGACGCTCTTCTTTACGTGAACTTAGGGGCTCGGTTTGAGAAGCAACCAACCAAACAATAAAATTGTTTATCGATAATTAATCATAACGCTGATAACAATCGACAATGAGATACATCGTTTATCGCGATCGAGAATTAAAATAATAATATTATTAATATTTTCAATACTCTTATTATTACAACTTAATAAAAATTATTAATCATATTAAGAAGGGTCAACATACAAGCTCTTGGCCTCCTCCCAACCACCCAACCTGCCAACTATTATGACTGTCACACATTTTTTTCACGTTGCGTGAGGGAGATGGGAGTCGGTGGAGGCGTTTTTCTTCACCAGGATCTCCTTTTGATCCTTTCATTCAATGCTTTGGACGCAGTCTGAATTGACGTGATAGCTAGTGAAGAAGGCGTGTGAGGAGGCGTTTTCTTCTTGGTTCCTCCTGGACGCCTTCCTTCTTCCTTCCCTGGCCGCGTGAGGAGAATGGATGGAGTCATTTTTAGTTGTTTGTGTAGCTGCGTGAGCCCCTGGCATATACAGTGCCTGAAAACTCCATTGACGGCTGTTCCCGCTGGCGATTGGTTCTGTCCCGACTGCTCCATCACTACCAATGGGGACGGTGTCAATCTTCTTGTGTCGGGGCTTCTGATGGGGATGAGAAGGCCAAGAAAAGGTAGGCTCTCATGGCGAGGGGTGAAAGGAAAGAGAGGGTACAGGAAGGAGATCGATGAAGGATAGAGGAATTAAAAAGAAACTCGGATGTAGTTGGATTAAAGGCAATAAAATGGTGCATGCTTTTGTGTAGGTGACAGATCACACCCACAGGCAGTGGAAGATCTATGCAATGTTGGAGAAAATGTCTTGGGAGAGCTCTGGTCCCAATGCAGGATTCAAAACATTCTCTGTTAGAGTCCGAGAAGATTACCTGATTTCTTACACTCTGTCAATCTCAGGCATGTCAAGTTGGGCTACCATTATTTGATTAGAAATGCTCTATATTTCTTTTTGTCCCTCTTCTGCTGGTGTTATTCAGTGCAGAGGTTGGAACGTTGAGGAGAAATAATTTATGGAGTTCTTGGGAGAAGCCCACCTTTGATGTTGTGAGCTTGCTCTCTGTATCTGGCCTGGTTGGATGCATTGCCTGCGTCTATTATATATGTAGTCCAAGAGCCATATATTTGGTGGACTTTGCCTGCTATAAGCCTTCTGATGAGTTCAGGGTTACCAGAGACTATTTCATGTCTCATTCTAGAGATTCAGGGCTTTTTGATGATAACAGCCTGGAGTTCCAGAGGAAGATTCTTGAGAGATCTGGCATAGGTGAGCACTCATACTTTCCAGGAGCCATTTTGGCTTCTCCACCTAGGCTAACCATGAAAGAAGCCCGTGCAGAAGCAGAGATGGTGATGTTTGGTGCCTTGGATGAACTGTTTGAGAAAAGCAGAGTGAGGCCCAAGGATATTGGGATTCTTGTGGTGAACTGCAGCTTGTTTAATCCAACTCCATCTCTGTCTGCCATGATTATCAATCACTACAAGATGAGAGGCAATATTATGAGCTTCTTCAACGAGTCACTAAGTTGGCAGGCATAAAGGTTTCTGTTGGAATTATCACACCTTACAAGCTACAGCTGAAATGTTTGCACCGAGAGTTTGATGTTGTCCCCAATCTGATGAAGGAAAAGGTTTATATATATATATATATATATATATATATATATATATATATATATATATATATATATATATATCATTACGGTAGATGCCATGCTTTTGCTCCAAAGTGGTAAAAGGGCTGCCTCTGCAGCCTTTAGACATGAAAGCATAAGCAGAAGTGAAGATTGCTTCTCTTCTGAAATCTGTACTTCTGAATCTGATGTTGTAACCCACTGTTTTCACTTTCTGTGGGCGGGGGTGTTGTGCCATATTATCTTGATAGTATTGCAATGGGTGCCTTTGGGGCTGGAGAGGGGTGTGTTTGTGTCTACTTCTGCAGGCTCTGTATAGTATGGATATGTTGAAATGGCTTTATAAACTTACAAGCAAATGCAAAGAGCAGGTGTAAAGCCAAACTCCACAACCTTTGATAGCATCTCCACGCCTATACCAAAGTGGGATTGTTTGAGCAGGGCATGGACGTTCTCCAATGCTTTTGAAAAAGAGATTTTTGTTGCTTGTTGTATCTGCTAGTGTCCTGGTGCATAACTGTCTTAAGACGGATTTTTACTCCTGATCTGGATGCTCAACGAAGTGTTCGGATGGTTTGGGCAAAACTTGAAAGAAACGTGGTCTTTTGGACAGCAATGATTGTTGGTTGTGGACAAATTGGGTGGGTTGAGACACCTTGGAAACTTGGAAAATAATGGAGAGGGTACAAGGCTGTGTCAAATGCTTTGTTTGTTGGGCGTTGGTAGATACTTATGCAAAGTGGAAGCAAGCATAAGACACCCAAACTGTTTGACAAAAATCCTCCTCAATTGCATGGTCTCGCGGATCGTGAATGTGGACCGCTTAGAACTCGGTGCACTGGATTCCAGATACTTACAGCTTCTTATGTTGACTGCGTGCGGAGTCTCAGATTTACTTGTTGAAGCCGGAGAAACAGGAAGATATTTCTACACTTTTCTACTGCTATTATATTTACAATTATTGCGAAATTGAACCACTTTTTCCTCGCATTGATATGTCGGTTGATGTCATGATGGGAGATTTCCCTTTCTCGCTTGTTTCTTCTTGTTTTAGCTTTTATCGCTGATGATGTATGTTGGTCGAAAGGATGTGTGTGCCCTCTCCTCTCAATGTTATGTTTCTCTTACTCGAATGATAGACCTTCGTCTGCTTGTTTATGTATTAATTCTTCTCTGATTGAGTTGCAAGTTATTATGTTGATCAAACTAGTATTTTCGATATCATGGAAGTAAGTTTACGATAACTATGAAACCCCCTCCCTAGCACCCAAGGTTGTCTCTGACGTTTTTTTTGCTAGCTCCTTCGCAAGTCCCTTTGATAACCCTTTTGGCATCAAGAAAGGAAGGTCGTAGGATTAGTGTGATCAATGCTTGGGCTAGCCAGCTTAGAGTTTTGGTATTAAAACTTGTAGAATGAAAAGGTTTGTGTGCAATGTGTTTTCCGTCTCGCGGGTGTAGACTCTTATATTATCTTTCATCTTGTTTCTTGGCTTTTAAGGCCATCCTCAGGAAGTACCTTGACCATCCCTGGCAACTTGAACCATAACTAGCCTTTCGGATCAACTAAGCTCGAGGTTTCTTTGTGCGAATCCAGACTTTCGTTACACCGGAATAGTTTTGGTCTAATCCCCCTCTCGGAATTGTTGTTGATGGCGCTCTTCTATTTTTCCTAACTTGCATTATTTCTCCTTTGTAGTGTTAACGCTATTAATTAATATCGGTCGGTCTTTATGCACGTAATTACCTTGATATTTTGTGAGGGAAATTTCCTTAAATGTGATTAATCTTCTTAAAAAAAAAAAAAAACTCATCTTTCATTTGATAGTCTTATGGATTCATAGCGAAAGGTTTTGTTTTGATAATGTCACTTAGAAATTATGTTTGTATCCATGTGTGACGGTTGACTGTGTTTCCAAGGTTTGCCTTAAAATATTGTTGTTTTGGGAAATAGGTAATTTAGTTTAAATTAACCAAACATTAGAATTGTTGTAGAGGTTCGCAAATCTTTAGTGTTATAAAATTTGTTGATGACATTATTGTATACTCTGGTGTGACGGAACTCCCTTCTTCTCTCGCGTGTTTGCTACTAGCCTGTAAGACTTTGACCCTTCTTGGGTGATTGGAAAATCTTTGTAGTTAATGGTCAAAACTAATATACTTTGCTTTCACCTCGAAACTTATGTTGTGTGTATACTTTAATTGATTTCCGGTTTGAAACTCAATTATACATGGCCTTTTGTGTTAATTTCTGAAACCCGTGGTTCCCCTTTCTTGGGCCGATCAACTCTTGTTCTTTTAGAAATATATTATTTTAGTCTATGCGTTTGGTACCTTTGATAAATTTTCTAGATGGTTGGTTTATATATCAAATCTCAATCTTGTAATTATTGTTAATTACTTACTTGATGGGAATTCTGTTCTTTGCTAGATTGTTTATTTTCTCCTTATAGGGCCAAGGGCCATTCTCATACGATTGTTACTTTCGTTGCTTCTACTCCTAACTGAAGTACAAGGTCTTCTCCTTCTTTGATTGGCATGATGAAGACTTTATTATAACTTGATATGTTGATAGTGTTTAGAGGTTTGAACCAATTCTTGTAATAAAGTGCTTCCTTTTCGTGGTATTGTTAGATAATAGTTATGGTGGTTTTGTGTAGCCTTATCTTGCTCATTTCTCGTGAACTCGACTCTTGTAGAAAATTTGTGCAGATGGATTTTACGTGTAGATGAGAGATAGATTTGTAGACTTTTTCATCAACCTCACTGAGAAGATCCTTTGCTCAAACCTTTTTATGTTGTTCAACTATTGTTAACGTCCAAAGGAAAGTTTAAAAGAGGATTAATGTCTTAGTATAAAATATTGTGGACTTTGTCATCTCGAACTTTGGAAACCTTGTATTGTTTGACCATCATTGAAATTATAAGAAAATTTGGTTATTGTTGTTGAGTGACTTTGTTGGAGTATCAGTATTTTAAGAATTGATGTAATCTTGTTTTGTTCTTGTAAATGAGTGTTGCTACAACCTTGCCTTGAGAATAAATTTTGAGTTAAACCTTGACATGACTTAGTAATAAAGTGTCATAAGTAAACTAACATGGGATTGTTTAATACTTCTGGAAGTTAAATTAAAAGTTGTATTCAAATAAAGTAACGTAGGGGTCACCAACTTGAGAGCAAGAAATTCTTTAAGTAAACAAGGGCAAGACTATCATTGTAGGTAAACTTTATAACTTGATAACCCTAGCTCCTCTAGTGAACATTATTCCTTTTACGGTGAAATTTGTAAAATGACCCTAAGGTGAAATGAACTGTTAGTCAAGTTTGAAGATGATAAGATTTAATAAGCCGAGAAAACAAATTGGAGACCTCACCATCTTTCTCACCGCCATTTGGAAAGTAAATTTTTACTCCTTGTTAATACTTTTAGCGAAGCCTAAGTAAAGTTGTTGATAATTCTGGTTAAGAGCCCTAGCTTCAATTAAATACTGACAATAACTAATGAGGTCCTAAAGATGTTTCATCTCGACCTTCTCCCTCTAACCCTTTTCCAAGGCACCTTGTATCTCTTCTCTTAAGTGTGTTGAACTTAAAACCATGTTGTCTTGTGGGCAAGAACGGATCTTAGTAGTGTTAGTGGTGAGCAGATGACCTTGTGGAATTTAAATACTCCTTTTTTTTTTTGATAAACGAATTAAGAAAATAAATGTCATAATAGAGAAGATTTAAAGATAATTACTCAGTGTCAAAGGAATAAACTTGGCTTGGCAAGTTGAATTATACGAATCATATCTTGAGCCTCCTTGAAAACGTAAGCTAAGAATCGCAAGATGTCTTATTAAAATAAATAACCCTCAAGAATATCTCATTGTGGTTGGCCCTAATCGTAAGTGTGTTTTGTGGTTGGACTTCTATGTTGTCATGTGTCTAAAAGAAAAGTAAATTGTCCTTGATAGGTGTGAACGCTTTCCGTGCTTTGCCTTTATGGCCATCCTTGTATCAAGTTGTTCACAAAGTTAGTTGTATCCTTGGTGACGACATGTTGCGACATGTTATGTGTTAAGCAAGTCAAAAAAAAGTTATCCTGTATTTCACCGTGTTGTTCGTGTAGGGTTTTTTTGGGTCGTTACAGATATCACAAAATTGAAATAAAAGAAGGTGGTTATCACAAAATTTACATAAATATATCAAAATAATGATGGGTTGTATGAATGACTATTTATGTCATTTGGTTTATCTAAGGCCCAAGTACATTTTACGAGACTCGTAAGGATCGATACAAAAACAATTCACAACTATATTTTTATTGTTTATTTAGATGATATTTTAGTTTCAAGTAATTCCAAGGAAGAACACTTGAGATATTTAGGAGTGCTTAGTATGTTGAAAGAGGAAAATTTGTTAGTTAACTTGAAAAACAATAGCTTCATGTAAAAGGAGCTCGTGTATTTGGGATTTGTAATAAGATAGGTTAAAAATGGACCAAGATAAGCTAAAAATAATATTGAATGCCCTTCTCCAAAATCTATGTTTGAAACTAGGATTTTTCATGGTCTAGTCATTTTTTACAAGAAGCTTATAAGAAATTTTAGTGACATTTGTTCACTTGTCATCAAGATTATGAAGGGAGAAAAAGAAGAATTTTTATGGAAAATAGTAGTAGAAGAGATTTTTTTAGTTATTGAAGATACAAGTTACATAACAACTAGTTTGATTGTGATGCAAACGAGATATCCATAAGTGCAAATTCTCGGCCAAGAAGGTAAGCCTATTGACTTTAAAAAAAAGGTGAACATGATCAAAAACACAACTTTGTTTATGGATAAACTAAACAAAACTAATTTTAAATTCATCATATTCATCAATAAGAATTCAACTACACCTAAAAATGTTAATGAAAAATGGCAATCTTCTAAATATTTCAATAAATTATTCATTGAAGAATTTACATCCTCATTCAATAAGGTAAAAGAAAAAGAAAACTATAATGAAATTTGAAGGAAAAAATCTCATAAAATTTAGAAGAAAATCTATTACAATAAATTAGGGATTTGCATCTCATTGTTAATGTGTAAATCTAAACTAATATATCCCTAATATAAAACTCTCAAATTATCTCAATTAAATTATTACACGCACACAATACCTTTGATTGAATGGGACACACAAATACAAGGATAAATTTCCTAGAATACAAAAATATAACATGCATTGTCAATCCAAATAACTAAAAATGTAATGGGATCCTACTAATCCAGGTCATCTAAATTTTTTTTGGTGAGAAAGGATAATCTTATCACTTCAGATTTCGGAGAATGAAATAGATTAGAAAGGGACAAGATTTTGTGGTGTTAAGGATTTTGTTGGTGAGGAAAACAATCATTTTTCTGATTACTATCTAGCTTTTGCTTTTCCTACACACTTTATCTTTTGCCAAAGCCCTTGAGAAGTTTTTATAGTGCGAGAAATTGATTGACTTTATCTTAATCATTTGGCACATGCTCTGCTACTATATGCTCACTCACCTGAACCTCTATATATTGGCACATGCTCTGTACTATTTGCACACACACACACACACACAAACTCTCGACAAGGACACACACTTAGAAATATATTTCTATTTATTTATATAGATTTTAGTTTTTCTAAATCTTCAATAAACTTTAAAATACATTTTAAATAGTTTTATAAAATTCGAATAAGAAGTTGAATGGTATTCTATCATGGTCGTTTATTTTTAAGCACATTTTTCAATTGGTGTTAATTGATGATTGCTTATTTATTATTATTTTGTAGAGGTAGGTATTTAGGCTTCAACAATAACAATATTCAATTTTGTTTAAACCAATCTAAAATTGTCATATGGGATTTGATATTTTTCTTTAAAGTTTGATAGTAAAATTTTAAATTAAAAGAAACATTTTTCTTCAATTTTATTGGGTAAGGGTTTATTCCTAGCGGAGATGCATAAAATTTGAAAAAATGAAATTAATTTAAAAAGTTTAAAAAGAAATTATAATTTCTAACTTTAGAAAGTTTTTGTTTTTTTGTTTTTCCAGCAATTATTTGACAAAAGTTCAAAAACACCGGCATATCTCGCTTTGAATTTGGATAGTTTATTTTTTACCCATAAAAACACCTTACACTGCTTTTTTTAAAACTTGTTTTGTGGAACTTGAAATCAACTTAACGGTGAAATCCCAAATTCTTTCTAAAAACTTGTGCAATTGGAGTCACTTGATCTTTCAAGGAACAATGTCATTGGAGTTTTTCCCATAGAACTACATTTCCTCACACTCTTGAGCCACTTAGATGTATCTCATAATAAATTTTTAAAAGAATACCATAAGGAGGTCAGCTATCAACATTTAGTGCAAGTTCGTTTTTAAACAATGGAGATCTTTGTGGACTTCAAATCAACACAAAGTGTTCCTCTTTTCTTGTTTATCCAAAGACTAGTGATGATGAAGAAGCAAGTGAAGAAGATTGGAAAGAACACATGTGGTGGGAGGTGGGACTTGGATTGAGCTTTGGATTTGGCTTTGCAATTGTTATAGGAGTGTTATGTTTGAGCAAAAAATGGAGATCTAAATGCTTCAAGATCATGGATGGCATTATTGTCATTATTGATGAAATAGTTATAAAAGAGATTTTTAATTAAGTATTTTTTCACTTTCCCTTCCTCTTCTCCTTGAAATGCTTCCCTTTCTTTCTCTACTCATTTGTAAGGAAATGCTTCCCTTCCTTTCTCTACTCATATGTATTTTTAATGTAACTAAGTTTTTCAAGTATTTTTATTTTGTTCTTATTTTTGCAACCATTAGTCTAAATATCGACTCATTTTAATGGTTCTACATATAATATGAACTAGAGATATAATCTATTCAAATGTTTATGTTAAATCTCTCCTTTGTTTTGATTAAAACTTAAAAGAGATTTTTTCTGATAATAATTAAATTTTATGTTAATAAAAATTCTAAATCTATTTGTTGATATCCCAAGTGACTTGTTTTTTAAAGAAACATATTTTTCAAAATGTTCATGCAAACATTATGCTAGTTATAACAAGATATAGTTTTTCCTTTGTGTGCATCCATGCATGCTTGTAAGTTCATGCATGTAATTTTTTACATAAAAAAACCTTTGTCAATGTTCCAAGTGCTCCAAACAATGCCAAAAATGAGGTTTTCAAGTGTTAAAGATAAAATTTAGACATCTACAGTATATTGATTTTATGATATTTCCACATATTGACATTGTGCAAAATATATTTAGATGTTTGTGTTATGAGTTTATAACTTCAATGTTTTGGGTCACAAATTAAGACTCCTCTACATTATAAGAAAAATCCAAGATATGTGCCTTGATATTGTAATCTCTCAACATTTTTTAGATATATGCATTTAAGATATTTCCGTGCTTTCAAGGATTCTAAGTAGGTGCTTTCCAGTTTTTGGTTTCTAAACCTCTCATGTTTCGATGTTTTTGGTTTATAATTTTAATTTTAAGTTTATGGGCTCAATTTGTATCAATTAAATTTTCATGTTTTTAGGGATTTTCAGGCCTCCATTCAAAGCATCGTATGCTCAAGAAATTGACACATTTGAGCTTGCAAGAAGAGTGTGTGTAACGGGTTAAATTTTATAAGACATTCACAATATGTCTAGATTAAATTTTTGGATGTCACCACCATTTATGGTTTGAAGATCAAGAAGTTGTGAGAATGGATTAGAATTTTTTGAGGTTTGGAGTAACTCAAGTTGGTTGGTTTGAATCTCACAATGGGATGTGAGCATATAATAGAGAATATTGTTGCGCCCATCATGAATATTGTGACAATTGACTTGTTTGGGTGTGGGACTTTAGGTAACATAATTATCTCTCCTATTGTAAACCTCATCTCCCTCTCCCATATTTACCTTGATGAGAATGAATACACTCACTAGACATTTCACAACTAGATTTAAAACTTTACAACTTTTGTCTCCCTTTACCTCCAAGATAGTGGTCTTTAAGGTCCCATCCCTTCTAGCCTCGTTAGGCCTACCACACTTGAGGAACCTTGATTTGTACTACAATCCCAATCTCAAATGAAACTGGCTTACATTATACAACACTCTTACAAGCTTAAGATCATTGATCTTTCAAGGACAAATGTGGGGGGAGTTATTCCAAATTCTATTGGAAATATGTCATCATTGACCTACCTAGATCTCTTTTATAATAGTATTGATGGTGATATTCCTCCTCCGCTTATTTCGTGGCTTAAAAGTTTTAATATTTTAGGAATCTCACTATGAGGTATAATTCCATGGATAAACAGTAGGTGGACTATCAAATTTGTCATAACTTTATCTCGGTGAAACCATTTAAATGGAATTTTTACATTTTCTTTAGAGAACCTTTCATCCTTGATTGCACTTGATTTCAACAAATCTTAAAGTGACACAATTACACCTTCCTCACCCCATCACTCCTCACTCAGTAGACACTAAATCACACACTTTGGGTATCTATTTAGTCTTGATCACATATTACTATTCATATGAATCCTAAGCAAGAAAATTACTAACCAACCCATGTCTTTGGCCATCCTTACTTGCTTTCTCTTGCATCTTTCGATTTTACACTCCTTCTAGCCCATCTATCTTTTCATACTAGTTCCCATCCAGGACACCGGTCGGCTCAAGCACCCCCGTCCCCTCCGGGTGCCCCTATTTTATTTGTACTTTACTCACATCTTTTGGGTCTTTTCTAGCCATTTGGGCATCTTATCTTTTTAGTAGTGACATAAGGTTGCGATTATCGTGGATATTCTCGCATATATAAGTAATTTTAAATAGGTGTAAACCATTAAGAGTTGTTGTGATCAGTGTGTTATGATACACACCGTAAGAGGTAATGCATAAATAGAAGGATATCATAAATGTAATTATGAATGTGGATTTTTCATCAATGATATCTTGCGAGATGAGTGACACGGCACTAGCCATAGCATCGGCATGACGATTATCCTTACGGAAATGGTATTAAGGAGTAGGACTCAAATGTAGCCAAGATATCTTTTAATGACATGTTGTATAGAATTAAATGCTTCTCCTTTGTGTTATAGGTATCATTTACTTGATTTATGACTAGCTGAGAGTCATCGTAAATGCACAAGTTGTGAATGAGAAGTTTTTGAGTGTTGAGAAGGCCTAGAATGAGGGCTTCGTATTCAACGATGTTATTTGTATAGGAAAACCCCAAGTGGTATGGAAATTAGAGTGGGTCACCCTGTGGGGTAATGAATACTATCCTAGCTCCAATGCCAGAGCGACAATGAGAGCCATCAAAATACATTGTCCATGTGTGAGGCTCGATATTATAGGTATTGAAATCATCGCGAAAGTAATCATAAATATGTGATGCATCTAATAGGGGTTTCTCGATGTTGAGAAGGCCTAGAATGAGGGATTTGTATTCAGCAATGTTATTTGTATAAGAAAACCCCAAGCGGTATGCAAATCGAGTGTGTCACCCTATGGGGTGATGAATACTATCCTAGTTCTAGTGCCAGAGTGACAACGCGAGCCATCAAAATACATTGTCCATGTATGAGGCTCGACATTATGTAAACATTGAAATCATCGACGTTATTATTTTTTAAAAATGCTTTAGTTTTTGGGAAATAATTGAGGTGTTATAGAAAAATAATAGTAAAGAGAAAATATATGGTGATGTGAGAAACTAGAAGAAATTTAATTATATAGAGACAATTGTTAGGAAAATCATGTTCAACCTCTCGAAAATTAGTGTATTATAATAATAGCATTATTTAATATTTAAATAATACTTGAGCGTCCACAATTAGTTGTAATGTACAAGTGATAGAGATAGGGGTGTGGGAGTGTTCCTAGGGATTGAGAGATTAGTGGAGATATTGTGGAGATAGAGATTATCATTGATAAGACTTAACTCCTAATTAAATGGATCAAACATTTGTATAAAAACTCATCTCGACATGAATATTATATCCCCGATTATTTTAAATAAGGATTACTATTAATTCTGGTGTATAATATGTGCTCCAAATTTAAATAAACTATACCATATTTAACATCTAGAATCAGAGCAACACAAGATTTTATGGGACCTGAAATAAAGGTTGAAGAGTTTTGTATAGACTATAATAAATATGCGTTCCATTAACACCACTCCCATGCATCGTAGGCCATACCATGCACTCTGGTTTTCTATTCACATTGGGCTATGGGGATTTTTAATGTAGTACATTGTGTCTTCACTCCACGTGGTCAATTCTGGCATTTATCTTCTGCAAACCGACCTCAATTTGACTTCGCATACATTTTTGACAAATTCCCCTTGGTGAATCGATTCCTGGTCTGCATCAGGACTCGTTAATATGGTGTCATGTCATTTCATCCTCGCATCCAACCGTGTATTTCCCCGCCGATCTACCAACTCAATGCATTATGTTGAGTCAAATCTTTCATCATTGAAAGTTTCGTAATGTATATCCAAAACATTATAAGGTTGGCGTTTACATGCTTTTCACGAAAAGTATTTTATTTTTTTATCCACGTAGTTTATAATAAAAATATAATACATGTCAAAGTTAAAAAATGATCTTTGGTTCTTATTGGTGAGTCATTTAGTCTTTTGTTTTATTTTATCTTTATGTTTATTAATTCAAAAGTCCCTGTCTAAAACGTTTTTAGGAATTTGGTTTAATTTTGAGGTCCTTTAAAAGTGAAATTCGTGGGGATAATTCTCTTGTTTAGTTTTAGCTTTATATTTGTTTGATATGTTTAAGTCTTTATTTTTATTTTGTTTTTTATAAAAGAATATTTTTAATAGTCTAGTCTTTGTCATTATATAACTGTAATAAAAATTAATTAAGTATTACCCTTGTAATTGTTTATTGTTTATACGTTTGTTATCAATTGTTTTTCATTGTGTTGGAGATTCTAAGAGTTATTGTTTATAGGTTTGTTATCAATTGTTTGTCTTTATATGATAAAAGTGCCAAGTGTCATTAAAAGTGTTGTTTGTAAAATGTCATTGTAAAAGTCCAAAAATAAAAATATATATAAATAAAAATAAATAATCATAATAATTAAAAAAATGCCGCATTACTTCTACATGCATTTTTTTATGACAAGACGTCCAACTTGTGGGGGTATTTTTGAGCTTCATGATCACATCCAATTAAACGAGGTAGAATCTCAATAGAGGTTAGAGGCAAACAGAGAGAAGAAGATGTTTTACCGACCTTTAGTCGGGCACCATCGACAAGGTTGTGGTACTACTTTGGTGGCCATGTTTTTCAATTGTGTTCAATGTGTTTGCTTTCAACATGTGTGGTAGTAAAAACGAAACACAAAGATAATTCTTATTCATAGTTAGGAACACATTTTCCTATATATTGTTCTCTTTTGTAAAATGTGATTGGAGAAACATGTAAATAGCTATGGAGTGGTTGGTGGTTCCACTAGAAAACCAATTTTCAATTTTGTAGATCTCTGTGAAAAACTCATACAAAGTGGTTGATGGTTCCACTTGAAAACCAATTTTGAGTTGGTGGTACTCTTTGAAAAACATCATTTTGTAGATCATGAGTAGATACTAGAAAGAACTCACCCATGTTCACACTAAGGGGGTGATTGTTAGGAAAATCATGTTCATAGTGTGAACATTAGTGTATTAGAATAATAGTATTATTTAATATTTAAATAATACGTGAGTGTGCACAATTAGTTGTAATGCACAACTCATAGAGATATGGGTGTGGGAGTGTTCCTAGGGATTGAGAGATTAGTGGAGATATTGTGGGGATAGAAATAGTCATCATTAATAAGAATTGACTCCTAATTAAAAGGATCAAGTATTTGTATTAAAAATCATGTCTACATGAATACTATATCCCAAATTATTTCAAAGAAGGATTAATATTATTTCCGGTGTATAATTTGTGCTTCAAATTTAAATAAACTATACCAAATTTAACAACAATGCAGAGAGGAATAAAGAGTCAATGAGGATAATATGGGTTTGCAAATGATCAATACATATTTGATGTGTTGCGAGTTAAAATTTATACAACATAATGTGCATGAATAAGAACCCAACTTGGACCAATAGTCAATAAACACACTAACAAGATAACAATAAATTTTTTGTGTACATAAATTAGGTCTCATGTAATCTACTTTTATTATAGTTAATTGATAGGCTATTTAATGTGGGAACCAACATTGGAAATGTTAGTCCCATGAAAACTACTAGATGTTAAAATTTTCCATCCTACAAATGTGCACTATTAGAAAACTACATCATCAATGCATGAAATTGTTGTTCCCTTAAATAATTTTTCATTCCCATCCAATATTCATAAAAAGTTCACAAAGAGCATCATAATAGTTATAGGAAACTTATGTCTTTGTTTTTAAAAAAATTATTACTAAATAAAAATAATAAAACCTATAAATTTCGAAAGAAATGGCCGCAAAATAAGGGAGGGTTTTGGTACCCTAAAAATATTATCTATGACTATGCTTAGAAACCTTTGACGCCCTTACAAAATAAAAATATTAGAAAATAAAACTCTTTCAATAATCATCAATCACTAGCGAAAGTATTAGTCTAGACAATGCATGAGAAGACAAAGTAGTGTCTACCACTATAGTTATAAGCTTACAATGTTAATTTTAATATAATGCCAATGTCATCAACTTCATTTCTCAATATCAAAAACTTATGTAAATCATGTTAGTTGAAGGAAGTGTTACACATTTTTCCCATAACATGCAAACCCCTTGTAAGATCTTCTACTTATCGTTGAGTGTTGTAGACTTGTGTTTGAAAAACATTTCTCAAGGTAAACATGAATCCATTCTCTCGTCATCAAGGGTTTTTATTTTTCTACACAATTTTTTTAATAATAACCTAACCCAATCAATGTACCTTTTCTAGCGTAATCACGGCCCATGGAATAATAAGTGCTTTGGGTTAGGATGTAGACAGATCCACCAATGCATAATAGAAACTATTTGTTGTTAGATGTTGTAGTTAGAAGTGCCCTAATTGATGTGAATGAAAAAAGTAGAAGTATATATAAGTAATGTTAACTAGTTGATAAAATGTCTCAGAGAAATGTCACCTCATTGAATGCAAGAATTTCAATACACAAGGCATAAAAATTATTTGACAAAATGCCTCAAATAAATGTTGTCTCATGGACTACTATGATGTTAGGGTATACAAAAAATGGGTTTTTTTCAATGAAATAGTCAACAATGATGATAAAAATGCCACATTAAATCGAAAATGGAAAAGGTATACATGAACATTAATAAAAAGGGGTTATTGAGGTAAAAAGTAAAACAACAGAAGTTCCAATCAGTTAAAACTTTGAATCTTTCATAATATTGTACAAATATTACAACTTTTGAAAAAACTTCCTATTATGCCCTACCAAGCATTTAGTCAAATATATTACATGATAGCACCAAGGCTTCCAATGACCTTCAACAATGGTTTCTCATGTTGGGTGTTGGTTTTATAGAGTGAGCAATTTGTGGCTGCCAACAATTTTTTTCCTAGTAATGTGACAGAGTGGGAAGCAATGGAAAATGTCATGTTCTCAATCTAAGAGGATGCTTGGAAAGCTTGTGGAGTCTAGATTTACATCTACCAAATGTGTTTTCTTGAAAGTTTCCAAGACCTTTTAAGGAATTTTGTTGAACATTTCACATGCTTCCACATTTTGTAGAAATATCTGCCATGGCATATACAACTTAAATAGTTGTCAAAATTCACTTCTCCTCTTTGTGCGTAGATGTCCACACCTTGTTTTGAAGCTCCTATTTTTTGCTCAAGCTATGAGTATGCTATGAAAGGTGAACTAGTTAGAGTGGATGCCAATTGACTGCATTTGGTAAATCAATGTCAATGCTTCGTGTGGGAAACACTTTTCATTGCATGTCTCGCAGTCATTAGAATTTATGAGACCATATATCTTTTAAGCATTTTGTAGATATATCTATCATGGCACTTCTTGACTTAAATGTTTGTCGAAATTCCCTCTTCGTAATGCTTTGGTGAATTCATGCCTTATTTAGAAGCTTCTATGTTGGCACAGGTTGGGTGTATGCTAGAAAAGGTGAACTCGATATGAGAGGACACTTCTTGGTTGCATTTGGTGAGACAAGTTTGATGCTCCACGAGGGAAACCCATTTTTAACATATCACACACTCATTGCAATTCATGATACCATATGTCACTCAAGTATTTTTTAAACAATTCACATTCTTCCATATTCTAAGATATAATTGCTAGGGCAATCCTTTGAGATGAATTGTGGACTATAGATGAACAAATAATATTTTTATTTTATTTTTGATGAAACTTTTAACGTGTCATTTTTTAATATATATTTTTGTTTTGTAAGTTGTAACTTGATATCATAATTCCAACTTAAATAAAAATATGGGCATTCATCAAAAATATGGTTCATACCAAAGTACCAAGAATTAATGTTGAAATTAAAAAAATTGAAATCCACATTACAATAAATGAAGGACAATACTTTATACACGTTTTTCAATTAAAAAATTAAATACTTAGAAAAGGATTCACATAATTTCAGTTCGAGGCAAAACACTATGGTCTTCAAAACCAAAAATAAAAATATGGAATTTAAATAAACATTGTTTTCTATTGAAACTAAGTCGAGTTTTCCTCCTAACTGCGTTGATCTTTTAACTGTCACCTTCCAAAGTCACAACGAAGAAATCGGATTTGTTTGTGGCCCATTTATTTTTCTCACACGCTTAATACTTTTCATTGATACATTTTTCTCACATGCTTAAGAATTTTCCGGGATTTGTGGGCCATTAATTTTTCTCACACGTTCAAGACTTTTTGTGGGCCATTAATGGACTACGTTACGATTTGTCCCTCCAAATTGATTAAGACAATTGCATGCGTCGCCAACCAAGTATTTTGACAAATAGCTCGATACCACTTTCTTCACCAAGTATATGACTCTTAACTCAAGTCCAAATATTAACAAAACACTTTTTCAAATATTAACTATGACAAATATCACAAAATCTTCGAACAAAAGCTTCAACATATAACTTTACTTACAACTTAGAACTCAAGACTCTCTATGCGATCCCAAATCTCTCGTTATTCTCCGCTCTTCTCCGATGTAGTGAATGAGTCTCAACACGCCTATATATAGGAATGCGAGAGGATTTTCACTGATCAAAGGAAACCCCGGAGACTAGTAACCACAACCTAGGTAGACAATAAGATTCCCACTAACAAAAGTAGGAAGAGACACATGAGTACACACCACTCATGATAACGCCTTTAGATAGTGGGGAGGTCCACCATGCTTTCGACATGACCTAAAGTAGAATCATATCTAACTTTATTTATGGATGACAACAAGCCTATCATCATAGCTTTTATGGACTATATTGGACACTGGGACCAATGTCATCATCGATGAGCTGGAAGATTCTTCCCACTCATGTCTTTTTGCAAAGTAAGGATCACGAGTATTTCGCTCATACCAAAGTCTGGATAAAGATGTTGTCCCATCAGTATCTCTATTGAGGTGTCTCCTTGTTGGAAAGAGATACTGATCCAGAATCCTCAAGAACTCGACCAGTGCGGGGAGGATGCACATTCATTGTATGATGGAGGATAATCTTTCTCCACAGTTGTCCATTTGGATTCACATGATGTCCCTGATAGATATTAGTCCTCAAATAATAGGAAATCTTTACATACCATGATATCTTATAATTAATCGGGATATTTCTAACATGTATTTGGATCTATGTTTAACAAAGGGACTATCGTAAATTTTGGTAGGCGAAATTTGAAGAAAAATACTTAAAATGATTTGTTATATACTTGGTATCTCCGAGAATACTGGGCCGGTTCCATATATCATTCTCTAGAGGATGTCCTTCAGGCCAGAGTCTAGAAAATTCAAATCACCATAGAGTGTTTGGTCTGGGGACCAATTTTCTCTTAGCCGTCGCCCTTCAACTGGAATATCATTAGCAGGAGGTTCAACATACCTTAAATGTCTCCACCGCCCAGCTTTAAAATGCGAAGACCATTGGATCCTATCTCGGTGTGGAACTCTATTGTTGGAACTTCTGGATCAACAAATCTATAGGCTACTTCTGTAGTTTGATATGGAGAAATAGAAATGATTCCTCTTGAGAGAAGAAAATGTTGAGCTTCCCAAGACATTTCATTATCATTTCTTTTCTTTGATTCCAGATAATTCTGACAAGTAGCAGTATTCCAAATACATTCCACAAACTCATGGAAGACCTGAGTGATATTCACTTTCCTGAATGATTCAATTCTCTACCGGCAAAGTCAAAGAAGAGAATTTCATTTCCTCCGATGTGTTCGATATCAAAACTGAAATTATCGAACCACATACCCCATCGCTGCAATCTATTGAATGCAGTCTTATTGGCTGGGTCACCATTATTCATTCTAGCTTTGAAATCTTTCAAATCGATTGTAGAATGAAATGTTCATTTTGAATAAAAAATAAGAAAGCTTTGATGGCTTTCTTAGCAGCTAGAATCTCTCTTATGAGTAGAATGATACTTTAATTCAGAGCCTTGAAATGAACCAGATGCATACCTGCAAACCTTTTCTTTACCGTTTTCTCTTTTCTTTCAGAACAACTCCCCAATATTGCTCACTAGCATCTATTTCAATTATCTTAAATCCTTGACCAGACAAGGACATAGCGAGAAGATTCGAACTTGTTTCTTTATTATTTTTACGGCTTTGAGTCATTTCATCAGACCAAGTAGAGGCATTCTTCTTTAATCTTTTATTAAGAAGAATTCTGTCAGCAACAATGTCTTTATAGAATCCTGCAACATAATTTACACATCCCAGAAATCTTTGCAATTGTTCTTTTTCTGTGATCTGATCTGGAAATTCTTGAATTTTGGACACAATATGACTCTGCATTTCTATGGATCCATCTTTTATCTTTATACCCAGAAAATTCATCTCATCCTTGAAAATTTCCATTTTAGTGGGAGACAAGCATAAACCATTTTGATAAACTGTCTCATAAAACTTTTCAAGGTGATCTATATGATCTTTTGGTGATTTGGAGAAAATTAGTATATCATCAATATATACTAACAGAAATTCAAAGAGCTCACCAAATATGGAATCCATTTTCTTCTAGAAGATGGATGGTGTAGTCTTCAAACCAAAAGGAATGACTTTCCATTCATATTGTCCTCCTGGTACTACAAATGCAGTCTTGAATGTGTCTTCAGGTTTTAGAAAGATCTACCAAAAACCACTTTTCAGATCAAATTTACTATAAACTTTGGAACCTTTGATCCTTGCTAGAAAATAATCTTTGGCAGGAATAGGGTGCTGAACAGCTGTGACAAAATTATTTAGAGGCTTATAATCAACTATAAGCCTTTTCTTTTGCCGAATCTGCTCACTTCTTTTATTGACGTAAAATGCAACACATGCCCATGGAGAATTAGATTCTTGAATGAATCCTCCTTGAAGTAACTTCTGAATTTCTTCTTTTCATTCTTTCCTTTCGAGGAATCATTCCTCTCGTGATGAGCCTTAAATTTAGGAAAAATAATTCCCTTTGTCATCTTTTGCAAGTACGAGA
This sequence comes from Taxus wallichiana var. yunnanensis, assembly GCA_018340775.1. Classification (NCBI taxonomy): domain Eukaryota; kingdom Viridiplantae; phylum Streptophyta; class Pinopsida; order Cupressales; family Taxaceae; genus Taxus; species Taxus wallichiana. The sequence goes on from CM031243.1 coordinate 486,513,800, forward strand.
TCAAGCGAACATATATGCTTTCTTCTAGAAATGAAAGCATGAGGATTATCAGAACAAATATCTCTTTTGATCTTTGTAACAATATCATCTATGTTACTTTTACACAGAGCTATGGATTTATGAATCCATTCATGATTAGATTCTTTTTTGGGCTCTGTAAAGGGAATTATGGTTCTGAATGAGTACTTTCTAGGGATTTGGACATCTGGATTGAACAGAGATATGAAATCTTTATTAAGGCAAAAGTACCACATTCTCTTAGGGCATCTACTCCTATCAGGCAGTCATAGGATATCATATCATGTTGGTAAAACTGCAAGGTTCTTTCATAACCTTCTATTCTGACAGGAACATAGGCAGTATACCTAGAGATGACTTCTTTCTTATCAAAATTGATTTTAAGATATGTCTCAGACCAACAATCAGGAGGTATAGCTCGGATCTAAGTAGACTAATATCTCTGCTCCAAAGATCTATCATGGCATCTATAGAATATGGCTTGATATTTGAATGAAAATCATGATAGAAATAAAAGGGTTTTGAGCACCTTTTATTGTGCATACCTTAGTATTAATTTCTTTAGTTGAGATAGATGCTTCGCATCCTCATGAAGAATCTGCTAGTAGGCTTCTTAAAGTCTTCTTCGCCTTCATCTTCCTTTTTGTCTCTCGTTTTCTTCTTCTATGAGACACTTGTACTCATTAGTGGCTTTTTCAATCACCTTCTGGAGAAATTCTATTCTATTTTTCTCCATGTCTTCATGATTTCGGATCTGGAATCATAATATTAGTACTAGGCATAAGAGCAACAACATCATCATGTACTTGAAATTCTTCTTCTTCTATATTTAGGAAAAAAAAGGAAAACTTCTTCTTGGAGGAGAATATCTTCCACCTCTTCCACGACCTCTTCCTCTGTAAGGTGTCATGTCTCATGGACATGTCCTTGAAATGGAAGCCTTATAGGAATTGGTGAATACGATTTTTCTTGACAATACCATCTTTGCTTTTCCTTCTCTTCTTCTTCTTCTTTAAGATCCTTTCAATCCTTAACTCAGAGTATATTTTTTTCTAATTCTCTGACTTTATTTGACAGAAATATCTTTCTTGTAGTGTCCCAAGGGGGACAGTCTTCAAACTCACTTTGTCTCAATTCTAGTTGTTTGAGAAGAAGCTCTGATGATAAAGGCATCATCGATGAGGGAAACTTGCAATCATATTTACAAATGATGGCAATGAACTATATCCTGAATTAGTGCTATCAGAATCTGAATCTGAATACTGTACAACATTTACTTGAAATTCTTCATTAGAAGACTGATAAGAAATATCAGAAGAATAGCTATCTGAATCACTTATCAAACAATATTCTTTATCAGTAATACCCTTGGCGGCAAGAGTATTAATCTTAGCTTTTCCTTTATCTATCTCTTTCTGGGGGCACTCATTAGCATAGTGCTTTCCTCTACAGATAAAGCAAGTAGGAATAAACTTCTTCTTTCTACCCATATACTTCTTTTTTCTAAATAACTTTTTTCCTGTATGGGCTTCTATCTACAAAAGAATCTTTATTTCTTGTCTTGAACTTGATGTATTTTTGTATTTTCTATATTTACCCTGACCCTTCCCTTTTGAAAAAGAAGAACATTCATGGCATACCTTATTTTTCTTGGAAAAGAGTGTGCATGTTGGCACCCAAAAGGGTCAATATAAATCATCTTGCAAAAATTTTGTCGCAAGGCTTTTGGGCCTTGATGGCTTCTTTATGATCCTTCTTTTCCTTACAAAGCCGAGCATTAGTCTCATCAATAATCTGATTAATGGCTCCTAGGCTTAATTCATCGGATTCTTTCCATGCATAACCTTCTTATATTATGTAGAAAAAAAGTAGGAAAATATTCTATATATCGAAAACTCATTGTAGGATCATTTATATTGCCAGAATTGTAATACAACTTTTGCATATAGCACTGATACTCTTTAATTCTTCTCATGTCACATAATCTAGCTCTTAAGAATAGGGAAGTATTCTTAAGCTTATCAATGTCAACTATACCAATGAATTCTTTAATGAGAGCAACAGTTAAAGTAGAGTATCCACCTTGTAAAATATCTTTTGGTGTGGATGAGCATCCCACCATTCTCTAACTATACCAACAAAACCATTAGCAATCATTTTAGCTATTAGGTGTGGATCTTTTCTGTACAAAGTTACCTAAGAATTTGACCATCCAATCATCCCATTAATCATCTCTTTGATCTTCTCAATAGAATGACAGTCTAGTTTATAGCAATTGGGCTATAATGTTTGAGTTCTTACTTGTTCCATGCAATGGCTCAAATTAATGCACGAGATGATTCTCCTAAAAACATACTTTCTACTTCTTTAGGAGAATTTTTACCATGCCAATTGATCTTTTTCATCATCTTTCTTCTCGTAGATAAAAATAATGGACTGTGATTGAGATAAAATAGCTTTGTCTTTGAGAGAAGATCCAACAAGCTCTATGACTTCTTTCCAAGATATAGTCTGTGACCAATCTGGTTCTACCTCCTCTAGTTTCTTGGTATTTTCCAAGATTTTCTCTAACTGTGGAACCATGATAGGTATAAGACTTATAGATTCTTGGACATAATCAATTTTTGGTTATCTCAATAGTAGACTTAGTTAGTTGATGGAGACTATTCTAAACGAGGTTGTGCATTGTTCCTAGCTTGGAAGACACATCTTTTTAACATCTAAAGTATGCTCAATTAAAGGTTGGACAATATCTACAACATTTTTGGTTACAACTTTAGGTATATCAGGACATGAAGACACATATGCGAAGTATTCTCAACAACTTTATCTACTTTTTACATGTGTCTTGACATCATCTATTTTAGAATTTAACAACTTTAAAGAAGCAGACACATCTCCTTTTTTATTTAAGTCAATGGCCTTCAATGTTTTCTCCATTTCTGCTAAGATAGACTCTTGAGAATAAAGTCTATCATGAACATTTTTGACAACCTTGTTGGTCTAGTTAAGCATTTTGGAGGACTCAGATGGATCTATATGCCTGTCTACAGACCTTTGATACCAAAATATAGCTTTTTGGGTTGAATCTGGAGACAAGACTTCTGTTCTTGTCAAAAGACGGAAATGAAGAGGAAATATGAGATGCTCTAGATGCCATACTAATGGTTGGACCATTAGATGGAACATATTTCTGCTTTATTAGTTGTTCACAATCTTTACACCATAAATAGTCAGTATTGGGATCATGTACAAGACTGTTATGACTACAAATATACATTTTCTCCTTTACAGATTTTCTAGAAGACTCTCCTAAGGAAAAAACAAAACTATCAGATCAAACTGAACTAGATCTGGGTAAATCAGACAAAGAAATTTTAGATCTAAATGACAAAGTAACATTAGACTTTGATTCATTTACTGTTGTAGCATTCTCCAACTTGGGATGACTTTTATCAAGAAACTTTTTAGACAGAGTCCATTCCTTGGGGACTTTGATTTGAGACCAGGAAATCGTCTCAAGTTCAATCTTTTGACTTTCCAAACTGGCATGACTCACCACGCTACTGCCTTTGGAAATACCATGCTTAACAGCAGGATACATGGTATTGACAAGCCTATAGATAACTTCTTAATGGATAGCAAGAGGGACAGGAACCAAGCTTCATATGTAGACCAAGTAGTGGCAAGATGTAATCTTAAGACTTGTTTGAGGAAGTCTTCTTTACGTAGACTAACAAGATATTTTGGGTAGACTTCAAAAGATAAAGGGCCATTATGTAGACTGTTTGTATATAAGCCAACAATGAATCTTTAAAATGTCAAATGTCAAATCCATAAGACAACACAAAAAAAGGCATTAAGACCTCGACATAACAAGGAGTAATACCTATTTGTACACAACCTATATGTGCAAACTTAAAACTATTTTTCTTTTTTAGAGATTGTATATTAGAGGGATCTATGAGAGGAATATCATATTCTTGCGAAGAAGTTTGGGATACTTGAATGACAGACTCTCTAGTTTTGAGAGTAGTAATAACGATAAGATGAAATGTAGTTAACTTATCATAGACTTGGTTGTAATGGATCTTAGGCAACTTCCATGCCAACCAAGGATCTGATTCTTGTTGTATATCAATTACAAAATTAATAGGAAATACTTTAGACAAACTTAAAATCTTGATCCGATCTCCACCAGAAAGACTCCGATCTTCAAATTCCATGACCGGTACTACGAAAGCATCTCTTTAACAGGACTTATGGTATCGACCTTCATCCTTAAACCGCGCACATCCACAGTGACTTACAAATGGAGGATCACCTCTTTTCTATCTTACGAGGTATAAACTTGATTCAAAGATGAAAATAAGAAGAATATGCAATAGATATTTAAGAAAAAACACGATACAAAACTTTGCAAATTTTATTGATATTACTTTCTTAGTACATCAGAATCCTTTACTCGTAGAAACAGAGAACCAGCTACGATACCACCATTCTCACACCAACCAAGCATTCTCCAACTTGGGTTGACTTTTTATAAAGAAATTTTTTTAGATAGAGTCCATTCCTTGGGGACTTTGATTTGAGACCACGAAATCAGCTCGAGGTTCAATCTTTTGACTTTCCAAAATGGCATGACTCACTATCGCTATGCCTTTGGAAATACCATGCTTTATAAACAGGATACATGGTATTGACAAGCCTATAGATGACTTTGTAATGGATAGCAAGTGGACAGAACCAGATATGTAGACCACTAGGATGTAATCTTAAGACTTATTTGTCTTCTTTCTCAGACTAACAAGATAGTTTGGGTAGACTTCAAAAGATTTGGGCCTTTATGTAGACCGGTTTGTATCAAGCAACAATGAATCTTTAAAACTATCAAATCTCAAATCCATAAGACAACACAAAACAAAGGCATTAAGACTCGATGGAACAAGGAGAGTAATACCTATTTGGACACAACCTATATGTGAAAACTTAAAAGTATTTTGCTTTTTCGAGACTAAATATCAGAGGATCTATGAGAGGAATATCATTTTCTTGTGAAGACATTTGGGATACTTGAATGACGAGACTCTCTAGTTTTTAGAGTAGTAGCAGCAATAAGATGAAATGTAGTTAACTTATCATACACTTGATTGTAAGGGATCTTAGGCAATTTCCATGCCAGCAAAGGATCTGATTCTTGTTGTATATCAATTACAGAATTAACAAGAAATACATCAGAAAAACTTACAAGATCTTGATCTAGATCTCCACCAGAAAGACTAGCACGATCTTCAAATTCCATGACTGGTACTACCAAGCAACTCTTCAGCAAGACTTACGGTATCGGCCTTCAACCTTAAATTGCGCACATCCATGGTGACTTACAAACAGGAGGCTCACCTCTTTGCCTGTCTTACAAGGTATAAACTTGATTCATAGATGAAAATAAAAATAATACGCAATAGATGTTTAAGACAGAAACACAAATACAAAACTTTGCAAATTTGATTGATATTACTTTCTCGACATAAGAATCCTTTTACACTATAGAAAAGAGAACCAGCTCGATACCATTCTCACACCAACCATGTATTTTGACAAATAGCTCCGATACCACTTTCTAATTGGCTCTAATACCAATTCCACAAACCAAGTATATTTATGTGGAAAACTCAAAACTCGATCCTATTCTTATAGACTCAAGTATATGTTGATTCAATCAACTTAATCAAAGGATTTTACTTACAAAACAAAAATTCAAGACCATATATAAGATCCCAAATCTCCATTATTCTCCTATCTTCTCCGATGTAGTGAATGAGTCTCAACACACCTATATATAGGAATGCGAGAGGCTTTTCACCGGATCAAAGGGAAACCTAGAGACCGAGAACCGGTAACCTAGGTAGACAAAAGATTCCCACTAAGAAAAGTAGGAAGAGACACATGAGTACACGCCACTCATGATAACGCCTTTAGATAGTGGGGAGGTCCACCATGCTTTCGATATGACCTAAAGTAGAGTCATATCTAACTTTATTTATGGATGACAACAAGCTTGTCATCATAGCTTTTACGGACTATATTGGACATTGGGACCACTGTCATCATCAGATGAGCTGGAAGATTCTTCCCACTCATGTCTTTCTCGCGAGTAAGAATCATGAGTATTTCCCTCATACCATAGTCTCGGAAAAAGATGTTGTCCCATCGTGTCTCTATTGAGGTGTCTCCTTGTTGGAAAGAGATACTGATCCGAAATCCTCAACAACTTGACCAGGTTCATGAGGATGCATGCTCATTGTATGATGGAGGATAATCTTTTTCCACGCTTTCCATTGGGATTCGCATGATGTCCCTAATAGATATTAATCCTAAAATAATAGGAAATCTTTACATACCATGATATCTTATAAGTAATCATGATATTTCTAACAGTATTTGGATCTATGTTTAATAGTGGACTGTCAGAAATTTTGTAGGCAAAAATTTCAAGAGAAAATACTTAAAATGATTTGCTATATACTACCCATCTCGAGAATACTTGGGTCGGTTCCATATATCATTCTTCAGAGGATTTCCTTCGGGCCAGAGTCTAGAAAATTCAAATCTCCAAAGAGTGTTTGGTCTGGGGACAAATTCTCTTAGCCTTCACCCTTCAACTGGAATATCATTACCAGGAGGTTCAACATACCTTAAATGTCTTCACTTGTAGTTTAAAATGCGAGAAGACCATTGGATCTGTTTGGTGTGGAACTCTTTGTTGTTGAACTTCTGGATCAACAAATCTACGAACTACATACTTTGTAGTTTGATAAGGAGAAATAAAAATGATTCCTCTTTATAGAAGCAAATGTTGAGCTTCCTAGGACATTTCATTATCATTTCTTTTCTTTGATTCCAGATAATTCTGACAAGTAGTAGTATTCTAGATAGATTCCACAAACTCATGGAAGACTGAGTTATATTCACCTTCTTGGACTGATTCAATTCTCTCACCGGTAAAGTCACCAAGAGAATTCTCCTTTCCTCTGATGTGTTCGATATCAAAACTAAAATTATCGAACCACATACCCCATCGCTGCAATCTATTGAATGCAGTCTTATTGGCAGGGTCACCATTATTCATTCTAGCCTTAAAATCTTTCAAATCGAAAGCATAGAATGAAATGTTCATTTTGAATAAAAAACAAGAAAGCTTTGATGGCTTTCTTAGCAGCTAGAATCTCCTTATGAGTAGAATGATATTTTAATTCAGAACCTTGAAATGAACCAGATGCATACCTGCAAACCTTTTCTTTACCGTTGTCTGTCTTTTCTTTTAGAACAGCTCCCCAATAATGCTCACTAGCATTTGTTTCAATTATCTTCAATCCTTGACCAGGCAAGGACATAGCAGGAAGATTTAGAACTTGTTTCTTTATTATTTTTACGGCCTGAGTCATCTCATCAGACCAAGTAGGGGCATTCTTCTTCAACCTTTTATTAAGAAGAATTCTATCAGCAGTAATGTCTTTATAGAAACCTGCAATGTAATTTACACATCCCAGAAATCTTTGCAATTGTTCTTTTTCTGTGATCTGATCTGGAAATTCTTGAATCTTGGACACAATATGAATATGCATTTCTATGGATCCATCTTTTATCTTTATGCCCAGAAAATTCATCTCATCCTTGAAAATTTCCATTTTAGTGGGAGACAAGATTAAACCATTCGATAAACTATCTCATAAAAATTTTCAAGGTGATCTATATGTTCTTTTGGTGATTTGGAGAAAATTAGTATATCATCAATTTATACTAACAAAATTCAAAGATCTCACCAAATATAGAATCCATTTTCTTCTCGAAGATGGATGGTGTAGTCTTCAAACAAAAGGAAGGAATTTCCATTCATATTGGCCTCCTGCACTACAAATGCAGACTTGAATGTGTCTTGAGCTTAAAAAAAGATCTCTGCAAAAACCACTTTTGAGATCAAATTTACTATAAACCTTGGAACCTTTGATCCTTGCTAGCAAATCATCTTTGGCAGGAATAGGGTGTTGAACAACTGTGACAAACTTATTTAGAGGCTTATAATCAACTACAAGCCTTTTCTTTTGCCAAATTTGCTCACTTCTTTTATTGACATAAAATGCAGCACATGCCCAGGGAGAATTAGATTCTTGAATGAATCCTCCTTGAAGTAACTTCTTAATTTCTTCTTGGCATTCTTTCCTTTCAGAGGGAATCATTCCTCTATGATGAGCTTTAAACTTAGGAACAATTTCATTCCCTTTTTCATCTTTTGCGAAGCTGCAAATCAAGCGAACAGATATGCTTTCTTCTGGAAATGAAAGCATGAGGGTTATCAAAACAAAGATCTCTTTTAATCTTTGTTCTTATATCATCTATATTACTTTTACATAGAGCTATGGATTTGTGAATCCATTCATGATTAGATTCTTTCTTGGGCTCTGGTAAAGGGATTATAGTTCTAAATGAGTACTTTCTAGGATTTGGACATCTGGATTGAACAAGGATATGAAATCTTTGTTAAGACTGAAAGTACCACATTCTTGTAGGGCATCTACTCCTATCAGACAGTCATAGGATAACATATCATGTTGATAAAACTGCAAGGTTCTTTCATAACCTTCTATTCTGACAGGAACATAGGCAGTATACCTAGAGATGACTTCTTTCTTATCAAAATTGATTTTAAGATATGTCTCAGACCAACAATCAGGAGGTATGGCTCTAGATCTAAGTAGACTAATATCTGCTCCAGTATCTATCATGGCATCTATGGAATATGGCTTGATATTTGGAATACAAATCATGATAGAAATAAAAGGATTTTGAGCACCTTTTATTGTGCATACCTCAATATTTATTTCTTCAGCTGAGACAGATGCTTCTGCATCTTGATGCAGAATCTTTTGTAGGCTTCTTCAAAATCTTCTTCACCTTCAGCTTCCTTTTTATCTCTTTTTCTTCTTCAATGAGTCTTTTGTACTCATTTGTGGCTTTTGCAATCACCTTATGGAGAAATTCTATTCTATTTTTCTCTATGTCTTCATGATTTTAGGATCAGGAATCATAATATCGATACTAGGCATAGCGAGCGGTAGCATCATCAGTACCTGAAATTCTTCTTCTTCTATATTTTCTTTAGGAAAATAAAAAGGAAAAATTCTTCTTGGAGGAGAACATCTTCCACCTCTTCCACGACCTCTTCCTCTCGTAAGGGTTGTCTTTGATGGACATGTCCTTGAAATGGAGGCCTTTAAGGGACTGGTGATCTTTCCCGAAATACCATATTTGGTTTTCCTTCTCTTCTTCTTCTTCTCTTACTTTGAGATCTGCTTAATCCTTAACTGATGAGTATATTTTATTTCTAGTTCTCTGACTTTATTTGATAGAAATATTTTTCTTGCAGTGTCCCAAGGGGGACAGTCTTCAAACTCACTTTGTCTCAATTCTAGTTGTTTGAGAAGAATCTCTGATGATAGAGGCATCATCGGATGAGGAAAACTTGCAATCATGTTTACAAATGATGACAATGAGATATATCCCGAGTTAGTGCTATCGAAATCACTATCGAATATTGTACACATTTACTTGAAATTCTTCACTGGAAGAATGATAAGAAATATCTGAAGAATAGCTATCTAAATCACTTATTAAACAATATTCTTTATCAGTAATACCCTTAGCAGCAAGAGTATTAATCTTAGCTTTTCCTTTATCTGTTTCTTTTTGGGAGCACTCATTAGCATAGTGCTTTCCTTTACATATAAAGCAAGTAGGAATAAACTTCTTCTTCCTACCCATATACTTTTTCTTTCTGAAATAACTTTTTCTCAGTATGGGCTTTTTTGCTCAAAAGAATCTTTATTTCTTTTCTTGAACTTGCTGTATTTTTTGTATTTTTTATATTTACCCTGACCCTTCCCTTTTGAAAAAAAGAACATTCATGACATACCTTCTTTTTCTTGGAAAAAGAGTGTGTAGTTTGGCACCCAAAAGGGTCAATATCAATCATCTGGCAGAACTTATGGCCTAAGGCTTTTTGAGCCTTAATAGCTTCTTTACGATCCTTCTTTTCCCTACAAAGCCGAGCATTAGTCTCATCAATGATCTGATTGATGGCACCAAGACTTAACTCATCAGGAGTTTTTCCATGCATAGCCTTCTTATATTCTGTAGAAAAATAAGCAGGAAAAGATTCTATATATCTCATCCTCATTGTAGGATCATTAATATTGCCAGAATTGTAATACAACTTTTGCATATAACACTGATACTCTTTTATTCTGCTCATATCACATAATCTAGCTCTTAAGAATAAAGAAGTATTCTGAAGCTTATCACTGTCAACATTACCAATGAATTCTTTAATAAGAGCAGCAGTTAATGCAGAGTATCCACCTTGTAAAATATCTTTTTGGTGTGGATGAGCATCCCACCATTCTCTAACTATACCAACAAAACCATTAACAATCATTTCAGCTATTAGGTATGGATCTTTTCTATACAAAGTTACCTAAAATTTGACCATCCAATCATCCCATTAATCATCTCTTTGATCTGCTCAATAGAATGACAATCTAACTTATACCAATTGGGCTGTAATGTCTGAGTTCTTGCAGTTCCATGCAATGGCTCAGCTGATGCACTAGATGATTCTCCTAAAAACATGCTTTCTGCTTCTTCAGGAGAGTTTTTACCATGTAAATTGATCTTTTTAATCATCTTTCTTCTCGGATAAAAATAATGGACTCTTTGAGATAAAATAGCTTTGTCTTTGAGTGGAAGATCCAAAGAAACTCGTGACTTCTTTCCAAGATACGAGTGTGTGACCAATCGGGTTCTAGCTCCTGTGGTTTGTTGGTATTTTCCAAGATTTTCTCTATACGGGAACCATGATAGGTATAGGACTTACTGATTCTTTGACAAATCAATTTTTGGCTTATCTCAACAGTAGACTCAATTAGTTGATGTAGACTATTCGCAACAAGCTTGTGCGTTGTTCCTAGCTTGGAAGACACATCTTTTTAACATCTAAAGTATGGTCAAATAAGGGCTGGACAATATCTACAACATTTTTGGTTACCACCTTAGGTATATTAGGACATTAAGACACATATGAAGAAGTATTCTCAACAGCTTTATCTACTTTCTATACATATGTACTTGACATCATCTATCTTAGTATTTAACAACTTTAAAGCGCAGAGACACATCTCCTTTTTGATTTAACTCAATGGCTTTCAATGTTTTCTCCATTTCGGCTAAGCTAGAATCTTGAGATTGAAGTTTATCATGAGCATTTTTGACAGCCTTGTTGGTCCAGGTTAAGCATTTTGGAGGACTCGGATGGATTTATATGCTTATCTACTGCAGACCTTTGGTACAAAAATACAACTTTTTGGGTTGAATGCGGAGACAAGAGTTACGCATCAGTGATCAAGAGACGGAAATGATGAGGAAACATGAGATGCTCTAGATGCCATACTAATGGTTGGACCATTAGAGGAAACATATTTCGCTTTATCAGTTTTTCAATACAGATTTCAAAACGTAAGGAACATATTTCGAACATAAGGAACATATTTGATCCTTTCTGATTTTCTAGAAGACTCTCCTAAGGAAAAATATAACTATCAGATCAGGACTAAACTAGATCTGGGTAAATAAGACAAATAACTTTTAGATCTAAATGACAAAGTAACATTAGACTTTGATTCATTTACTCACTTTGTAGCATTCTCCAACTTGGGCTGAATTTTATCAAGAAAATTTTTAGACGAGAGTCCATTCCTTAGGGAATTTGATTTGAGACCAGGAAATCAACTTAGGTTCAATATTTTGACTTTCTCACACCAACCAAGTATTTTGACAAATAGCTCCGATACCACTTTCTTCACCAAGTATATGACTCTTAATCAAGTCCAAATATTAACAAAATTCTTTTTCAAATATTAACTATGACAAATATCACAAAAGCTTATGAACAAATAGCTTCAACATATAACTTTAATTACAAACTTAGAACACAAGACTCTCTATGAGATCCCAAATCTGTAATGTTCTCCGCTCTTCTCTGATGTAGTGAATGAGTCTCAACATGCCTATATATAGGAATGCGAGAGGATTTTCACCGGATCAAAGGGAAACCTAGAGACCCGATGGCCACAACCTAGGTAGACAATAAGATTCCCACTAACAAAAGTAGGAAGAGACACATGAGTACATGCCACTCATGATAATGCCTTTAGATAGTGGGGAGGTCCACCATGCTTTCGACATGACCTAAAGTAGAGTCATATCTAACTTTATTTAAAGATGACAACAAGCCTGTCATCATATCTTTACGGGCTATATTGGACATTGGGACCACTGTCATCATTAGATGAGCTAGAAGATGCTTCCCACTCATGTCTTTCTACAAAGTAAGGATCACGAGTATTTCACTCATACCAAAGTCTAGATAAATATGCTATCCCATCAGTGTCACTATTGAGATGTCTCCTTGTTGGAAAGAGATATTGATCAAGAATCCTCAAGAACTAACGAGGTGTAGGAGGATGCACATTCATTGTATGATGGACGATAATATTTCTCCATAGTTTTCCATTGGCATTTGCATGATGTCCCCGATAGATATTAGTCCTAAAATAATAGGAAATCTTTACATACTATGATATCTTACAATTAATCGGGATATTTCTAACAATATTTGGATCTATGTTTAACAAAGGACTCGAGAACTTTTACTAAGCGAAATTTAAAGAGAAAATAATTAAAATGATTTGCTATGAATTCGCTATCTCCGGGGAATCTTGGGCTGGTTCCATATATCATTCTTCAGAGGATGTCCTTTGGGCGAGTCTAGAAAATTCAAATCTCTAGAGAGTGTTTGGTGCAGGGACCAATTGTCTTAAATGTCACCCTTGATTAGAATATCATTAGCGGGAGGTTCAACATACCTTAAATGTCTCCATTGCCGAGTTTAAAATGCGAGAAGACAATTGGATCACCATGTCAGTGTGGAACTCATTGTTGGAACTTACTGGATCAACAAATCTACAAAGCTACGTACGTAGTTTGATAAGGAGAAACAGAAATGATTCTTCTTAATAGAAGAAAATGTTGAGCTTCCCGAGGACATTTCATCATCATTTCTTTTCTTGGATTCTATATAATTCGACAAGTAGTAGTATTCCGAGATAGATTCCACAAACTCATGGAAGACCCGAGTTATATTCACCTTCTGGGCGATTCAATTCTCTCGCTGGAAAAGTCGCAAGAGAATTCTCCTTTCCTTTAATGTGTTTGATATCAAAACTGAAATTATCCAACCACACACCCCATCATTGCAATTTGTTGAATGTAGTCTTATTGGCGGGGTAACCATTATTCATTCTAGTCTTGAAATCTTTCAAATCTAAGCATAGAATGAAATGTTCATTTTGAATAAAAATAAGAAAGCTTTGATGGATTTCTTAGTAGCTAGAATCTCCTTATGAGTAGAATGATACTTTAATTCAGAACCTTGAAATGAACCAGGATGCATACCGTAAACCTTTTCTTTCTTTGTTTATCTGTCTTTTCTTTCAGAACAACCCCCAATATTGCTCACTACTTTAGCATCTATTTCAATTATCTTAAATCCTTGACCAGAGCGAGGACATAGCGAGAAGATTTAGAACTTGTGTCTTTATTCTTTTTACGGCACGAGTCATCTCATCGAGACCAAGTATGGGCATTCTTATTCAACCTTTTATTAAGAAGAATTTTGTCAAATGCCAGAATGTCTTTATAGAAACTGCAATGCAATTTCTGAGATCCCGAAATCTTTGCATTGTTCTTTTTTAAGTGATCGATATGGAAATTCTTGAATCTTTGACACAATATGAATCTCGCATTTCTATGGATCCATCTTTTATCTTTATGCCCATAAAAATCATCTCATCCTTGAAAATTTCCATTTTAGTGGGAGACAAGCATAAACCATTCGATAAATTGTCTCATAAAACTTTTCAAGGTGATCTATATGTTCTTTTGGTGATTTGGAGAAAATTAGTATATCGTCAATATATACTAACAGAAATTGAGAGCTCACCAAATATGGAATCCATTTTCTTCGGAAGATGGATAGTATAGTATTCAAACCAAAAGGAAGGACTTTCCATTCATATTGTCCTCCACAGCACTACAAATGCAGTCTTGAATGTGTCTTTAGGCTTAAGAAAGATCTACCAAAAACCACTTTCAAATCAAATTTACTATAAACTTTGGAACCTTTTATCCTTGCTAGAAAATCATCTTTGGCAGAATAGGGTAGTGAACAGTGTGAAAAACTTATTTAGAGGCTTATAATCAACTATAAGCCTTTTCTTTTGCTGAATATACTCACTTCTTTTATTGACGTAAAATGTAGCACATGCCCATGGAGAATTAGATTCTTGAATGAATCCTCCTTGAAGTAACTTCTGAATTTATTCTTTTCATTCTTTCCTTTCGGGGGAATCATTCCTCTGTGATGAGCCTTAAATTTAGTAACAATTTCATTACCTTTTTCATCTTTTCGCAAGCTACGAGATCAAGCGAACAAATATACTTTCTTCTAGAAATGAAAGCATGAGGGTTATCAGAACAAAGATTTCTTTTAATATTTGTTATTATATCATCTATGTTACTTTTATATAGAGCTATGGATTTGTGAATCCATTCATGATTAGATTATTTCTTGGGCTCTGTAAAGGGATTATGGTTTTGATTGAGTACTTTGTAGGGATTTGAACATCTGGATTGAACAGAGAGATATGAAATCTTTATTAAGGCTGAAAGTACCACATTTTGTAGGGCATCAACTCCTATCGGGTAGTCGAGAGGATAACATATCATGTTGGTAAAACTACAAGTTTCTTTCATAACCTTTTATTCGACAGAACATAGGTTGTAAACCTAGAGATGACCTCATTCTTATCAAAATGATTTTAAGATATGTCTTAGACCAAAGAATTAGGAGCTATAGCTCTAGATCTAAGTAGACTAATATCTACTCCGATTATCTGTCATGGCATCTATGGAATATGGCTTGATATTTGGAATACAAATCATGATAGAAATAAAAGGATTTTGAGCACCTTTTATTGTGCATACCTCGATAGAATCATGTTGGTAGGCTTCTTCAAAGTCTTCTTTACCTTCAACTTCCTTTTTCTCTATTTTCTTCTTCAATGAGACGCTTGTACTCATTAGTAGCTTTTGCAATCACCTTCTAGAGAAATTCAATTCTATTTCTTCTCCATGTCTTCATAATTTCAGGATCAGGAATCATGATATCGAATTTAGGCATAAAGAGCAAAACAACATCATCATGTACCTGAAATTCTTCTTGTTCTGTATTTTCTTCAGGAAACAAAAATGGAAAACTTCTCCTTGGAGGAGAACATCTTCCACCTCTTGCATGAACTCTTCCTCTGTAAAGGTCTCGTCTCAGACGGACATGTCCTTGAAATTGAGGCCTTATAGGAACTGGTGAATATGATTTTTCTTGACAATACCATCTTTGCTTTTCCTTCTCTTCTTCTTCTTATCGACTTTGAGATCATGCTCAATCCTTAATCGCCGAGTATATTTTCTTTCTAATTCTCTTACTTTATTCGACGAAATATATTTCTTGCATTGTCCCAAGGGGGATAGTATTCGAACTCACTTTGTCTCAATTCTAGTTGTTTGAGAAGAAGCTATGATGATAAAGGCCTCATCGGATGAGGGAAAATTACAATCATATTTACAAATGATGGCAATGACCTATATCTTGAGTTAGTGCTATCACTATTTGAATCTGAATATTGTACAACATTTACTTGAAATTCTTCATTAGAAGACTGATAAGAAATATCTGAAGAATAACTATCTGAATCACTTATCAAACAATATTCTTTATCAGTAATACCCTTGGCAGCAAGAGTATTAATCTTAGCTTTTCCTTTATCTGTATCTTTTTGGGGGCACTCATTAGCATAGTGCTTTCCTCTACATATAAGGCATGAAGGAATAAATTTCTTCTTTCCACCCATATACTTCTTTTTTTTTTAAAATAAATTTTTCTGTATGGGCTTCTATCTACAAAAGAATCTTTATTTCTTGTCTTGAACTTGCTTGTATTTTTGTATTTTCTATATTTACCTTCACCCTTCCCTTTTGAAAAAGAAGAACATTCATGGCATACCTTCTTTTTCTTGGAAAAAGAGTGTGCGAGTTTGGCACCCAAAAGGGTCAATATCAATCATCATGTGCAGAAATTTTGTCCCAAGGCTTTTTGGGCCTTGATGGCTTCTTTACGATCCTTCTTTTCTGACAAAACCCGAGCATTAGTTTCATCAATAATCTGATTAATGGCTGCTAGGCTTAATTCATCAAGATTCTTTCCATGCATAGCCTTCTTATATTATGTAGAAAAATAAGCAGGAAAAGATTCTATATATCAAATCCTCATTGTAGGATCATTTATATTGCTAGAATTGTAATACAACTTTTGCATATAGCACTGATACTCTTTAATTCTGCTCATGTCACATAATCTAGCTCTCAAGAATAGGGAAGTATTCTGAAGCTTATCACTATCAACAGTACCAATGAATTCTTTAATAAGAGCAGCAGTTAAAGCAGAGTATCCACCTTGTAAAATATCTTTTTGGTGTGGATTAGCATCCCACCATTCTCTAACTATACCAACAAAACCATTAGCAATCATTTCAGCTATTAGATGTGGATCTTTTATGTACAAATTTACCTAAGAATTAGCCCATCCAATCATTCCATGAATCATTTCTTTGATTTGCTCAATAGAATGACAATCTAACTTATACCAATTGGGCTGTAATGTCTGAGTTCTTGCAGTACCATGCAATGGCTCAGCTGATGCACCAGATGATTCTCCTAAGAACATACTTTCTGCTTCTTCAGGGAGAATTTTTACCATTCCAATTGATCTTTTATCATCATCTTTTTTCTCAGATAAAAATAATGGACTGTCTTTGAGATAAAATAGCTTTGTCTTTGAGAGGAAGATCCAAGCCAAACTCGTGACTTCTTTCCAAGATACGATCATGACCAATCGGGTTCTAGCTCCACTAGTTTCTTGGTATTTTCCAAGATTTGCTCTATCTAGGGAACCATGACAGGTATAGGACTTACAAATTCTTGGACATAATCAATTTTTTGGCTTATCTCAACAAAGAGACTTAGTTAGTTAATGTAGACTATTTTGAAAAAGCTTGTGTGTTGTTCTATCTTGGAAGACACATCTTGTTTAACATTTAAAGTATGGTCAATTAAAGGCTGGAAAATATCTACAACATTTTGGTTACCACCTTAGGTATATCGGGACATGAAAACACATATGTAGAAGTATTCTCAACATCCTTTATCTACATTCTTTACGTATGTACTTGACATCATTTATCTTAGTATTTGACAACTTTAAAGCAACAGACACATCTCCTTTTGATTTAACTCAATGGTGTTCAATGTTTTCTCCATTTCGGCTAAGATAGACTCTTGAGACTGAAGTCTATCATGAACATTTTTAACATCCTTATTGGTCATGTTAAGCATTTTGGAGGACTTGGATGGATCTATATGCTTGTCTATAGACCTTTGATACCAAAATACAACTTTTTGGGTTGAATCTGGAGACAAAACTTTTTGTAATGTCAAGAGACGAAAATGAAGAGGAAACATGAGATGCTCTAGACGCCATACTAATGGTTGGACCATTAGATGGAACATATTTTTGCTTTATCAGTTGCTCAAAATATTTACACCATAAATAGTCAGTATTGGGATCATGTACAAGACTGTTATGACTACAAATATACACTTGTTCTTTTGCAGGTTTTCTAGAAGACTCTCCTAAAGAAAAAACAGAACTATCAGATCGGACTGAACTAGATCTAGGTAAATTAGACAAAGAACTTTTAGATCTAAATGACAAAGTAACATTAGAATTTGACTCATTTACTGTTGTAGCATTCTCCACTTGGGTTGACTTTTATCAAGAAAATTTGTAGACGAGTCCATTCCTTGGGGACTTTGATTTGAGACCGGAAAATCATCTCAAGTTCAATATTTTGACTTTCCAAACTGGCATGACTCACCATGCTATCTTGGATTTGGAAATACCATGCTTAACAGCAGGATACATGGTATTGACAAGCCTATAGATGACTTTATAATGGATTGCAAGCGGACAAGCACCAGGCTTCATATGTAGACCAGTAGTGGCAAGATGTAATCTCAAGACTTGTTTGAGCAAGTCTTATTTACGTAGACTAACAGATAGTTTGGGTAGACTTTAAAATATATATAGGGCCATTATGTAGACCGGTTTGTATTGCAGCTAACAATGAATATTTAAAACTATCAAATCTTAAATCCATAAGACAACACAAAACAGAGGCATTAAGACCACGTCGAACAAGGGAGTAATACCTATTTGGACACAACCTATATGTGAAAACTTAAAAGTTTTTTGCTTTTTCGAGATTGAATATCGAGAGGGATATATGAGAGCAATATCATATTCTTGCGAAGATGTTTGGGATACTTGAATTCGAGAGTCTCTAGTTTTAAGAGTAGTAGCAGCAATAAGATGAAATGCAATTAACTTATCATAGACTTGGTTGTAAGGGATCTTAGGCAACTTCCATGCCACGTAAAGTATCCGATTCTTGTTGTATATCAATTTTAGAATTAACATGAAATACTTTGGACAAACTTACAAGATCTTGATCCAGATCTCCACCAGAAAGACTAGCACGATCTTCAAATTCCATGACTGGTACTACCAAGCAACTCTTCAGCAGGACTTATGGTATCGGCCTTCAACCTTAAACTATGCACATCCACGGAAACTTACAAATGGCAGGATCACCTCTTTTCCTGTCTTACGAGGTATAAACTTGATTCACAGATGAAAATAAGAAGAATACGTAATAGATCTTTAAGACAGAAACACAAATACAAAACTTTACAAATTTAATTGATATTACTTTCTCGATTAAGAGAATCCTTTTACTCGTAGAATAGAGAACCAACTCTAATATCATTCTCACACCAACCAATTATTTTAACAAATAGCTCCAATACCACTTTCTTCACCAAGTATATGACTCTTAAGCTGAAGTCCAAATATTAACATTCTCACACCAACCAAGTATTTTGACAAATAGCTCCGATACCACTTTCTAATTGGCTCTAATACCAATTCCACAAACCAAGTATATTTCTATGGAAAACTCTAAAAACTCTAATTATATTCTTATAGACTCAAGTATATGTTGATTCAATCAGGACTTACACAAACTAATCAAAGGATTTTACTTACAGAGTAAAACTTCAAGACTCTATATGAGATCCAAAATCTCCATTATTCTCCGCTCTTCTCCGATGTAGTGAATGATTCTCAACACGCCTATATATAGGAATGCAAGAGGCTTTTCACCGGATTAAAGGGAAACTTGGAGACTTGTAACCCAAACCTAGGTAGAAAATAAGATTCCCACTAACAAAAGTAGGAAGATCACAAATGAGTACACGCCACTCATGATAATGCCTTTAGATAGTGGGGAGGTCCACCATGCTTTCGACATGACCTAAAGTAGAGTCATATCTAACTTTATTTATGGATGAAAACAAGCCTGTCATCATAGATTTTACGGACTATATTGGACATTGGGACCACTTTCATCATCGATGAGCTGAAGATTCTTCCCACTCATGTCTTTCTGCACAGTAAGGATCATGAGTATTTTCTCATACCATAGTCTAGATAAAGATGATGTCCCATCAGTGTTTCTATTGAGGTATATCCTTGATGGAAAGAGATATTGATCCGAATCCTTAGGAACTTGACTGTGCGGAGGATGCACATTCATTGTACGAAGGAGGATAATCTTTCTCCATAGTTGTCCATTGGGATTCGCATGATGCCCTTGATAGATATTAGTCCTCAAATAATAGGAAATCTTTAAATACTATGATATCTTACAATTAATCGTGATATTTCTTAGAGCATTTGGATCTATGTTTAACGGTGGACTATCATAAATTTTGGTAGGCAAAAATTTTAAGAGAAAGTACTTAAAATGATTTTCTATATATTGCCTATCTCCGGAATCTTGGGCCGGTTCCATATATCATTCTTCAGAGGATGTCCTTCTAGCCAGAGTCTAGAAAATTCAAATCTCCAGAGAGTGTTTGGTCTTGGGACCAATTGTCTTAGTTGTCACCCTTCAACTAGAATATCATTAGCGGGAGGTTCAAAATACTTAAATGTCTCCACTTTGCTAGTTTAAAATGCAAAGACAATTGGATCCTATCACGTGTGGAACTCTATTGTTGGAACTTACGGATCAACAAATCTACATGCTACATCTCGTAGTTTGATAAGGATAAATAGAAATGATTCCTCTTGATAGAAGCAAATGTTGAGCTTCCCAGGACATTTCATTATCATTTCTTTTCTTGGATTCTATATAATTCGACACGGAGTAGTATTCCGATAGATTCCACAAAATCATGGAAGACCTGAGTTATATTCACCTTTTGGAATGATTCAATTCTCTGCTAGCAAAGTCAACAAGAGAATTCTCCTTTCCTTTGATGTGTTCGATATCAAAACTAAAATTATCGAACCACATACCCCATCGCTGCAATATTTTGAATGCGAGTCTTATTGTGAGATCACCATTATTCATTCTAGCCTCGAAATCTTTCGAATCGGCGTAGAATGAAATGTTCATTTTGAATAAAAAATAAGAAAGCTTTGATGGCTTTCTTAGCAGCTAGAATCTCCTTATGAGTAGAATGATATTTTAATTCAGAACCTTGAAATGAACCAGATGCATACCTGCAAACCTTTTCTTTATCGCTTATCTATCTTTTCTTTGAGCAGCTTCCCAATATTGCTCACTAGCATCTGTTTCAATTATCTTCAATCCTTGACCAGGCAAGGACATAGCGAGAAGATTTAGAATTGTTTCTTTATTATTTTTATGGCGTGAGTCATCTCATCGGACCAATAAGGGGAATCCTTCTTCAACCTTTTATTAAGAAGATTTGTTTTAGTAGCAATGTCTTTATAGAAACCTGCAACGTAATTTACAGATCCCGAAGTCTTTGCAATTTCTCTTTTTCGTGATCGATCTGAAATTCTTGAATCTTTGACACAATATGACTATGCATTTCTATGGATCCATCTTTTATCTTTATGCCTAGAAAATTCATCTCATCCTTGAAAATTTCCATTTTAGTGGGAGACAAGCATAAACCATTCTTATAAACTATCTCATTAAACTTTTCAAGGTGATCTATATGTTCTTTTGGTGATTTGGAGAAAATTAGTATATCATCAATATATACTAACAGAAATTCAGAGAGCTCACCAAATATGGAATCCATTTTCTTCTGGAATATGGATGGTGCGGTCTTCAAACCAAAATGAAGGACATTCCATTCATATTGTCCTCCTGGCACTACAAATGTAGTCTTGAATGTGTCTTCAGGCTTGAAACATCTCACAAAAACCACTTTTCGGATCAAATTTACTAAAAACTTTGCAACCTTTGATCCTTGCTAGCAAATCATCTTTTGCGCAGGAATAGGGTTTTGAGCAATTGTGATAAAATTATTTAGAGGATTATAATCAACTACAAGCCTTTTCTTTTGCCAAATCTGCTCACTTCTTTTATTGACGTAAAATGCAGCACATGCCCATGGAGAATTAGATTCTTGAATGAATCCTCCTTGAAGTAGCTTCTTAATTTCTTCTTGGCATTCTTTCCTTTCAAGAGGAATCATTCCTCTGTGATGAGCTTTAAACTTAGGAACAACTTCATTGCCTTTGTCATCTTTTTCAAGCTACGAGATCAAGCAAGCAGATATGCTTTCTTAAAAATGAAAGCATGAGGGTTATTAGAACAAAGATATCTTTTGATCTTTGTAATAATATCATCTATATTACTTTTACACAGAGCTATGGATTTATGAATCCATTCATGATTAGGTTCTTTCTTGGGCTCATAAAGGGATTATTGTTCTAAATGAGTACTTTCCAGGATTTGGACATATGGATTGAACAGAGATATGAAATCTTTGTTAAGGCTGAAAGTACCACATTCTTGTAGGGCATCTACTCCTATCAGGCAGTCATAGGATAACATATCATGTTGGTAAAACTGCAAGGTTCTTTCATAACCTTCTATTCGACAAGACTATAGGTCAGTAAACCTAGAGATGACCTCTTTCTTATCAAAATTAATTTTAATATATGTCTCAGACCAGCAATCGGAGGCATAGCTTTGGATCTAAGTAGACTAATATCTGCTCCAAAGATCTATCATGGAATCTATAGAATATGGCTTGATATTTGGAATGCAAATCATGATAGAAATAAAAGGATTTTGAGCACCTTTTATTGTGCATACCTCGGTATTAATTTCTTGGTGAGACAGATGCTTCATCTGATCCCGATGCGAATCTGTTGGTAGGCTTCTTCAAAGTTTTCTTCACTTTCAGACTTCTTTCTTGTCTTTGTTTTCTTCTTCTATGAGACGCTTGTACTCATTAGTGGCTTTTGTAATCACCTTATGGAAAAATTCTATTCTATTTATTCTCCATGTCTTTATGATTTCGGATCTGGAATCATAATATCGATACTTAGCATAGTAGCGGCACATCATCGTGCACCTAAATTCTTCTTCTTCTATATTTTCTTGAGAAAAAAAAGGAAAACTTTTCCTTGAGGAGAATATCTTCCACCTCTTCCACGACCTCTTCCACTTGTAAGGGTCCGTCTCTGTCGGACACGTCCTTGAAACGAGAGGCCTTGAAGGACCGGTGATCTTTCCCGAGAATACCATCTTTGCTTTTCCTTCTCGTCTTCTTCTTCTCTTGGCTTTGAGATCTTGCTCAATCCGTAACTATTGAGTAGATTTTCTTTCTAATTATCGACTTTATTTGTGAAATATCTTTCTTGCAGGTGTGCCAAGGGGACAGTCTTCGAACTCACTTTGTCTCAATTCTACTTGTTTGAGAAGAAGCTCGATGATAAAGGCATAATCGGATGAGGAAGCTTGCAGAGATCATATTTGCAAAAGATGACAAAGAACTATATCCCTAATTAGTGTTATCTCGAATACTATACAACATTTACTTGAAATTCTTCACTAGAAGAATGATAAGAAATATCTGAAGAATAGCTATCTGAATCACTAATCAAACAATATTCTTTATCATTAATACCCTTAGCAGTAAGAGTATTAATCTTAGCTTTTCCTTTATCTGTATCTTTCTGTGGGCACTCATTTGCATAGTGCTTTCCTTTATAGATAAAACATGTAGGAATAAACTTCTTCTTCCTACCCATATATTTCTTTTTTCGAAATAACTTTTTCGTATGGGCTTTTTTGATCAAAAGAATCTTTATTCTTTCTTTTGAATTTTCTGATTTTGTTGTATTTACTATATTTACCCTGACCCTTCCCTTTTGAAAAAAAGAAAATTCATGGCATACCTTCTTTTTCTTGGAAAAAGAGTGTGTAGGTTGGCACCCAAAAGGGTCAATATCAATCATCTGGCAGAAATTTTGTCCCAAGGATTTTGGGCCTTGATGGCTTCTTTATGATCCTTCTTTTCCTAACAAAGCCGAGCATTAGTCTCATCGATAATCTGATTAATGGCTCCTAGGATTAATTCATGAGGATTCTTTCCATGCATGGCCTTCTTATATTCTATAGAAAAATAAGCAGAAAATATTCTATATATCTAATCCTCATTGTAGGATCATTAATATTGCCAGAATTGTAATACATCTTTTGCATATAACACTGATACTCTTTTATTCTGCTCATGTCACATAATCTAGCTCTCAAGAATAGGGAAGTATTCTTAAGCTTATCACTGTCAACTCAACTATACCAATGAATTCTTTAATAAGAGTAGTAGTTAGTGCAGAGTATCCACCTTGTAAAATATATTTTTGGTGTGGATGAGCATCCCACCATTCTCTAACTATACCAACAAAACCATTAGCAATCATTTCAGCTATTAAATGTGGATCTTTTCTATACAAAGTTGCTTGAGAATTAGCCCATCCTATCATTCCATGAATCATTTCTTTGATCTGCTCAATAGAATGACAATCTAGGTTATGCTAATTGGGCTATAATGTCTAGTTCTTGCAGTTCCATGCAATAGGCTCAAATAATGCACCGATGATTCTCCTAAGAACATAATTTCTACTTCTTTAGTTAGGAGAATTTTTACCATACCAATTGATTTTTTATCATCATCTTTCTTCTTAGATAAGAATAATGGACCGTGATGAGATAAAATAGCTTTGTCTTTGAGAGGAAGATCCAGCAAGCTCTGTGACTTCTTTCCAAGATACATTCTGTGACCAATCGGAGTTCTAGCTCCGCTAGTTTCTTGGTATTTTCAATATTTTCTCTATTTGGGAACCATGATAGGTATAGGACTTACTGATTCTTTGAAATAATCAATTTTTGGCTTATCTCAATAGTAGACTCGGTTAGTTGATGTAGACTATTACGAGCAAGCTTGTGCCTTGTTCCTAGCTTGGAAGACACATATTTTTAACATCTAAAGTATGGTCGATTAAAGGTGGAAAATATCTACAACATTTTTGGTTACTACCTTAGGTATATCAGGACATGAAGACACATATGCAGAAGTATTCTCAACATTTTTATCTACTTTCTTTACATATGTACTAACATCATCTATCTTAGTATTTAACAACTTTAAAGCAGCAGACACATCTCCTTTTTGATTTAACTCAATGGCTTTCAATGTTTTCTCCATTTCGGCTAAGATAGACTCTTGAGACTGAAGTCTATCATGCACATTTTTGACAACTTTATTGGTCCAGTTAAGCATTTTGGAGGACTCAGATGGATCTATATGCCTGTCTACAGACCTTTGGTACCAAAATACAACTTTTTGGGTTGAATCTGGAGACAAGACTTCTGTATTGTCTAGAGACGAAATGAAGAGGAAACATGAGATGCTCTAGATGCCATACTAATGGTTGGACCATTAGATGGAACATATTTCTACTTTATCAGTTGTTCACAATCTTTACACCATAAATAGTTAGTATTGGGATCATGTACAAGACTGTTATGACTACAAATATATGTTTGCTCCTTTACAGATTTTTTAGAAGACTCTCCTAAAGAAAAAATAGAACTATCAGATCGACCGAACTAGATCTAGGTAAATCAGACAAATAACTTTTAGATCTAAATGAAAAAGTAACATTAGACTTTGATTCATTTCTTTGTTGTAGCATTCTTTAACTTGGGCTGAATTTTATCGAGAAACTTTTTGACAAAGTCCATTCTTTGGGGACTTTGATTTGAGACCATGAAATCAACTCAGGTTCAATATTTTGACTTTCCAAACTTGCATGACTCACCATGCTACTACCTTTGGAAATACCATGCTTAACAGCAGGATACATGGTATTGACAAGCCTATAGATAACTTTGTAATGGATGGCAAGCGGACATGCACCAGGCTTCATATGTAGACCAGTAGTGGCAAGATGTAATATTAACTCTTGTATGAACAAGTCTTCTTTATGTAGACTAACAAGATAGTTTGGGTAGACTTCAAAAGATATAGGGCCATTATGTAGACCGGTTTGTATTGCAGCCAACAATGAATCTTTAAAATTGTCAAATCTCAAATCCATAAGATAACACAAAACAAAGGCATTAAGACCTCGACGGAACAAGGGAGTAATACCTATTTGGACATAACCTAGATGTGTAAACTTAAAATTCTTTTGATTTTTTAGAGACTGAATATCAGATGGATCTATGAGAGGAATATCATATTCTTGCGAAGATGTTTGGGATACTTGAATGATAGACTCTCTAGTTTTGAGAGTAGTAGCAACAATAAGATGAAATGCGCTTAACTTATCATAGACTTGGTTGTAAGGGATATTAGGCAACTTCCATGCCGAAAAATGATCGATCCTTGTTGTATATCATTTGACAATTAACGAAATAATTTAGACAGACTTACAAGATTGTTGTAGAATTAATGGACAAGTTAACAATATTATTTGTGATTCTTTCATACGACTTAAAATAGACGTGGTATAATGGTATTCTTTAGGTTTAATACTATTTTTTATTAGGTTGATTCTTTTTACATTTTGTAAATGTATTCGTGAGCATTATTGGCAAAAATCCCATGTGTGAATGTTTTTTTATGCTCCCTCTTACTTGCCCCACCTAAAATAATAAAAAAACTCACAAATTACAAATTCTTTATTTTGTCGACAAAACACATATTGTAAAAGAAAACACCATCACTTACATATACACAATAAAAAAGTTATTTATGCATTATTCACAAACAACACTATACGATGTAGGTTGTTAGATTTATAATGTTAGCAAGTAATAATGTCCATAGTGTTCTTATCCAAATTTGATATGTTTCTCACTTTATATACTCATGTGTCCTAAATGCTTCAAAGTGCTTGTTTCTAAATTTATAAACTTATTGAATTCACATTAGGACCTTAGTGGCACATTAGTCGTCATAAAGGATAAAAATGACTAGAAAATAAGAGCCAAAGCCTTTTAGGTGTTCAAATCATAGGTAAAAAGGGCCCACATTGGAAATGGCTTGAACCATATAAGTATGGATTTGATAGGTTATATTCATTTAAGTATAATATTGGAAAATGTCAAGGAGACTAAAAATAAGAGGAAAGAGAAAACTATGGCAATGACAAAAACTAAAAGAAAGATAATTATACATGGTCAATATAGAGAGGAATAATGAGTCAATGAGAAGAAAATAATTTTACAAATGATCAATACCTAGTTAAAAGTGTTACAAGTTAAAATGTATACATCATAACATTTATGGATAAAAACCTACTTGGACCAACAATCAATAAACACACTAACACGATAACAATAAAATCATTCCTTACAAATATTAGTCTACATAATGTACTTTTATTTTTGTTAATGGATAAGCTATTTAATGTGGGAACCAACACTAGAAGTGTTAGTCCCACAAAACTACTTGATGTTGAAGATGTCCATCTTAAAAACATGTGCTACCAAAAAACCACATCATCAACATATGAATTTGATGGTTGTTTACATTCTTTTCAAACTTTTTCATTCCAATCTAACATTCATGAAACAATTCAATAGAGCATCACAATAGTCATACAAATCTTATTTCTATATTTTTTCCAAAATTTATTAATAAATTAAAATAATAAAACCTATAAAGTTCCTAAACAAATGACGACAAAAGAAGTCGAATGTGCATCCTCAGTGTATGTTGGGATTGCTTCGATGACTCTAAAAACCCTCACTCAATTGAAAAATTAACCCCATATTGATTGGTTGGCTTGGTTTGTGATAACATATAAAATCAATATATCATAATTCTTATGCCAATATGGGTGCAACAACAATGAAATTTGATAGGAAATAAAGAGTAGCGAAACAACTTCCTACGCTAATCTTGAGGAGAGATATTATGTAAAAACTTTAAACTTAATAAAAAATTCTGAAATATCAACAACATATTCATAACAAAAACACAAACACCAAATATACATGTGGAAAATCCTTTCGGATAAAAAAACCCCACACTCCAAAAGCCCACTCAATGTATTTCAAATATAATAACAAGATTACATACACTTGCAGAGCAAGTTTCTTACAGGAGTATCACTAGAAATAATTCTAGGAGGATTAAAACTCACTACACCAATTACTTCTCCAAGCCTTCAATTTATAGACCTCCGGTTATACAAGAAACCATCTATGGTTTACAAAACCATGTGTCAAACCTCTCATGAGGTGGATAGCATTAAAGAGCAAGATTTTAGTCTAAAATTAGGCTCCCACGTCCACAATATTCTCCCCTATTTTTGACCCTTACACATGTCATAAAATCTGTCATAATATCTCTAAAAATAATCCTTCCATGATATACTATCATATGGGAATCTTTTGACAACTCCTATTTCTATTTTTAGAGCATAGACAATGTGAAATGGTTTTAGGAAAATCTTAAATGAATAAACCAAACAAGGTTGAGACATCTTATTTCCAACAATCTCCCACTTGTCGAATACCTTGCAAGGTCCAAGGGAAAGATACCATCGTGGATCAACTTCTAGGGGCCGAGAGGCCCATAGACTCGAAACACCACCTGAATTTCATTGTGCTCATGGGCTTAGTTAATGCATCTACAACATTTGCAACTGTCTCTACCTTTTCCAGCTTCACCCTTCCATCCTCGACCATATCTCTCACAAAGTGATATTGAACATCAATGTGTTTGGTCCTGGCATGAAAAGTTAGGTTCTTCGCAAGGAATATTGCACTCTGACTGTCACAATATATTATAACTACACCCGTTTTAATCCAAGTATCACGAACACAAACGCTTGACCAAATGGCTTGTTTACAGGGCATGAGTAGCTACCATGTACTCTACTTCGATAGTGGAAAAGCGATGACAACTTGTCACTTGCTCATCCAACTGATTGCACCACCATTAAGAGTAAACACATATGCACTGGTGGATCTTCTACTATCGACATCACCGACCCAATCTGAATCCAAAAAACCATGAATACCTAGGGAATGCTTTGATCTCCTTAGCCTTAAAAACATATAGAGTAATATGACGTACCCAAATATCTGAAGACCCTCTTAAAAACATCCCAATGCACTCTTACATGATTGGACATAAATGAGAAAGAACTCCCACTTTGCTTGGGCAATGTCTCGGTCTTATGCAGACCATAGCATACATTAAGCTTCCAATGCACTTTGGTAAGGAACTCTACTCATTTCTTCCATCTCCGATGGGGATGAAGGAAATTTTGAAATGAAGAGCTTCATTCCCAAAGTAAAAGGAACACAAAGTGGTTTATAATCCTGCATGTTGAACCTTTTCAAAACAAAACAAACATACTTACTCTGGCCAAGCCATATCTTTCTATTCTCACGATCTCTTCTAATCTCCATCCAAAGTATGTGTTTTGTTGCACCAAAATATTTCATTTCAAACTTCATGAAGAGCTAAGATTTCAATTCTGAATCAAACCTTTGACTTTCCCAATAAACAACATGTCATCAACATATAAAGTAATTACCAGGAAACAATCACCATCAGATTTACAATATACAAAGTGATCAAATTTAGACCGCACAAACCCCAAACTCAACACATATGAATCAAACTTCAGTACCACATCCTAGGAATTTTTTAAGGCCATACGAGGATTTCTTTAACTTAAAACCATCTTGCTTTTACCTTTCACCATGTAACGCTTGCTCTGTTGTGTCATATAGATTTCTTCCTCCAAGTCACCATGAAGGAAAGCGGTTTTCACATCCATTCGTTCAACCTCTAGGTCATATGCTACTGCAATAGATAATAAAAACTGAGTGGATGTCATTTTAGTAACAGGAGAGAATATCTCACCATAATCAATACCCCAACTTGAGAGTAACCCTTCACAACCAACCGTGCCTTTACTTTTCAACATTTCCATCTAGAACCAATCTTTTTCTTAAACACCCATTTACATCCAACAAGTTTCTGACCTTTAGGAAATGGTACAAGGTCCCATGTATCATTCCTTTTAAGGGCTGTCATCTCTTCATCCATGGCTATTTTCTAGGACTTTGCATCATTCATACCCAAAGCCTCTTACACAGATATCAGTTCATCAATGTTAGTACTCAAAGAAAATATACACTTCCAATCATCAGGAGAATACCCATACCTTTCAATTGGTTTCCTTTTCCTTGTAGACCTTCGAACAAAATGAGGTGGAGATTCTTCCACTTCTTCCTCCTCTTCTTCCTCTTCTGAAGATTCAGAGCTTGGTGAGCTCTCCTCAACTTCTTGTCCATTTTGGGGTCTTGATTCAACTTTCTCAGGTGTAGGAGGAAGTTGAACCACATCCTTTTTTTGTTCATTTTCTTTATGTTGTTTTGGCTGAAAATTAACAGGGAAAGATTTCATCTCTCTAAAAATAACACTTCTTGAGTGTATTACCTTTTGTCATGATAGGATCCCAAAGCTTGTATCCTTTCACACCATAGCCATATGCGATGAAGATACATATGACAACCTTAGAATCCAACTTTGTTCTCTTCTCCTTAGGAACATGTGCATATGCCTCACATCCAAAACTCTTAGATATCTAATTGAAGGATTTTTCCCGACCATGCCTCCATTGGAATTTTATCAACAAGCGCCGATGTAGGAGATCTATTTATCAAATAGCAAGCGGTGGTAACAACTTCAGCCCAAAACCTCTTTTCTAGACCAACTCCAATAAGCATGCTCCTAGCCTTCTCCATCAATGTTATATTCATTCTTTCGCAACTCCATTCTGCTCCAAAGAATACAAAGTTGTATTTTTGTATTTTAATCCCACAATCTGCATACAAAATCAAAATTCTGTGCAGAGAAAGTTACTAACCGCCATTATCAGATCTCAAACAATTAATTTTCTTCCCAATTTGAGTTTCAACCATAGCCTTAATTCCTTGAAGCGACTAAAAACTTCAGATTTACTCTTTAAAAATATACCCATGTTCTCCTACTAAAATCATTAATGAAAGTAACATAATAAACTGATTTAGCAATAGAAGCAACCTTAACAAGACCAAATACATCCTAATGGATTAGATCTAAGATACATGAAGACTTATGAGTAGGCGAGTAAAAATGAACGCAGCAGTTACTGTTTGCCACAAATAAAATGTTCATAGAAATCAAACTCTAGATTGCAATCATTCAACCCCTCAACGAGGTTCTTATTTTCAAGGCTTTTAAACTCTTCTCTCCAATGTGGCCAAACCTTTGGTACCATAACATGGTCTTCTCTGCAGTTAATTTTGATTTGGTCGAAAGATCCCCTTGGGTACCCGGAAAGCGACGACCATCCAGCAGAGGAGGAAACCCTCTCCTTTTCAGCGAAATAGTTACTAGCTTAGTTTTATCCGAGGTGTTATTACACTTAACCGTGCATGCATAAAGTTGGTACAATGTACCCAATCTACTTCCTCTTGCTAAAACCATAGCACCTCTCACCATTTTCACACCTGCTTCAGAAAACTGTACATGCACACCCGCATCTATTAGCTTGCTAACATATAATAAATTTTTGCTAGTCCTGGGATATGCAAGACACCATCAAATCTTCTAATTCTACCATCGAAAAATTTCACCCGAATACTACCACGACCAAAAATTTCAAGGAAAGAATTATCACCCAAATACACCTTACCACCATCATAGTTTTCATACTTACTAAACCAATTTTTGTTAGGATTCATGTGGAAAGACGCACCTGAGTCTATCAACCATGCATTATAACTTGCATGAGTTGCCAAAGCTGCAATAAAAGCATCTCCATCTTCTTTTTGGAATCAAAATCAGAATCATGCTTCTTCTTTTCTTTTTCTTTTCTTCTTTGCATTCCCTTGAAGTGTCCAGATTTACCACAGTTCTAGCATATCACCTTGGACTTACCAGGGGATTTTGATCTCCCCTTATTCTTGGAATGGCCATGCTTCTTCTCATCTTTTCCTCATTCTTTTGTTCTTCCTTGAACACTCAAAGCCTCTTTGGCATTCAGAGAGACCTTCCTTCTCATCTCTTTGGAGAGTAGAGAACCAACAACATCCTCCATCTTCAGAGTGACTGAAGTGCTCCCAATGGCCATGACTAGGCTGTCCCATGAGTCTGGCAACGAAACCAACATCATTTGGCACCTTTCTTCTTCATCCATCTTAACCCCAACCGAGCTCAACTAAGTCACCAACATATTGAATGTTTCCAGATGCTCAGATATTTTCCACCTTCTTCCATTCTTAAGGAAAAAACTTCTTCCTCAAGAAAATATTATTTATTAGAGACTTAGCTTGGTATATCTCACCCAAATTTTTCCAAAGCTTCTTGAAGTGGATTCTTCATGGACATTTATCAGGATCGAATCTGCAAGACATAGTCTAATAAGACCTTTAGCTTTTCTATCCATTACATCATATTGTGCAGCCAAAATTGGATCCGTAGGCCTATGGACCTTCTCATCCACCGCATCCCATAGATCTCGATCAACCAACAGATCTTCCATCTTTAGCTTCCACATTTCAAATTTTGTGCCAGAAAACTTCTCTATGTCAATCCTCCCAGATGTGCTCGCCATTTGAAAAATATCTGCAACCAGATAACAAAGTATTCTCTGCACAAGCTCCCACTCAAACCCGGATTAGCACAAAAAACCCAACAACCCACAACTGAAACCAAAGGTGATCAGGATCTGATACCACTTGATAGGAAATTAAGAGTAGCGGAACAACTTCCTATGCTAATCTTGAGGAGAGATATTATGCAAAAACTTTAAACTTAATAAAACGATTCTGAAATATCAAAGCAACATATTCATAATAAAAACACAAACACCAGATATACGTGGGGAAAATCCTTTTGGATAAAAAACCCCACACTCCAAAAGCCCACTCAATGTATTTCAAATCTAATAACAAGATTACATACACTTGTAAAGCAAGTTTCTTACAGGAGTATCACCAGAAACAATTCTAGGAGGATTAAAACTCACTACACCAATTGCTTCTCCAAGCCTTCAATTTATAGACCTCTGGTTATACAAGAAACCATCTATGGTTTACAAAACCATGTGCCAAACCTCTCACGAGGTGGATAGCATTAAAGAGCAAGATTTCGAGTCTAAAATTAGGCTCCCATGCCCACAATATTTTCCCCTATTTTTGACCCTTACACATGTCATAAAATCTGTCATAATATCTCTAAAAATAGTCCTTCCATGATATACTATCATATGGGAATCTTTTGACAACTCCTATTTCTATTTTCAGAGCATAGACAATGTGAAACGGTTGTAGGAAAATCTTAAATGAATAAACCAAACAAGGTTGAGATACCTCATTTCCAACAAAATTTGTCTTCACACTAACATAATATGTCAATAAAGGTCATGTTATATATTTTACTATCGATATAACCATTGTACGATTAAATTTAATGACCATTTAAATATATTTTGTGATTTTAGATGTCAAATAATTACAAATATTTGAAATAACCATCATATATGACTTACACATTTAAAATGTAGCAGAAATTTTCATATAGATTTATATATAAATTAGAATAATATATATCAATATATATTAGAAATAAATAAATAAAAACATATAGAATGGTCCTTTATATATTTTACTAATACTATAAAAATATTATTCTCTAATTTTGAAAGATAGTGTTAGAAAATAAACCAGACCTAAAAAATTGTTTGACACATATAAGTGGTTGTTAAATTAAATCTTTGTATTTACTAGTCACTTTAGAAATCATACGTGAAATGTACGATGGAAACGCCGAAGGGAATTTTTAAAAGGCATAAAATTAGAGGTAGATAATCAATAAGAGGGGAAGAGGGGTAAAGAAGAAGGGGTTAGAGTGTGAAGAAGTGTGAGGGAGGTGAAAATGGAAAGGGGAAATAATGTGAATTCAAGGAAAGGTGAAACAATGTGAAACTCAATTGTCCAACTACCCCAATGTCGTGTGACAATTGTTCAATATTTTGTTGCATATTTTGTTGTTCTTGTCCACAATTACATTTGGTTTCACCAAATCATCACAATTCATTTTGTCAGATGTTATATATTTCTTCTTTTACAAAAATCAAAGACATTACAAATAATGAGTTAGTAGCTTCAGAAATATGGCATCTACATATGGTATGCTTTGGAACATATTACTTCCCACATGCTCAAAAGGTTGGAAAAAATATTTCTTATAAATGAGAGGATAACACACCTTTGTTATATGGTGAAGAATGGAGAAAAGAAAGAAAACTTGGAATAGGAGGATTGGTTGGGATAACATGCGGGAGATCGAGGTTAAAATGGTGGATGTGAGGATATGCCTTCTCTATTTCCCCCAATGTGGTTCTGTTTACCCTACCCAAATCTATTACGCTCTTTAACTCTTTGAAACCCTCATAGAAATTCACAATCTTATCAATCGTTGTCATGGTAGTGGATAACAAGCAATTATTGATGAACACTTAACTATTTTTTTGGTTGTTAAATTAGTAAGAATTAGTTTAATTATTTTGTTGATGGTTACTAATTTGAATGGAGCTTTGGCACATGATATGATAGTGTTCAAAAGGACTTTACTTTTTCATAAAAATATGAGCCTTAACATTTCCATTCCATGTCTCTCGCGATAGAAAACTTAATAGAGATGCACCAAAATCAATTCAAAGAGAAATGGTGGGATTGAAAATGCATGAAAAAAAGGGGAGCAAAAAAGTTCATGTGAATCAAAAAGAGTCCTTGTTATAATAACTAATAATTAACATAAAATTTCCACCCCCTCCTACCTTTTGCAAACTAAACTTTGACAGAGCCTCGAAAGGAAATTTGGGAATGTCAAGAGTGGGGTGTTTAATTAGAGATGTGGAAGGAAGTTTAGTGATTACATGATCCTTTCCTTTAAAGGACGAAATGTGTAATGAGGCAGAGGCTCAAGCTTTGTTTGAAGGTATCAAATTGGCGTTTAATATATGATGTGAAGCTTTGGAAATTGAAGGTGATTCCTAGGTGGTAATAAACAATGTTCATAAGGGAAAATCTATGTCTGTAAGTTGGAATATCATATCACCAACAGTTTTCATTGGCTGAACAAAATCCCTAAGTGGCTTTTAAAGCATAATTATAGAGAATTGAATTGTGTCACCTATTTATCGGTAAATCAAGGCATCATTAGGAGAGATGGTCCAATCATCTCTCGAGCACACAAACACGTGGGAGGATTTTCAATAAATCATCTATCGGAAGGGAGAGTGGGGTGTTTTAATTTTTGGGAGTATTGGTTTTTTCTCATTTCTTCATTCGCTTGTGGAAGGATGGTAGTGGTGTTGAGTTTTGATTGTTGAGAATGGAGATCCCTCCATACCTTTCCTTTTCTGTAAGAAGTGAAGCATGATATGGCCTTCTTTGGGAGTGTTTCTCATGCTCATATATGGATTATCTTCATGGAGGCATCAAGGTCCATCTATGAGGATATTATGTGGATTTTGGGGGATTGATATTTGGGTGATTCTGTAAGGGCTTGGGTGAATTCATAAGTTTCTTCTTGGTTTTTGTTCTGCATGTTTACGGTGAGGTAGAATGCGTTGATGAGGAGCATGATATAGCCCTTCACTTCATAAAACCCTAGCACCGGGTCAACTTGGTCAAAACATTGGAGGCATTTGGGAGGGGTCAACCATTGTTGGATGTAGTTCGAGAGGGGTTAGCCATGGACAAAGCTAGGAGGGTGATTGCGGTGCTATCTTCCAGGAACATGGATCTGATGCAATTCACCTCAAATTTCCATAAGGCGTGTTCGGTGGGAATTTTTTTAAGTACTCTTTAAATGGTATCTATTTGACCCTAGTCTTTTATCACCTTGGTAAATTAAAGAACAAATGACCTCTTAGACATCCTATCACATTCAACATCTAACAAACTTGTTGCGAAGAACTTTTGGACATATTTGTTAACACTAGCAAATGTCATCCTCGCAATCACTTCTACCTCCTCTCATCAAGCCATTAGTGGTTCTTAACCCCTTGTCAAACAAGAGAGCTGAAATATTTTTTCGAAAGCAAAAGAAACAAAATAAATAAATCAAAAGCTAAAATCTAAAAGTAAAAACAAATTGATATATAAATCTCTCTTGGGTATTTCCAATAATCTCTACTTGGGGCTATGGATGCCTAATGGTAGTAGAGTAGTTTTGTGATTAGATTCAAATACACCTCCGTTGAGGCTATGGATCTCTAGCTAGCAGGTGAGCAATGTATGGCTATCCTTCCACCATCCATTCACAAACTTACCTTTCAAATCAATCATTCCTACACATTGGCTAGTATCTTAACTTGTTGTCTATTAACTCTTTCCTTCAAGAGGTAATTAATTTCCACGTGCACACACTGGATATCTTTGAGTAAATAGGATTAGTATGTTACCAAGTGTATTTTTTAGAACTTGTTAAAACCCTTTCCTTAGTCGTTATCTCATCTCATGATTTGTGCCTTTGGCTAAACAATTTTTCATCACGGTGCTTCTAAGCTACGTTCACATTCACATCATTCTTCTACTTCGTTCAAAAAATCCATGTGTATGGTATTGCCTTTTTGCCATGTTTTCAGACACCTTTGTCCCATTTCATAAAAACAATCCTCTCATTCCTTTCTATCATGTGATTTTAGGTGAACTCATGTTTGGGGCATCCTTGCTTCTTCCCAAACACTTCATTAGTTTACATTCATCATCACATTGAACCTATCCATAATGGCCTTAGGTCCCTTCTACACATGAAGATTTTTCCTTTGAATACTCCCACCTAACCGTTGGGGCATTTTTGCATCTTCACATTTCTTTTACGCACGTGCCCTTTTTCCCTTGTACATCCCATTTATCACTATGGGTATCCATGTTTCCTCGTCTTCATGTACATAGTTTCAGAAAAATTTCAAAATAAAAAAATTCAAATATGTTAGAAAAATCAAAACATTCAAATATGTTTAAGAAAACTTCTAAAATAAAAAATCATCCTACAAACGTCGCTCTTTGGTTCTTGTTTGTTCTCGTCATAAATGTCTCGCGAATCATCTTGATCTACCTCCATCAACAAAATCTAAGCTTCTTACTATGTCTGTACTCTAGGGCATAATGAGTTGTTTGGTACTATTTTGTAGTGCACAATTGCTTTTCATAGGACCCAAGTTTCCCCCATTATGTCTCACGTATGTATCCTTTCTTGGGGCACCATCATTAACCTTTGTCGTTAATTCAAACAGGTTAGAACTAAATCTTGATAACAAAAACATGGTACTTGTTTGGTTATTAGGTTTTCTTGTTTGCTTTCTTGTATTGTATTGAATTATGTATGTTTCATGGAGTTAGGCATCTTTTACTTTCTCGTATTGCATTGCATTTTGTATGTTGCATGGAGTTGGTGTTTTTAGCAATGGATATTTGTTCATATATGGCTCTTCATGTCATACTACACTTTTGTTCATTCTTTTTAATAAGGATCGATGATAAAGATCATAAGCAATATGATGCAAAATAAAGTTGTTTAAAAGGCATTAGATGGATGTTAGCTCATTCCCCCTTCCTCATACTTTTTTCTTCTATATCCCCTTTATTTTCTTCTTCTTCACACTATTCTTTCTTTTGTTCTCTTTCTGTCATATTTTTGATCATCAATCGACCTCTTTCATCACCCCATCAACAATCAAGGGGGCATCCTTCATTCTTCTCATTTTTCTTCTATCCCTTCAAAAATTTCTACTTGTTTATGTTTGTCTACTATCTTTGAAGTGACATCACTTACGTCACCCCAAAGAGGGAAAAATGTAGACACCTAAAATATGCTTACACTTAGCAATTCAATCAATTGATGACACTTCGTTAATCAACCCTTCCTGCTCCATTCTCAAATGCCCATTCATGACACTCTTTTGGTCGTATTCCTCCTATATTCAACCCATTTGGTTAATATCTCTCTTATTAGCTAAACATTCCTCCTTTTAACCACTCAGAACCTCCCTAGTTCTCTCTAGACCACTTCTGTAAGCTTCCTAGGCTATCTATCAGTCACAAATGGTTAATCAAACTCCTCCCAACTCTCAATGAGTCTCTAATCACTTGCTAATCGAGTTTAACTAGCCTAATCCTAGCTTAACTAGTCTAAAGCATGTTTACTTAGCTCCTAATCCTAAAGTGATTTTTAGAATTTAGTCCCACATGCACCCAAATTCCAAACTCTTCCAAACCAAAATCTATAAATAGAAGGGTCACCCCTCCCTTTCAACCTTACACCTTGTTTACATAACAAAATCTCTCAAGCACTTTGGAAAGGAATTAGAAATCATTTGTGATAGCTTTAAGCTATAGAACATTTGAATCTTGGCCATACTCCATTGTTAAGAGCTCCTCCATCTTGCATCCATCCACTCCAAATATAGTTAGTAAGGGAAGATCTAAAGCTTGGCCATGTAGCCAACTTGGAGAGATATCTTCACTATTTTTGGGAAAAACAACACACAAATATGATTGCTAGGATCTTAATAGGTTCATGTTTTATAGCTTTCAAAGAGTAGAGAGTAATATACATGTTAGTTTTTGATGTTTTTGTCAAATTTATAATGTTTTCATGTTAGTTTCCCTTGTTTATCTCTTATCTTATGGTCCATAGATGAGTTAGTAAAGCTTTGAGGTTCTTTAGCCTCATTCCATAGCTTTTCAACCATTCATTGTTCATAGATGCTAACAAGTATTTTTTCCCGTAATGTGATAAAGTGGGAAGCACTAGAAAATGTCATGTTCTGAATCTCCCATTTTGGTAAAGGCTAGGAGGATGCTTGGAAAGTTTGTGGGGTCTAGCTATACATCCGTTGAATGTGTTTTCTTGGAAGTTTCCAAAACCTTTTCAAGCATTTTTTCGAACATTTCACATGCTTCCACATTTTGTAGACATATTTGTCATGTCATATGGGTAAGTGCATGGAAATTGAGGGCCAAAAGGGGGTCAAAAAGGGACACATTTTTCCTAAAATTAAATTTCAAAAAGGTACACAAATATGGCATCCATATGCTCAAAAATTGACAAAGTGATAAAAATAAGTACCATAGATCTCAGAATCTAGTTTTTAAACTATTAATTTTTTAAATAATTGTCAAGATTAAGAGGTTCAAATGTGGTGCACACACAAAGTATGTTTATTTTTGTTTCAAAAAGATAAGAACCTATTATGTGTACCCCCCCCCCCTCCCTCCTCATTTTTTGAGTTCTATAAATTATTTTTCAAATCCCTTC
This sequence comes from Taxus wallichiana var. yunnanensis, assembly GCA_018340775.1. NCBI lineage: Eukaryota > Viridiplantae > Streptophyta > Pinopsida > Cupressales > Taxaceae > Taxus > Taxus wallichiana. Next base: position 486,552,848 of record CM031243.1, read on the forward strand.
AATGGAAAGTTAGCTAAGACCGTGTACGAGGTCCCATTAATTTTTCATAAATTTTGGATGACTATAGAATTTTTTTAATTAATTTTCAAATTGCACACATCCCAAAAAATGAAATATATTTGTGTACACCCCCGTAACTTTGAGAAAAATAGTTGAATTTCAGTTTTTTTAATGCGTGTAGAATAGAGTTTATACGAGGTGTTTTTTTAAAATTTGGATAAAAAATTATAAATTGTGTACAAAAACCTATGCATAGGTTTTGCAAGAAAAGAAGGTGATAGTAAAAGAAATTATGGATGGAAGCCTTAAACTAATTGGATTTTAGAAAGACGTATATCGTCACTAAGGTAAAACCGAGCTTGACATCGTAGTATAATTTTTTTAATATTATATTATAATGCATGAGATATCGAGGTGCACATGTGAGATTTTAATGTTTTTGTCAAACATAGATTACACAAGCCAAACCTTAGGTTTGGATATCCAAGGAAAATCCAAGCCTATGGATTGGGAATTTGAAACTCAAAGAAGATGAAACGCGATCGCGCTATATAACGCGAGCATGTTATAACGTGCTCGTGTTATAACACGTTTGCATTCCAGTTTCTAATGTGGAATATGTCCATTTCGGAGGGATAAAATGATATAAAAAATTGTAAATAGAAACACAAGCACATTATAATGTGAGTGCATTTCAGCTTAGTAAACCCGAGCCATAACGTGCTCGCATTATAACGTGGCTTTGATTTTCCCCTGTCACGTTATAGCATGATCGAGCCATAACGTGAGCCTGTTATGAACAAAATGGCCAAAAATGGATTTTTGTCTCCATTTTAGCCCCCATCTTTGTGCACTTACCCATTTATAACTTAAAAATATATCAAAAGTCACTTCTTTGTTTTGGTAGATGTCCATGCCTTGTTATAAAGCTACTATTTTTGTACAAGCTAGAAGTTATATGTTATAATAGGTGAATCGATTATAGTGGACACCAATTGACTGCACTTGGTAAAACAATGTCAATGCTCTATGAGGGAAATGCTTTTCTTTGCATATCTTGCAATCATTACAATCAATGAGACCATATATCTTTCAAAAATTTGTAAACATATTTGTCATGGCGATTACAACTTAAACACATGTCAAAAGTCCCTTCTTCATAATGCTTTGGTGAATCCACACCCTATTTAGAAGCTCCTATGTTGGCATAGGTTAAGCATATGCTAGAAAAGGTGAACCAATATGAGAGAACACTTGTTGGTTGCATTTGGTGAGACAAGGTTAGTGCTCCGTGAGGGTAACCCATTTTTACGTATCCCCATTCATTGCAATCTATAAGACCATATATCACTCAAGCATTTTGTCAAACAATTCACATGCTTCCACATTTTAAGACATATCTCTAGGGCACTCGGATGAGTTGTGGAATATAGATGAACAAATAATTTTCTTTATTCTACTTTTTTATTTTCAATAGAACTTTAACGAGTATTTTTTAATATATATTTTTATTTTGTAAGTTGTACCCTAATATCATAATTCCAACCTACATAAAATAAGGTTTATTACAAAGTCAAAGTTCCAAGAATTAATGTTGAAATAAAAAAATCAAATCCATAATAACGAGACAATACTCCTTACACCAAGAAATATTTTTCTTGGATTTTAAATACAAGTAAGATGATGAAGAAGAAAGGATTCATATAAATTAGGGATGGGGAAAACACTAAGGTCTTCAAAAATAATTAAAAATGTAGAATTCAAATAAACATTGTTTTCCATTGAAACTAAGTTATTCTTTAATTGGACAATCGAATAGTACATATGAATACCGATCTGAATGACCTAAATAACAAAAATTCATGAATAGTAATTTAAAAAAAAATACATTATATACTATAATTGCAAAAGTGAGGGTTATGTAGTTTGATTTACTCCAAGTCTCTGTTAAAACCATGAAAATCTAAAGGAAAAAGGTGAGAAGAATCAAAACTTTTTCGGACTTCATACGGAAAGTGTAATTCGATAAAGTGAGAGGTCATAAAGTTCATATGAAAAATTTTCACAATTCAACGAGGTTTCCACTATCACATCGAGGATAGACACATGTAGTGATCAAATTTGAAAGGGTCTGTTATCCCAAATAAGCCCATGCTTATTTGGGGTTAACTTACCTCCATTTCCTTCTTCATTGTGCTGCAATCTAAAATTTCACACATTTCGGTACTCAAAATTTTCTAGAAATAGCTTCATCCGAAAGGGCCACAATACGGAAATTTCTACGCCTTTCCGAAAGATAAAGAAGTCCTTCTAACTCCAAGTATTTTAAAAGTTATGGGCCGACCAATAGGGCTTTAGAAGGAACTTTTTCCCAAGGCAGTGACAAAGGGAAGGATTTTTACCAGTGAAAATCGGCTAAGTCGGATAAAAGTGTCCCAAGCCGCACAAGTTCAATATGGACATGAGGGACCTCAAAATCACTTAGAAAGGGCCACAATATAGTGCAAATCGGATAATTAAGATAAAAGTGTCCCAAATGACACATAAGTTCAACAGGGATTTTATGAGGGACCCAAAAAGTAGAAAAAATACCGATCATAAAGGGAATGCGGAAAAATCAAATAAAAGTGTCCCGCTTTATGCATTTATCATGAAGTTCAATAGGATGTGAGGGACCCAAAATCTGAAAATACCGATCATAAAGGGAATGTGGAAAAATAAAATAAAAGTGTCCTAGGATGAACAAGGAACACAGGGACGTGAGTTCATATTAAAAGCCTGATTTTAACTAAAAGGCCGCATTAAGGAGCCAAGCTTGCGGATGAAGTGGAATATTTGGTTCCTCAGGAAGCACAAGGGACATCAAAGGTCAAAGCACCTACACACAAAATCAAAGTAAATTGTCGGCCCATGCACAAATCGAAAGATGACACATGGCCGGAGTAAAGCAGAGCGCAGAGAAAAGTTTGGCACTTAGCCTTTTTGGCTAAAAGGCACGAAGTAAATTCTCGGCCCGCAAGCCCACGTGGAAGGATGGAAGAAAAATTATTAAACCTCCACCACCAATCATAAGATGACATGTGGATAGGAAAAGTAGAGCAATGGAGAAGATTTGGAAATTTTTCCCTTTTTGGGTAAACCTATTAAAAGAATCCACGTGTCACGACAGAGTTGCGGGGCTCTGCAGAGATGTTATGGAAAATTTGCCCATTTTTCTCAAAGGCAAAAAATGAATTTTTGGCTCGCAAAGGTGTTTTAGAGCCACGTTTCACAATGGGTCATGGCTATAGAAATTTTTGAGGATTTTTACTTTTTTTGGGAAAAGTGAAAAAGTCAATTTTAGACCCGCAAACCTAGTTTTAAATCCAATTTTGCCGTAAATTTGTGCCCTAATTTTTCCCTAAATCTTCGAGATAGGAATACCTTTCGAACTAGAGATTAGATTTGGGCAATTTTGGTACCGTTGGAAAGATGTTGACACCCTCTACACCATGGAAGCTTTAATTTTGAATTTTGGTGTAGTCTAGTAGGAGAAAAATTAGAAAACATCTTTGGGTCGGGAAAAGTGTAGGAAAATGCAAAACAGACATCCAACCACCAAAATTTAATGTGGTATGGCACCCATTTCCTCCAGAGCATGGTCAAATATGTTGGAAAATAGATTTTGAAGGTGCCCTTACCGTTTTAATGGATGTTGTCAGGTGGTTGGACCGTCGAATCAATTTTTCCCGCGTTTCTCTCTCCTCTGCTTTCTGCATCATCGATATATGCCCATTTTTGGCTCATTGTAAGGGGTTGATACTTTTTTGTTTTACAAGCTCCCCTCTTCCCCTCCACATGTGAATTCGTGGATTTTTAGACCTCCCATATAGACTGTAAATGCAAATTTTCCTTGTTACCATTGTAATGTGTCATATCAAGCCGTGAAGAGAAATAATACATGTTTATGTATGATTTTTATCCCTTTATGTGTTGATTTTTATCTTCTAATCCTTCATTACAACTCTAGTTATTTACGCATGTTCTTGTGTTGTGGTTTATGGTTTGTGTCTATCAGAAAGTAATTATCCATAACTCCTTTGGTGCATCACCTCTTAAGCTTAGGTTTATTTTTCCTTACATTCTTTAAATCTGTCTCCTTAGAAAATTAAAGGAGGATTTAGGATAGATCCTCTACATTTTCATGCATACACCTAAACAGAGGAGTAGGAACCAGCCTCAATCTGGAGAGTCTTCCCAATTACAAATTCCCACACTTTGGGAAGACTCCATGTTGTGCAATCACACCAAATGACCCATTTCTATACATCGATCTAACATGTCGGTATGGGGGTGGTGTGATTTTGCACTAACATTTTTGGCATGCCGGTGGGACCAAGAGGTCTTCACTTTCATTACAACAAGATAGATGTGCACTTTTTGTAAATTTCCAGCTTGTATGAAGCTTTAATTGCACATCTGGCGACTCCACAGGGGAAGAATCTACTTGGTTGTAGCATTCTAAGTTTGGCAGATTCATGAGAAGAATCCAGACAAGATCAAGAACTAGAGAAGAGGGATTGTTTGTCTATCTACATTTATCCCCAGAAATAACAAGGGGAAGAAGAGTTCAAAGATCTCCATCTCCACCAAATAGAACTCTTTCAACACCTCCACTTGGAAGGCCTTTCATCTAATCAACAAGGGTTCTTAGGCCAATTAGAATGGCACAACCAAATCCTTATGTCAACTTCACTAAGCAGCCCACTTGCCCTCAATGCACAAAATCCAGTTCCAGTTGCAGCATTGAAGAGCATCCCATTTTTTACTGGAGAAAACCAGACCACTCCTGGTGATCACGTCCAATACATTTCCAATGTTTTTGTTATTCATGAAATTATGGAAATGGATATTGTTGTCAAGTTACTGGCATCCTCCTTCAAGGGAAAAGCCTTGCAATGGTTCAGAAGTCTGACAACATGCTCTATCACAAGTTGGGACAATCTATGCACAACCCTCCATAACCAATTTGGAGAAAAGGGGAAAACTTGTCTCTATTGGAACAAATGACAACCATCAAGAGGGCTCCAAATGAACAACTAACTGACTTCAACTTCATATTTCAAAGAACATGGGATAGAATTCCATTGGCTATGAGACCAACAGCTAAAGGTGCTTTTCTATACTTTCTCAAATCTTTAAATTTTGATATTGCAATGTTGATTCAATCCATGGGAGGTGTAACCTTACCGAAGCCTATAGTATTTCTATTAGAGATGAGAATTGTTTAATCCAGGCTGGTAAACTTGCACCTAGGCCACCCATGCCCCTATATCTAGAATTAGGAAATCCAAGTACTAGTCAAGTACCCACATTAGCTCCCATTCCTACTCCAAGAAGTTAGAGTTCAACTGAAGCCTCCACTTCATCTTCCAATGCCTCAAGTGAGCTTTAATAGGTCATGAAACAATTACAAATTTTTGGTAATGAGTTGGTAACACTCAAGAGGCAGAAAGATCAAATTTTAGACCTTCTTATTAACCTCAAACTCAACCCAATAGACCACCATATCAGCCCAATAGGCCACCCAACCCAACTACAAATCAGAATCAAGTCAGGCCTCCTGCCAATAGACCATTCCAGCCTTACAATCCTAATGTTACATCTACATCTAGAGCCTTGGTGCCAGTGCAAAATAACATGGCTCAAGAATATGATTGGTGTTTCCCATGCAATCAACCTCACAACCAATCAATGTGCTTCAATGGTGCTTTGAATCAAGATTTAATGGTGACAACAACTGGTGTAGAGAAAGAAACAAGTCAAGAAGCAAACCAGCAATAAGGAACATCTCAACAAGAGGCAACTCCAAATGAGACCACACTTGTGAATTGGTAGGTTGAAGATTTTTGTGGGATGAACCAAACACCTTCTCAAAGTGTAGCAGCTAATACACAGTCAAAAAGGAGGAACATTGGAGAAGGACAGTCATCAAATTTAAGTGATTCACAACCCTCCATCACTCCACAAGGTGTTAGCAAGCAAGTTACAACTCCCAACGTGCAAGGTCAGACCAAGCCTCCTAGACCAGTTCAAATGCCAACTGTGATAGCCCATGTGCAAGAAAATAATGTGCATAGAAAAGGGCAGCAAAGAGACAACTCATTCCCTTTCAACATCATTGAGTAGATGAAGAAGAAAAATGTGAACATATCAATGTGGGAATCATTGGCTATCCACTGACAAAGAGATGTACTTGCAGGCTACCTTGGCAAATTGGTCAAGATCAAATCAGCCACCCAATCAACGGGAAAAAGTACTTACCAATATAACTCACCAAAGGAAATCATGGGGGACAGCAAGGTAAAAATTTGAAGCCCCCTCCATTCTATGTCTCATTGATCATTGGGGATAAATTAGTACATAATTGCATGATTGATTCTGGGGCAAGTAGTTCTATGATGCCAAAGAAAATAGTTGATCAACTAGGCCTTCAGTATGAAGTTATCTCCAAAGGTGTGGTGCAACTAGATGGGACAATAGTAGCTACAGTTGGGGTAATCAAATATTTGAGCCTTACCTTGCATGCATGCCCCAATGTCACCATCTTGCAGGATGTGTCGGTCATAGATTGCCACCACTCTTTGCCTTGTGTTTGTCAAGAGACTTCACTGCCAAAATTGGGGGCTATTTGTCTGCTGATTGGTCACACATGTTGTTTAGAACAAGATATGGAGCTAAGGCTACAATCAGATCCGAGCCAATTGTAAATTTTCATATTGAGCCTCACACACCAAGCCCAATCAATGCAAATTGTTCATCTTTTGATCAAGAGGATTATCCAAGCACCCATGAAGCTGATACTAAGGTTGGATGCATTCCAGACTTGAATCTTGATGAATGGGCAAGAAAGGTACATGCTTTTGACCCCTACAAGGAAATAGAAGAATCTGAGCTAGGAGTCTATTGCTTACATGAAGAAAATCATCCTCTCCCTAGCATCACCAAGCCAGACCACAAAGATGATAATGAGGTATGGAAATTGTTCTTTGATGGCTCAAGAAGTAGACAAGGTGCAGGAGGAGGGGCTATGCTTCTTTCACCTCAAGGCATTAAGTATTATTCACTTTGATTTTAGTTTGCATGCTCAAACAACACTGCTGAATATGAGGCTTTGATCCATGGAATTCATTGGGCAAGGAAGAGAGGCATTAGGAACTTGCAAGTCTTTGGTGATAGTGAGCTGATAGTGAATCAAGTAAGAGGACAACATGCTGCAAAGAATGACTTGCTCAAGAGCTACAAAAACAGGGTATGGGATCTCATTGAGGATTTTGAAGCTTTTAGCATCAATTCCATCCCTAGGAAGAAGAATCAAGCTGTTGATAGGCTTGCAGTAGTTGGAGCAACTTTTGATGTTGTGGAGAGTATCAAAAGAGACAAAATGCAACCACACATCCATGTGATTGTGAGACCAACTGTCCCAGAAAATAACACAAGTTGGCAAGTGTTTGAAAGTGATCAACAAATTGTTAATTTCTTGCAAGAGGAAGCTGAGTTCTCTGCCAAAAATCAGGACAAGTTAGAGTAGCAGTATGGGGATCAAGTAGTGCAACTGCGAACAAACAAGCTCCCAAAGGGTCTAGTGACACTAGAATCAATTTTCAATCCTAATGACCAATTTTGTAAGGAGAAAGCTAACATACAGGTCAAAGGAGAAGATTCATAACCCATCTTCGTGGGAGAGAACAAAACACTTCAAATTGGCAAAGTGGCCCTTGGAGTAAGAAAGGTATGATTTCATACAACTTTTCCAAGAGTTCCCAGATGTATTTTCTTGGAGCTATGAAGACCTGAGAGGTTTTAACCCAAAATTAGCACAACACACAATTGAACTGGATCCAGATGCTAAGCCCATCAGAAAAAAAAAGGCCAGTTAACCCACACATTGAGCCTCTTATGAGGAAGGAGATAAACAAGCTGATAGAGGCAAGTATTATTTTCCCAATCAAACATTCAAGATGGGTTGCAAACTTGGTCCCAGTCAGGAAAAAGAGTGGAGAAATTAGATTGTGTGTGGATTTTGAGATTTGAATAGAGCATCCCTCAAGGATCACTACCCACTTCCATCAATGGAGCAAATATTGTAGGTTGTAGCTGGCTCTGAGAGGTTTTCATTGCTAGATGGATACTCAGGATACAACCAGATAATGGTGAAAGAAGATGATCAATTCAAAACAACTTTCACCACCAAATGGGGGACCTATGCCTACATGAAGATGCCATTTGGATTATCTAATGCTGGAGCCACCTTTCAAAGGGCCATGGATATGGAATTTAAGGGATTGATCAACAAAATAGTACTGATATATCTTGATGATATAACTGTGTTCTCTAAAAATGTTGTAGATCATCTCTTTCATCTGAGACAGGTGTTTCAAAGGTGTAGAAGATTTGGGGTATCATTGAATCCCAAAAAATGCATATTCCTGGCTCATGAGGGAAAACTCCTAGGCCATATTGTTTCTAAGGAGGTATTAACAATTGATCCAGAGAGAGTTGAAGCAATCAAACAATTTCCATTGCCAAGTCATAAGAAGGCCATTCAAAGCTTCCTAGGAAGAATCAATTTTGTCCACGAGTTTTGTACCAAACTTTGCTTCTCTTTCAAGCCCATAATGTTGATGTTGAAGAAGAGCATGGAATTTAAGTGGATAGTAGAGGGAAAAACAAGTTTTGAGGTGATCAAAGAAGCTATATCACAAGCTCCAACTCTTGTGAACCCATATTTCTCCAAGGGATTTATGCTATATGCCTTTGGTGGAAGTGAAACAATCTCTGCAATCATAGTGCAGTAGAACAAAGATAATGTAGAGTGGCCAATCACCTCTTCATTCAAATCTTGGAAGACTATGAAGTAAGATATTCTTTCATTGAAAAACATGTCCTTGCAGTGATTAAAAGTTTAAAGAAATTCAAACACTTGGTTTCAAACAATAAAATCCAGTTGTTAGTCTCTCATGCGGGAGTTAAATAATTCCTTCTCAACAAGGACCTGAATGAAAAGCATGCAGGATGGATCACCCACATTATGGAATATGACATTGAGATCAAAGTCACTAAGTTGGTCTGTGGGAAAGGTCTATGCGAGAATTAACCTTGAGTCGACAAGCTGAATCAAACAATGAAAAATAAGTTGTCGTGATCCTACATAATGGTTAGGAAGAAGAAAATGATGATGTGCCCACTCCTGCTAGACTCGGGATATAATACATTTTCTGCGAGATAGACCTCTACCCTACAGGAATGAACATAACGAAGAGGAGACATTTTCATTGCAAGCCATCCCATATGTGCTGGTTGGGGGCATTTTTAAAAAAGGATATTAATGGCATTCTACTGAGGTGTATTAGGACATATCAAATCGAGAAAATATTTCAACAATTCCATGATGGAGTAGTTGGAGGTCATTTTTCTCCATGGGTGACAGCTCTCAAGATCATGAGAGCGGGTTATTATTGGCCCAAGGTATTTAGTGACTGCCATGCATGGATCAAGAAGTGTAAAAAGTGTGCATTCTTCACAGGTAAAGAGAGGCTTACAAAACTTCCATTGCATCCAATTTCAGTTTACCACCATTTATGCAATGGGGATTAGACTTCATTGGAGCCATCAATCCAAACTCAAGCCAAGGCCACAAGTGGATCCTCATAGCAACAGATTACTTCACTAAGTGGACTGAGGCAGTAGCACTCAAAGAGGCCAATGAATCTAGCATACTAGATTTCTATGAAGGGATAATAACCAGGTTTGGTATACCAGCCACCATCATATTAGACAATGCCTTGGCATTCATAGGTTCTAAGATCACTGAATGGGATGTTAAGAATGGAATCTATTTGATCACTTCATAAAACTATTACCCACAGGGTAATGGCCAAGCTGAGTCCACAAACAAGAACCTACTAAGGATTATTAGAAGGACTCTTGATGAAAATAAGATAACTTGGCATACTAAGCTCAAATCAGCTCTATGGGATGATAGAATAACACCCAAGAGATCTACAGGAAACTCTCCATTCAAACTTGTTTATGGGAAAGAGGCATTATTTCCTATATCATTGGAGTTTCTGCATTAGAACTAATAAAGTAGCTGGAATTATCTAAGTTTGAACCAATAGAGGTAAGATATGCAGAGCTGATGGAGTTGGAAGAAATCAGAGAGCATGCAGTTCAAGCAATGGAAAAGGATCAGGCACTAGTCAAAAGATGCTTTAAAAAAGGGCAAGAGCAAGGACCTTTCAAGAAGGGGATCTAGTGTTAAAATGGGATGCATTCCAAGTTCGATGCCATTTGGAGTGGCCCCTACATGGTTACAGGATGAAAAAGTAGCAATGCATTCCAATTGTCTATATTGGATGGTGAAGAATTTTAGATTCCAGTGAATGGGATCTACCTCAAAAATTGCTGCTGAAAGGAAAGAGTCTCACCCTTGTACATATTAGTTTAGACTTTCAATTCCCCTAAGTGCTTTTGCACATTGTCTTGTTGTAGTCTAGGTTGCTTTTTCCTAAGTTCTTTGCACACTCTACATGTTCTACTTGGAACATGTATTATTTCTAGTTTGTACATAGTTTGGTGGTGTTGTTTTGTTGCTCTTGCATAGTGCTTTGATCTTGGATTTTGGTGAAGACCAAGTTTAAGTTCTTGTGGGCTTCAAAGTGGCTCGAGGATAGTTTTTAAGGTTCATATCGATGCAGGCTATCACTCATGACTCCATGCCAAATGGATGATTCGAGGAATTTGATCACTTCATCTAGCGAGTAGATGACCCTTTTGAATCACCAATTTTTTATCCCAAATAATCCCATGCTTATTTGGGTTAACTTACCTCCATTTCCTTCTTCATTTTTCTTCAATCTAAAATTTCACACATTTCAGGCACTCAAAATTTCTAGAAATAGCTCCATCGGTGGAAATTTCTTCCCCTTTCTAGAAAGGTAAAGAAGTCCTTCTAACTCCAAGTATTTTAAAAGTTATGGGCCGGTGGGCTTTAGAAGGAAATTTTTCCAAGGCGGGGCCGGGAAGGATTTTTGCAGTCTGAATCGGCTAAGTCGGATAAAAGTATCCCAAGCCGCAAAGTTCAATAGGGACATGAGGGACTCGAAAAGGCTGAAAGGGCCACAATACGGGTGAAAATTGGCTAAGTCGGATAAAAGTGTCTAAGTCGCACAAGTTCAACAGGACATGAGGGACCCGAAAATCTGAAAAGACCAATCACAAAGGGTATGTGGTAAAATCGATAAAATTTTCCCATGCCACATAATTTCAACAAGAACATGAGAGACCCAAAAATCAAAAAGACCGATCACACAGGAATGCGGAAAAATTGGATAAAAGTGTCCTAGGCCGAACAAGGAACATAGGGACATGAGTTCACCAAATGCTTGATTTTGCCAAAAGGTCGCACAAGGAGCCAAGCTTGCGGATGAAGCGGAATATTTGGTCCACGTAGTCTGAGGGACATCAAAGGTCAAAGCACCTACACACAAAAAAAAGTAAATTACTAGCCCATACACCAATCGAAGATGACATGTGGCCAAGTAAAGCGGAGCGGTAGAGAAAAGTTTGGAACTTATCCTTTTTGGCTAAAAGGAACAAGTAAATTCTGGCCCACAAGCCCGCACGGAAGGATGGAGGAAAATGCTAAAACCTCTCGCCACCAATCGGAAGATGACACGTGGATAGGCAAAGCGGAGTGGTAGAGAAGATTTGGAAATTTTTCCCTTTTTGGTAAACCTATTAAAAGAAGCCACATGTCATGATGGAGCTGTGGGGCTTCAAGATTTTTGGAAAATTTGCCCATTTTTCTCAAAGGCAAAAATTGAATTTTTGCCCGTGAAGGTGTTTTACCGCCACGTGTCACAATGAGCTACTGAGGATGCGAGAGATTTTTTAGGAATTTTTACTTTTTTTGGGAAAAGTGCAAAAGTCAATTTTGGGTTCGTAGAGACCCGGTTTTAAATCCAATTTTGCCGCCAATTCGTGTGCCCAAATTTTTGCTCTAATTTTACCCTAAATCTTCGGATGGGCATATCTTTCGAACCAGAGATCGATTTAGGCAAATTTTGGTACCGTTGGAAATCTGTTGACACCCTCTACACCATGGAAGCTTCAATTTTGAATTTTGGTGTAGTATGGTAGGAGAAAAATTATAAAACGTCTTTGGGTCGGGAAAAGTACATGAAAACGTAGAATAGACATCCAACCACTAAAATTTAATGCGGTATGGCACCCATTTCCTCCAGCATGGTCGAATATGTTGAAAAATGGATCTCTGAAGGTGCCCTTTCCATTTTAATGGATCTTGTCAAGTGGTTGGACTGTCAAATCAGTTTTTCCCACGTTTCTCTCTCCTATGCTTTCTGCTTCATCAATATATGCCAATTTTTGGCTCATTGTAAGGGGTTGGATAATTTTTTGTTTTGCAGGCTCCCCTCTTCCCCTTCGTAAGTGAATTCATGGAGTTTCAGACCTCCCATATACACTGTAAATGCAAATTTTCCTTGTTACCATTGTAATGCATCGTATCAAGCCGGAAGAGCAATAATACGTGTTATGTGGATGTTTTTATCCCTTTTGTGTTGATTGTTATCTTATGATCCTTCATTACAAATCTGGTTATTTGTGCATGTTCTTGTGTTGTAGTTTATGGTTTGTGTCTATCAACAAAGCAATTATCCATCACTCCTTTGGTGCATCACCTTGTTAAGCTTAGGTTTATTTTTCCTTGCATTCTTTAAGTTTGTCTCCTTGGAAAATTAAAGTAGGATTTAGGATAGATCCTTTGTATTTTCATGCATACACCTAAACAGAGGAGTATGAACCAGCCTCAATCTGGAGATTCTTCCCAATTGCAAAGTCCCACACTTTGGGGAAGACGCCATGTTGTGCAATCACACCAAATGATCCATTTCTATACAACAGATCTAAGAGGTCACTTTGGGGGTGCTTTGTGATTTTGCACTAACAGTCCCATATTTTAATTTGACAAGTAAGATTGAGCTTAATATTTCTTAAATGAAATATTAAATAACATATTACCTTTTAATATAAAAATGAAAATATTAATTTTCTTTCAATATATATTTGATTAAATTAAATTAAATAAATATGAAAAAGTAAAAAACTATTAAATATACAATATCTAATTTTTTTTTTGAAATTTATTAAAATTAAATAATCAAGATTCAAAAAAGTGGTTACACAAGTTATAAGTTTAACAAATCCTTGTAACAAATTTATAAGTTGTCCCTAAAAAATAAATTTTAGCATGAGACATGAATCTTAGCCTTACCAACTTAGGTAATCGTAGTGCCACATATTTCAAATCATTTCATTCTCACTAAAGTTGTTTTAACCGATAGAAAACATGGGTATGGAGGAGACACTTACGAATCTCCAATTTAAATATTATTGTTCTCAAACTGGATTGTATCTTCCTAAGGCAACAAATAGAACATTTGTGTAGAATTCAAGACATGCCTCTCATATATTTTTTAAAACCTATAATTCAAGAAGTACAAGGTTATTGAAAAGTTTTTTTAATAAATATAATAGAATGTTATACATTGAATCAATAATACCTTCTTAATAAACATATCAAGTAATATATTATAGTACCTGAAATATTGTAGAGACAAGAAGCAATAACTATTTACTATTGAGAAATAAAAAATGACATATTAATTGTGGTGTTAATGTGTAAAATAGACATATTTAAACAAATTATACATTACATAGCAAGTTGTTCCAAAATTCAAAAATGCATTTGGTATTTTTATCAATGTCTTAGCTAACACATTTACATTGATAATATTTCAAGCAAGAAAACTTACCATGACTTGAATTCACTTGGTTCTTGTACAAATTATCACTCATGCATAAGGTTGTGGATTTGGTAAACAAATAATATTTAAATGACCAATTTACAAAATAAATAAGGGCATTGAGAATAAACAACCAAATTCCAAACATGATTTCCAAGCTAAGAAAAGCTAAAAGAAAATATCCCTATATTAAAAATAGAAAGAGTAAGGTAATTTCTTATTTTCTAAATGTTTATCTTTTTTCTTAGTGATTTTGTGGATGATTTATGTGAAGTGAATGAACATTTTTTTAACATAAAAAATTGATTATTTATTAAAATAAATTTAAAATTTATAAAAATTAACTTAGCATACAATTTACAAGAGAAGTGATTTTTTTAGTTAGCTCTTTAATAATTTTTTAAAATATGTTAATGCCTTTTAGTATTGATGTGTAATTTTAAATTTCAATTTTTTTAAGTATAAAATTTTAATCACCCTTCTATGACCTCAAATTTGATCACTGGACACGTTCACCTCGACACTTCACGTTCCTCTTCATCTGGGTCCTTAAATACTTGTGTTGGGTTTTTTGTTGGCCATGGGTAGACAATGAAGTGTCATACAATGTGCTCAGGTAGAAAAATGCTAAATATGTTGTTGTGCTGCCTCTATATACTCTTGAACCTTGTGCGGCACGAGAGAATCAATTGGATTTGCCTCGAGGTGGGCCTTTCTAGGGATATTGGTGCACGATCGGGCAATATGCCCTAAAGGATTTTTTATGTTTCCAAAATGAACACAATTCTCATTTACCCACTTCATACTTGTGTTAGCTTCCATCTAGGATGCACAAATATGGGAGTTCTAAGAACCTCGTGGACATCCATCTCAATTTAACAAAAAAAAAACTATTGGGAGATATAGTAACAAGTGATCAATTAGATATATACACAAGAATGCAAAGCATAGGCTAGGTTCTTGAGTTATTTGACTAAATTCATGAAAGAAATGTGCCCCATATGGCTGTACACTAGAAAAAAATGGGAGTCTTGAACCAGTTATGGAATCCATTAAAGCATTATGGGTTGCCAATTTTGTTAGAATTGTTGTACGATTCCAACTGACCACCCACATAATGTTATGAAAGTGAGATTGGGATGGATACCATTTTAGTGGAGGCGATGGAAGAATGTTTATGTTCCAACCTCCTTCATTTTTAGTGGTCATTACACCTCGAACGTATTTCACTAGCCTACCACCCGCTCCACTATGATGTAATTTAGGAAAAGGGATGACATCCTAGTAATTATATTAATGTGAAAAATATAGATTATAAGTTATTGAGAGAGCTACAATACTTATAGGCATTGTAGAACTTAAAAATAAAAATAATCACAAATATAACCAAATGGTTATATGGTTTTAACAATCAAACAAACAAACAATTAAAATCTTTAGGAATACTATTCCCATAATTACAAACAAATATAGCTACATAACAATATGATAATGAAACTAAGGTAAAAGAAACAATGTTGAATTAAATAATTACCCTAGAGTAATTTTACCCAACATTTCACCCTTATAGGCATTGTACAACAACTTAAAAAAAAATAACCACAAATATAATGAATGGTTATATGGTTTTAACAATAAAACAAACAAACAATTAAAATCTTCAGAATACTATTCCCATAATTACAAACACATATAGCTGCATAACAATATGATAATGAAACTAAGGTAAAAGAAACACTACTGAATTAAATAACTACCCTAGAGTAATTTTACCCAACATTTCACCCTTATAGGCATACAAGTACAACAACTAAAAAATAAAAATAACCACAAATATAACCAAATGATTATATGGTTTTAACAATAAAATAAACAAACAATTAAAATCTTCAAGAATACTATTCCCATAATTACAAACAAATATAGTTGCATAACAATATGATAATGAAACTAAGGTAAAAGAAACATTGTTGAATTAAATAATTACCCAAGAGTAATTTTACCCAACATTTCACCCTTAATTATGCATTGTTTCAAGAAAACATGAGAGAAATTATCTGAATGTATCGAATTTATCTCATGTAAGTGACTTTATGAAGACATATACACGTTTTTGATATGTTGGGAAAAACTGAAGCTGAATGTTCTATTGTATAACATCCTTGCAAATGGAATATACATGTACCTCAATGTGCTTCATCCTCTCATGAAACACTAGATCGTGAATAAAATTTAGAACACCTTCATTGTCAACATACAAGATGGTAGGTTTATCTTGTGGTAGTCCATGTCCTTCAAGTATGTGATGAACCTATATCACTTTATAGAAAACTCCTACAACACGGTATTCGTCTTTTGTGGAAGATCGAGAAATAAAGTTTTGTTTCTTGCTTCCCCGTGATATTGGACCAAATCCCAAAAATAATATATGTCCAAAAGTGGATGTCATGTCATCAATGTTACCTACATAATAAAATTCTGAATATATTTTCAAGAAGAACTAATCATTCTTCTTGTATTCTAGGCCAAAATCCATAGTTATTTAGATAGACCTCAAAATTTTCTTTGCTTTCTTTCCATTCATGAAAGATATCTAAAATAATTTGATATATTGGTTCTTACATGAGTCATGAAAGATATCTAAATAATCAAAATATAGAAAAAAACTTTGATATTTGGCTTAATGTAATAAAAGTCAATTTTGTCATGTCGATCGATATTCTCATTATCAATCATATTCATTGAATTTTTAGTGATGACCATATCGTCGACATAAAGAACAACAATTACAATCTCCCATTTAATTTTTGATGAGATTGGGAGTTCCTCTTGAATTCATTTACTTTACTTGTGATGAATTTATACTAGATAACTAAAGTTTGGTCTCCATAGGTGTAGTAATCAAAATATTTTCCATAATTCAAAACTTATCGATCATGGTCTTGGCATAATTCAACTAGGATAAAAATGTGATTTCTATCATACTTCTAAGTAGGGACAAAAGTTCATCAGCCCAAGATTTGTCATGTCGAACGCGATCGATTAAGATATTTCGTCATTACATCAATCATATTCATTGAATTTTTAATGATGACCATATCGTTGACATAAAGAAAAAAATTACAATCTACCATTTTATTTTTGAGGTGAAGATTGGGATGATAAGGATTCCTCTTGAATTCATACTCACCAAGATTCTCATCAATTTTGATATACCACGCTTGGGAGACTATTTGAAATCATATAATGATTTGATGAGTCTACATACCTTTTCTTCTTTTCTAGCTATGATAAAAACTCATGTTTGAGTCATGTAGACTTCTTCCTGTAAGGCTCTATTGAAAAATAAACTTTTTACTTCTATTTAACAAAAATAAACTAGGGTGTATATTTACTTTGTTAAATTTCTATGTGTGCTACAACAAACAAGAGATGACAATAAAGTACAACAATGATTCATGAAAATAATCAAAAGGAAGTAAAACCATCAGTGCAATGTAAGGTTAGAAAACTTATCTAGTTTCACAAATATCCTAAAAAAGTGTAAAGGTGGAATGATGGCGAAACGAAACAAAATAGGTCACAACCAAGCCCGAGAAAATTTAGAAGTGTAGAAGGAGCGGGGACTAGGGCACCTAGAGCATGTTTGGGGCGCTTAGGTGCTTTGTGGATCCCTTCCTAGGTGCTAGGGTCTACGTAGGAGGTCCAAAAATGAATTTTACAGGGTCTTTGGATGATCTGAAACCCTCATTGTTCATCGTTAGATATTCGTATTATGATCACCGATGTCATTGATAACCTACAATAAAAATATCACCTGCAAAACCCTCAAAAGAACATCAAATCCTAAAAAGAAAGATGAAAAATGAGGGGTTGTATTATCCCCAGCTATCACAATGGTGATCTTACAACTGAGTTTTGTACTACATATCAGACCTAATGTATTTCTATGTTTGTGTGTGTGGAATCGTCCCCTAAGTGGCTCTTGTGCATGTCACACTTAATAGTGAGAAAATAGCTAGATGTAAAATATGTAAATAGATGTTTGCATGGAAACAATAGACTCCCCTCCTATGAAGTGTGATGCATAAAACCAACCCTTGTCCCTTGTAATGGTGCTAGATGAATGCAAAGATGCTCTTGAATGCTTTTGAGATGCAACCTTAGGTGATAGTATAGATGCTTAGAGCTTGGTCCTTTAATTTGGTCACATAACTTTATATTTATATGCTTCTCTTGTTCAAATTTTGTATTTGATCACTAAAAGGTTGACCCCTAAGAGATAGGGATGCCCAATGGCTAGAAAGGTGTTATGTTGTGGAGCTTATTTTCATGTGCTGAAGTGTTGAAGACTATTCACTAAAAGTACTATACACTCTTCATGTATCCTTTCCGGGATCGGGGTGCAGCCCACGAGACAAAAATTTTTGCCTTGAAACGTGTTTTTCTCATATGGTAGGATTTTTGACCCATAGGTTTATGGGATGGTTTTGGCCCATGGTTTTGATACCCACGGTTTTGTAAAATTAAGCAGTTGTCTATTTATGTGGTTTTGTGCATATGGTAGGGTTAATGTAACATTGCAGATGTGTATGAATTTGGGTGTGAATTTTGTAGAGTTTGTTGAGCATAGCTCCAAACAAATTTGGGTATTGTATTGAGAGAGTGGTGGCTTGTAATAAAATCTGAGCAAGTGATTCTTGGTGGATGTATCCCAAATTGGGTAAACCACATTAAATACGTCCTTTGTGTTCTCGTTATTTTATTATGCACTTTTATTTGAGATCTTGTAATATTTTCTCGTATTAGTTTCTCTGTTTCCATTCTGTAAGGCATTATTCCACATATTTTATCCCTTATTTCCTAACAAAAGGACCCAAAAAGTAACGAGAAAAGTACAAAGATGTATAGGGTGCCCAGAGGGGATGAGGGCGCACAGGCACTTACATCTGGCTAGCGCCGGTGTCCAGAGCTAGAAAAGGTGAAGTATGAAAGATTAGTCTGCAAGTAAGGTCCGTAAGGCTAAGAGGCCAAATATAATGATCAAATAGTACTTTTCTCCCGTAAGAAGCATATGAATAGTAGTATGTGATTATGACCTAGTAATGTACTCAAAGTGCGTGATTTAGTGTCTACAACTCCCATTTGGTGGACTCTCCAACCAAATTGTGCAGCTAGAGAAAAGATCATATTGGATGTTCATTCTATGACATTTTTTTATACAATTGGCATGCATTCTTTGGATTATATAGGATGTTTATTCTATGAAATTGTTTCATATAGTTGGCATGAATTATTTGGATTATATAGTATGTTTGAATTCTATGAAAAAAATTTCATACAGTTGGCATGCATTATTTGATTATATATGAAGTTCATATTATGACATTTTGCATGCATTTTGCATTTTTGGATTACATATGAAGTTCATATTATGACAATTTTTCATACGATTGGCATGCATTATTTAGACTATATAGGAAATTCATATTATGAAATTTGTCATGTATAGTTGACATGCATTCTTTGGATTATATATGATGTTCATATTATGACATTTTTTCATACAGTTAGCATGCATTCTTTTGGTATAAAGATTTTGTTGGGCATTTTGACAAACATGCTAGTTGTTGTTCCATTTTGATATTTTGTCAAATAGTTGGCATGTTGTTCCATTTTGGGCATATGAAGTTGGTATATATGTTGCCAATATTTCAATTGGTTTTTATGCATTCTCCTTTTCACATACAAGGTTACTTCGTTGGTATTTTTTCAAATATCGGGCATGTTGTTCGATTTGGATATATGAAGTTAATATATATGTTGGCATTTTTTCAATTTGTTTGTATGCATTATCCTTTTTGCGTATAAGGTTACTTCATTGGAATTTTGTCAAGTAGTTGGCATGTTGTTTCATCTTGGGCATATGAAAATTATATACATGTTGGCATTCTGTCAAATGGTTTGTATGCATTCTCCTTTTTGCATATAAGGTTAATTCGTTGGAATTTTTCCAAATAGTTTACATGTTATTCTGTTTTGGGCATATGAATTTGGTATATATGTTGGCAATATGTCAATTGGTTTGTATGCATTCTCCTTTTTGCATATAAGATTAATTTGTTGATATTTTATCAAGCAGTTGGCATGTTGTTCTATTTTTGGCATATGAAGTTGATATATACGTTGGAAATTTGTCAATTGGTTTGTATGCATTCTCCTTTTTGCATATAAGGTTACTTTGTTGGCATTTTGTCAAGTAGTTGGCATGTTGTTCCATTTTGGGCATATGAATTTGATATACATGTTGGCATTTTGTCAAATGGTTTGTATGCATTCTCCTATCTACATGGAAACTATGTGTGACATTTCATCAAACAATTTATATGTTGTCTCATTTGGTATAAATCTTATGTCTTTCATCATACGGTATGTATGTTATCTAGTTTTGACATATAAGGATATAAAATAAATTAATTAAGTAATCATCCTTACTTGTTGTAAATTTTATGTATTTTATATATAATGGTTGAAGGTTTCATCCATGAATGATATTCTAAAGAAATGCATTATGTAATGACTCTTGCTTGTTGTAAGTTTTACGTATTTTTTGTATGATGGTTGAAGGTTTCATCCATAAATGAAGATTCTATAGAAATGCATTAGGTAATCATCCTTGTTTTATGTTTAATGTATTTTATGTATGATGGTTGAAGGTTTCATCAATGAATGAGATTTTGAAATTAATCAGTTCATGCATGTATATATGTTTATCTACATCATTATTATAATAATGGATGTTTCAAGATATGTGGATGCATGACTAAATATTACTGATATGTTTTCATTTATAAAATACTACATGTATGAAAATAAGAATTCTTTCCAATTCAATTGGAACTGATCCTTTGTGGATATTATAGGTGTATTCATTTTTACTCCTATCACAAAAGAAAGGAACCCCATGCGCGTCGGCCTATCACCCAACAGAGATGTTGGGCGCTCACCTGAAGCACGCACGGGTGCCAAGTCTCTATTTTATGTGAGTTAAGTGGGAATTATCATATATTATTTGTGGTTAAGATAATTAAAGAGGATTTAAGATATACAAGAACCATAGAGCTTAGAACAACTTCTAGATCCTTGCCCCATTCTAGACAAATAACACTTTAATGAGACTATATGACATGTATCATAACAAAAAAGAAGTATAAAACACTCCTACTTATCATTAACATAAATGAAAGAGAACCATGAAAAATATGTATGCATCAGAATCATTGATATTCATATTCATATAACTAGTAACCTCATTACATCCATGGAGTCATTACAGAATGTCACGAGAGAAATAGGCCACAACCATGCATTACAACCTGGACCAATGGAACTATACCACTAAAAAGAAAAATTATAATCCCCATGACAATGCATCCTTTCCCAAATGTAAATACCCTCTAAGAGAATCCTTGCAGTATTTATGCGAGAACTCCGCCCACTCTCTAGTTCTCTTTGTTTACTCTACAGGTGCTTGTATTTATAGCCTTTCTAGATTGCCAACTCACCCTCCAAAGCACCCTCGAGATCCGATGTCAAGTGTCCGAATGTGGTCCTCCATGGGAACATGCTCCTCCATGCCCGAGATTTACACTCTATACTATGATGTGCTTCTAAAAGCTCTGCATGCTCCTTCTTGGGCTAACTTGTCGCCAGGATGGCACATTATCCGTCGCACGATTGGGTCATGCTTTTCACGTGTTCTAACCCGAATGCCCAATTTGACTAAGTCCCAAACCCTTGGTTCTTTCTGCGCACTACGGGAATCCTTAAACCATTCTCCTAAACCCTCCTTTGAGCACTTTTCCCCGCCCGCCTTTCCTTAAGCCCAGGACCTTTTGCGCCCCCTCGCGCCTTTATACTTGGTCAATATTTTAGGAGCCCAACATCACCCCACACTACGCCTGTTCTCCATCCATAGGAACACTTCTCTTAGTGAGAGAAAGAATACAATAGGCTTATGCCTAAGAAAAAGAATAAGGGGATGAAAGAATGGGGAAAGAAGAAAGAATGGGAGAGTGAAAGAATTACTACAACAAATTAGGAAAATCCTTTTGCAAGTTGGCCTCCAATTTATTCCAGGCATCGACTTCATCCTAGCGCCCTCTGATAGAGGTTGCCGACCAAAATGCTCACCTCATCAAACTTTAATCCATCTCCTTTTGTGCTCATGGTGTCAGTGATTTTCTCCAATTCCTTACATATATCTTCTAGCGCATCCATTCTTCATGTAATGCATGGATATAGCTCCTTCAATGGTTCTTGACCGATTCCCTCAAGGTCTCAATGGCTTCGAATTCTTCTCAACCTCGGAAAGGATTTTCTCTCTTTCCGCCCTATTCCCTTGTTTTTCTCCTGGAACTCCTTGAGTTCTACTTCATGGGTGGCGACTAAGGCATCTGCAACCTTGTCTTTGTCCACACAATTGTCGTATGTGGCCTTAGCGGTCCGGGAAGTAGCCCTTACATCAGAAAGCACTTTGTTGTATTTTGCGATGAGCACTACAATTTTCAACTTGTCTTCCTTCTCTAGGCACGCGGCCACTTCCTCCGCAGAATCCAAGGCCGAGGACTGTCTTTCCATGGTGAGGACCCTTGTTGAATCTTCCGGGCATTCCAAGGTAGACCCATACTTTATGCTAGCGATGCTAGGTCTGGATGTTTCAATAGTATGGCCTCATTGATGGAATCCAATTTCTTGTATACTGCGCTCACCTTGGCCTTTTCATCCTTTAATTCCCTCTTCCATCGAACGCCGATAAATTTTTCTGGCTCACTCCTTGGTTAATGTAGCTAGCTCTCCTTCCTTTTTCTTCAACTCTCCTTCCAGATCCATGATCCTATCATTGTGCCCGAAGAGCCTAGCTTCTATCTCAACAGAGACCTTCTTGAGCCCATTGCATAGTTTCTCATTCGAGAGTTGTTGGGTATCCACCACTGGGTTATCTTCTCCTAGTCCTGGCAATGTTATTACTACCTCGTGGCTTACCTCAAACTCCAGCTCATCAAGGTGGGACTCAATTTCCCATGAGATCATCTTCCTTGTCCGTGGGTATGCAGCCTCCTTGTCAAAAGATGACATGCCTACAAGCTCCTCTGTCGGAATGGTACTTTGGAACCGCGCATGAAACACTTTCTTGGGGTCATCAACATAACCCATCTCTAGACCTCCCCCTTCTACGCACCTTCCTCCCATGCACGTACCCTTTGGTATACTTACAGTTAAAATGAGATCTTTAGTACTACCACGTTCCTCTTCTGTGCTCTTCTCCTCCTTGTTCAATATTGGCTCAGTGCTATGCTCCACCTTGTCCTTTCCCAAGGTCTCAATGTTCCTTGTGTCTCCCTCTACCACCTTGGGCATCTGCTCCTACACGGAGCTTGGAACCTCTTTCTTCGCACGCTAGCCTCCTCATCTTTTGTCATGTCCTAGGAACTTCCTCCTACCCGGCTATCCTTGTACCGTACAAAAAGGAACCCCGATCTTCCTCTCCTTCCTCCTCCTCAAATCCTCTATATTGAAGACCGGTGGTCTTTGATCCTTCCCAAGATCCTCTTCCCCACTTACCTCTTCTTCACTATCATCCTTCTCCCCTATGTATTTGTCCAAATTTCCAATTTCTTCCATGGTGGATTCCTCTTCTACCCTCTGCTTCCTCCTAATCAGGGATTCCAATGTAGGCGATTATGTTTCTTTCTCTCCCGAGGACTCCCTATCTGATGGTTATGCTAGTTCGGAGTCTTCTCCTTCACTAAGGGCCTCTTCTTGAACACGTATGTACTTGGTCCTAGCACTTGTCTCGGGGAACCTATTGCTGTATGTCTACCACACTTGGATTTTTGTTTTCTGGCCCCGTTTCCTCCCGTTTGGGCATGGGTCTCTTCCTACTAGTTGGGTTCGAGAGGTATGGACACCTCGTTTTCCGTGCATAGCCTTTTCCTACTTAGGTCTTATGTGAATGTAGATGCACGTTGTGGATCCTTTTGCAATGGGCAGAGTCACTAGCCTTATCATTTGCACTTCTTGTGATGCATACCATTCTATGTATGCGCACTTGCCAGAGTAGACCAAACCTTTATGCATTTCCTGTGGTGTTTGTCTAGACCGCCAAGATTCAAACTTAAATTTCTTGGACTCCTTGACCCTATTTACTCTGCTTGAAGGAAAAGGGGAGCTTGCACCATGGGCTCCATGTCTCATCCATCAATTTGAATCTACCTAGGTAGAAATGTTGGTACACAGCAAATTCTGCTTCTCCCTTGGTGGTTGCTAGTAGTTGTTCGGGAATTCTCCATTCTACCTCGAACGCATTCCTTAAGCATGTATACCACTTCTCCAAGCGCGCCTTGTGCACTGTTGTCATAGTGTCACAAGCATATTTCTCAAACCTTTTTGCGGGTGAGGGGTCTTCAACAAGGTACTCCCATACGAATTTATTTGATGCATCTAGTACCCCGATCTCTCGAAAACACAATGGTTAGCAGCACATTTCCAAAAAGGATCCTATCACCCTCCTTCACGTAGTTGATAATTTCATCCGCGATGAATGCGGAAAAATTGTAGATGGTGCCCTCTGAGATCTTTCTGCGCAGACATTCAAACAAGGCTTACTAACTTGGATCCATCTCTCTTGGTCATTTAGCTTTGACACCAGTGCACGCCATCTTCATCACCGGATCATTAATGTTCGAGACATCATAATATCTAGACCCTTTCTTGCATGCGAAGGTAGCGATAGTTTCCTTAATCGCTTCTTTGTCACTATTAACACCAATTGAAAAATGTGCTTAAAAATAAACGGCCATTCATAGAATACCATTCAACTTCTTATTCAAATTTTATAAAACTATTTAAAATGTATTTTAAAGTTTATTAAAGATTTCAAAAAACTTAAAATCTATATAAATAAATAGAAATATATTTCTAAATGTCAAACCGTCCTTGTCGAGTGTTAATATATATAGATATAGAGGCGAGTGTGCAAATAGAAACAGAGCATGTGCCATATATAAAGGTTCGGTGAGCATATAGCAAGTAGAGCACATGCCAAATGATTCGATAAAGCCAATCGATTCTCTCGCACTATAAAAAAATCTCAACGGCTTTCACAAATGATAAAGTGTGTAGGAAAAGAAAAAGTTGGACAATAATTGGAAAAATGATTTTTTCCTCACCTACAAAATCCTTAACACCACAAAATCTTGTCCCTTTTTAATCTATTTCATTCTCCTAAATCTCAAGGGATAAGATTATCCCTTATCACCAAAAAAATTAGATGACTGGAATAGTAGGATCCCATTACATTTTTATTTATTTGGATTGACAATGTATGTTATATTTTTGTATTCTAGGAAATTTATCCTTGTATTTGTGTGTCCCATTCAATCAAAGGTATTGTGTGTGTGTAGTAATTTAATTGAGATAATTTGAGATTATTATATTAGGGATATATTAGTTTAGACTTACAATATAACAATAAGATGTAAACCCCTAATTTAGTGTAATAGATTTTCTTTTAAATTTTATGAGATTGTTTTCTTCAAATTTCATTACGCTTTTTTTTTCTTTTACCTTATTGAATGAGGATGTAAATTATTCAATGAATAATTTATTGAAATATTTATAAGATTGCCATTTTTCATTAATATTTTTAGGTGTAGTTAAATTCTTATCGATGAATATGATCAATTTAAAAGTAGTTTTGTTTAGTTGATCCATAAACAAAGTTTTGTTTTTGTTCATGTTTACCTTTTTTAAATTCAATAGGCTTACCTTCTTGGCTGAGGACTGCACTTATGGATATCTCGTTTGCATCACGATCAACAAGTAGAACTAGTTGTTATGTAACTTGTATCTTCAATAACTAAAAACTCTCTTCTACTACTATTTTCTATAAAAAGTTCTTCTTTGTCTCCCTTTATAGTATTGATGACACGTGAACAAATGCCACTAAATTTTTTTATAAGCTTTTTGTAAAAATGACTAGACCATGACAAATCCTAGTTTCAAACATAGTGTTTGGAGAAGGGCATTCCAATATTATTTTTACCTTGTCTTGGTCCATTTTTAACCTATCTTATTACAAATCCCAAATACACGAGCTCCTTTACATGAAGCTATGTTTTTTCAAGTTAACTAACAAATTTCCCTCTTTCAACATACTCAGCACTCCTAAATATCTCAAGTGCTCTTCCTTGGAATTACTCGAAACTAAAATATCATCCAAATAAACAATAAAAAAATATAGTTGTGAATGGTTTTTCGTACCTCGTTCTGGAGTCTCATAAAATGTACTTGGGCCTTAGACAAACCAAATGACATAAATAGCCATTCATACAACCCATCACTATTTTGATATATTTATGTAAATTTTGTGATAACCACCTTCTTTTATTTCAATTTTTTTATATCAGTCTTCAAATATATATTTTTGAATTATTTGGATCCCCTTAAACAATCCATTAAGTCATCAATCGTTGGTAATGGGAACCCATAATTTATAATGATCTTATTTATTTAGACATTCTACATCCTCCACATTTTTGGGTGCAAACATGGCTGGAATTTTGCATGGATTCAAAAATTCATAGATTATACCATTTTTTAATCACCATTTTACTCATCTTTTTATTTCTTCATTCTCTTGAGTTGTTAACCTATAAGCTTTTGTGTTTGAAAACATTGCACGTGGAATTAAGTTCATACGGTGAATAATGCTTTTAATTTGTCATAATGATTCAAATAATTAATAATTCATTCTAGACACTTTAACACCATACTCTTCTAATAAAAATGAACTTGAAGAGGTATGTCATTCACCTTAGTATTAGTCTCAACTCACACTAGATTTTAAATGAAGGAAAGACGTGAGTCGTCTTTATTGGTATGTATCAAGAACTTTGTTTAAATACTAACATCAATGTGGATCTCTTCCTATCTTTTATGAGTGTATATGTCTTTTATCTATCATCATGTTTTTTACTCCCAAAACAACTACTATGTTTTTTACTCAATGGCATCGTATGTCCCTAAAACAAGCATTTAATTCAATAACAATGAATTGTAGAACATAGCACTTACAACAATTTTCTAATTTAAGGAAAACAAATTTCTAAAACTCCTCAACTTAACAAATGTACATCACAACAAAACAAACAAAATAAACATAGATAATTATTTTTTTGAGTAATATAAGATTGTACAATCGTGTGGATACCTCTCATCAAGAACACACTACTTTTTAAAGCTAAATCCTCCCACAATCTAGTACTAAAATAAATAGACAAAGAAAGTTAGATTATTTTGTAGATAAAGGGTAAATTGTATTTACATATTCTAATAACACCAATTAAATAATATGCCAATAGAACTACGTGGCCGTGATAAGATAACATTCAACTTCAAATTTGAATCTTAAGAAAATATTGATTTTTGTAAAAAGGTATGTCTTTGTAAGACCTAAACCTTAATGGATGGTTTCATAATACCTTTTACACCGTTAGAAACATAATTAGACTATTCAATTCTCACCCCTAACAAATAATCAAAATTCTCTTAGGGCCTTTGGAGAAAACATAAGCGTGTAGGAAAAGAAAATCCTGGTTTATAATCTAAAAAGTAATTTTCTTGTTGAGCGGGCATTATCCAAACGAAATCATTTCCACCAACACCACAACTCACCACAAAATTTTGTTCCATCCCAAACCCTACAGGTGGGTCTTCCTGAATTCAATTGAAAAAAATTATTCCATCGGCACAGAGAAACAACGCTCCATTGGTGAGAACAACTCTTGTCCAACTCTTGGTCGGGAACCGGTATCTAGAGTGAGAAATGATGAAGTATGAAAAGACAAAGCTGGGCTAGAAGGAGTGTAAGATCGAAAGGGGTAAGAGAAAGCAAGTAAGGATGGCCAAAGACATGGGTTAATTAGTAATTTTCTTTGCTTAGGATTCATATGAATAGTAATATGTGATCAAGACTAAATAGATACCCAAATTGTGTGATTTAGTGTATACGAGTGAGGAGAGCTAGGGTAAGGATGGTGGAATTGTGTCACTTAAAGAGTTGTTGAAATCAAGTGCAATCAAGGATGAAAGGTTCCCTAAAGAAAATGGAAAAATTCCATTTAAATGGTTTGAACCGAGGTAAATTTATGACAACTTTGATAGTCCACCTACAACCATCCATGGAATTATACCTCTTAGTGAGATTCCTAAAATATTAAAACTTTCAAGTCATGAAATATTTCCAACTGGAGGAGGAAGAACACCATCAATACTATTATAAAAGATATCTAAGTAGGTCAATGATGACATATTTCCAATAGAATTTGGAATAACTCCCCCATATTTGTCCTTGAAAGAGCAACAATCTCAATCTTGTAAGAGTGTTGTATAATGTAAGCTAGGTTTAATTTGAGATTGGGATTGTAGTACAAATCAAGCTTCCTCAAGTGTGGTAGAATTAACGAGGCTAGAAGGGATGGGACCTTAGAGACCACTATCTTGGAGGTAAAGGGAGACCAAAGTTGTAAAGTTTGAAATCTAGTTGGGAAATTTCTCTTTGCGTGTATTCCTTCTCATCAAGGTAAATATGGGAGAGGGAGATGAGGTTTACAATAGGAGAGATAATTATATTACCTGAAGTCCCACACCAAAAAAATTCAATTGTCACAATATTCATGAGGGTGCAACAATATTCTCTATTATATGGTCACCTCCCATTGTGAGATTCACACCGACCAACCTAAGTTCTTGCTAACCTCAAAACTTCTAATCAATTCTCACAACTTCATGATCTCCAAACCATAAATGGTGGTAACATCTAAAAATTTAATATAGACATGTTGTGAATGTCATTTAAAATCTATCCCATTAACACACACTCTTGCAAGACTCAAATGTGTCAATTTCTTGAGCATACGAAGCTCTGAATGGAGGCATGAAAATCCCTAAAAACATGAAAATTTAATTGATACGAATCTCCCATAAACTTAAAATTAAAATTAGAAACCAAAAACATCGAAACATGGGAGATTTAGAAACCAAAAACTTGAAAGCACCTACTTAGAATCCTTGAAAGCATGGAAATATCTTAAATGCATGTATATCTAAAAAGTGTTGAGAGATAAATATATCAAGGCACATATCTTGGATTTTTCTTATAATGTAGAGGAGTCTTAATTTATGACCCAAAACATTGATGCTATAAACTCATAACACAAACATCTGAATATATTTTGCACAATGTCAATATGTGGAAATATCATAAAATCAATATACTCTAGATTTCTAAATTTTATCTTTAACACTTGAAAACCTGATTTTTGGCATTTTTGGAGCACTTGGAACATTGACAAAGGTTTTTTTTAATGTAGAAAAGGCATGAACTTACAATCATGCATGGATGCACACAAAGGAAGAACTATATCTTGTTATAACTAGAATAATGTTTGCATGAAAATTTTGAAAAATATGTTTCTTCAAAAAAGAAGCCACTCGGGATATCAACAAATAGATTTAGAGTTTTTATTAACATAAAATTTAATTAATATCATATTTAAATCTCTTTTAAGTTTTAATCAAAAGAAAGGAGACATTTAACATAAAAATTTGAATAGATTATATCTCTAGTTCATATTATATGTGTAACCATTAAAATGAGTCGATATTTAGACTAATGGCTGCAAAAAATAAGAACAAAATGAAAATACTTGAAAAACTTATTTACATTGACAATACAAATGAGTAGAGAAAGAAAGGGAAGCATTTCAAGAAGAAGAGGAAGGGAAACTGAAAAAATACTTAATTAAAAATCCTTTTATAACTATTTCATCAACAATGACAATAATGCCATCCATGATCTTGAAGAATTTAGATCTCCATTTTTTGCTCAAACATAACACTCCTATAACAATTGCAAAGCCAAATCCAAAGCTCAATCCAAGTCCCACCTCCCACCACATGTGTTCTTTCCAATCTTCTTCACTTGCTTCTTCATCATCACTAGTCTTTGGAGAAATAAGAAAAGAGGAACACTTTGTGTTGATTTTAAGTCCACAAAGATCTCTGTTGTTTGAAAACGAACTTGCACTAAATATTGATAGCTGGCCTCCTTATGGTATTCTTCCTAAGAGATTATTATGAGATACATCTAAGTAGCTCAAGAGTGTGAGGAATTGTAGTTCTATGGGAAAAGCTCCAATGAGATTGTTCCTTGAAAGATCAAGTGACTCCAATTGCACAAGTTTCTAGAAAGAATTTGGGATTTCACCATTAAGTTGATTTCAAATTCCGTAAAATAGCTTTTTAAAAATAGTGTAAGGTGTTTTTATGGGTAAAAAAGAAACTATCCAAATCCAAATTAGATATGCCGGTGGTTTTGAACTTTTGTCGGATAATTGTTGCAAAAACAAAAACAAAAAAACAAAAACTTTCTAAAGTTATAAATTATAGTTTAAAAAAAAAAATTAAATTAGTTTTAAATTTTTCAAATTTTATGCATCCCGCTAGGAATAAACCCTTACCCAATAAAATTGAAGAAGAAAGTTTCTTTTTAATTTAAAATTTTACTATCAAACTTTAAAGAAAAATATCAAATCCCATATGACAATTTTAAATTGGTTTAAACAAAATTGAATATTGTTATTGTTGAAGCCTAAATACCTACCTCCACAAAATAATAATAAATAGACAACCATCTATTAACACCAATTGAAAAATGTGCTTAAAAATAAACGGCCATGATAGAATACCATTCAACTTCTTATTCAAATTTTATAAAACTATTTAAAATGTATTTTAAAATTTATTGAAGATTTCAAAAACTAAAATCTATATAAATAAATAAAAATATATTTCTAAATGTCAAACTGTCCTTGTCGAGAGTTTATATATATATAGAGAGAGAGAGAGAGGTGACTTGGTGAGTATGCAAATATCAACATAGCATGTGCCAATATAGCAGCAGAGCACATGCCAAATGATTAAGATAAAGTCAATCAATTCTCTGCGGTATAAAAAAACTTTTCGAGGGCTTTGGCAAAAGATAAAGTGTGTAGGAAAAGCAAAAGCTGGACAGTAATTGGAAAAATGATTGTTTTCCTCACCAACAAAATCCTTAACATCACAAAATCTTGTCCCTTTCTAATCTATTTAGGATTATTCCTTCTCACCAAAAAAAAGATTATCCCTTCTCGAGAAAAAAAAATTAGATGACCTGGACTAGTAGGATCCCATTACATTTTTATTTATTTCGATTGACAACGCAGGTTATATTTTTGTATTCTATGAAATTTATTCTTGTATTTGTGTGTCCCATTCAATCAAAGGTATTGTGTGCTTGTAATAATTTAATTGAGATAATTTGAGAGTATTATATTAGGGACACAATAACAATGAGATGTAAATCCCTAATTTAGTGTAATAGTTTTTCTTCTAAATTTTATGAGATTGTTTTCTTCAAATTTCATTATAGTTTTTTTTTCTTTTACCTTATTGAATGAGGATGTAAATTCTTTAATGAATAATTTATTGAAATATTTAGAAGATTGCCATTTTTCATTAATATTTTTAGGTGTAGTTAAATTCTTATCGATGAATATGATCAATTTAAAAGTAGTTTTGTTCAGTTCATCCAAAAATAAAGTTTTGTTTTTGTTCATGTTCACCTTTTTTAAGTCAATAGGCTTACCTTCTTGGTGAGGACTGCACTTATGGATATCTCGTTTGCATCACAATCAACAAGTAGCACTAGTTGTTATGTAACTTGTATGTTCAATAACTAAAAACTCTCTTCTACTACTATTTTCTATAAAAGTTCTTCTTTGTCTCCCTTCATAGTATTGATGAGAGATGAACAAATGCCACTAAATTTCTTATAAGTTTTTGTAAAAATGACTGAGACCATGAAAATCCTAGTTTCAAACATAGTGTTTGAAGAAGGGCATTCCAATATTATTTTTACCTTGTCTTGGTCCATTTTTAACCTATCTTATTACAAATCCCAATACATGAGCTCCTTTACATGAAGCTATGTTTTTCAAGTTAACTAACAAATTTCCCTCTTTCAATATACTCAAGACTCCTAAATATCTCAAGTGCTCTTCCTTGGAGTTACTCGAAACTAAAATATCATCCAAATAAACAATAAAAATATAGTTTTGAATGGTTTTCATACCTCCTTCGAAATCTCATAAAATGTACTTGGGCCTTAGACAAACCAAATGATATAAATAGCCATTCATACAACCCATCACTATTTTGATATATTTATGTAAATTTTGTGATAACCGCCTTCTTTTATTTAGATTTTTTGATATTAGTCTTCAAATATATATTTTTGAATTATTTGGATCCCCTTAAACAATCCATTAAATCATTAATCCTTGGTAATGGGAACCCATAATTTATAATGATATTATTTATTTAGACATTCTACATTCTCCACATTTTTGGGTGCAAACATGGCTGTAATTTTGCATGGATTCAAAAATCCATAGATTATACCTTTTGTAATAGTTATTGTACTCGTCTCTTTATCTCTTCATTCTTGAGTTGTTAACCTATAAGCTTCTTCATTTGAAAAATTGCATGTGGAATTAAGTTCATACGGTAAATAATGCTTTTAATTTGTCATAATGCTTCAAATAATTAATAATTCATTGGACACTTTAACACCATACTCTTCTAATAAAAAATGAACTTGAAGAGGTATGTCATTCACCTTAGTGTTAGTCCCAACTCACACTAGCTTTTAAACGAAGGAAAGACGTGAGTCGTCTTTATTGGTATGTATCAAGAACTTTGTTTTAAATACTAACATCAATGTGGATATCTTCCTATCTTTTATGAGTGTATATGTCTTTTATCTATCGTCATGTTTTTACTCCCAAAACTACTATGTTTTTTACTCAATGGCATCGTATGTCCCTAAAACAAGCATTTAATTCAATAACAATGAATTGTAGAACATAGCACTTACAACAATTTTCTAATTTAAGGAAAACAAATTTCTAAAACTCCTCAATTTAACAATTGTACATCACAAAAAAACAAACTAACGAAACATAGATAATTTTTTTTTTGAGTAATATAAGATTGTACAATCATGTGGATACCTCTCATCAAGAACACACTATTTTTAAAAGCTAAATTCCTCCCACAATCTAGTACTAAAATAAATAGAAAAAGAAAGCCAAATTATTTTGTAGATAAAGAGTAAATTGTATTTACATCTTCTACTAACACCAATTGAATAATATGCCAATAAAACTACGTGGCCATGTGATAAAACAACATTCAACTTCAAATTTGAATCTTATGAAAATGTTGATTTTTTATTTTTTAAAAAGTATGTCTTTGTAAGACCTAAACCTTAATGGATGGTTTAATAATACCTTTTACACCGTCAGAAACATAATTAGACTATTCAATTCTCCCCCTAACAAATAATCAAAATTCTCTTAGGGCCTTTGGAGAAAACTTAAGCGTGTAGGAAAAGAAAAACCTGGATTGTGATCGTAAAAGTAATTTTCTTGTTGAGCGGGCATTATCCAAACGAAATCGTTTCCACCAACACCACAACTCACCACAAAATCTTGTTCCATCCCAAACCCTACAGTGGGTCTTCCTGAATTCAAATGAAAAAAATCATTCCATCGGCACAGAGAAACAACGCTCCAATATCGGCGAGAACAACTCTTGTCCAACTCATAAATAACCATAACATCCCGACCTCTGGGCGGAGTCCAAACAGCGATCCTCATTCGTCTTCCCTTACACATTATGTAACCTTTATATTCTTCCGCATCATCGACACATCCGCGCTTAGCATCAACAATTTCCCCCTTCAAATTATTATATGTTATCGAATCTGGCGCATTAACATTCCCCTCCCTGAAAAAAGTACAATACACTTTCTGGTTGCACAGAGTTAATGTATTATAAGGAACCCATTTCCCCCTTATTATCTTTCTCACCTTGTCGTCGCCTTTTTTAATTTCCCAGGATCGTTGGGAGGAGCTGTATATCAAAACATCCCATTTGTCGGTAACAAATTTATCCACAACAGTAACCTCGTAAGTGCCCAGTTTTGCATCGACATTAACATCCATAGCAGCTTGATGAGGATGGTCTACATAAAATAAAATGGGTTCTTCTTATCCCAAGAGCGGAGGAGGAAGGTTGCGGCTCTCCCGTGTTAATGGATTCACAACTGTAAGCGTTCCATCGACCTTGCTAAAAAGCAATAGACCGCCGCTTGCACCTCTGAGACGCCAACCAAAATCAGGAAATATTTCTCTGCGTAAACATAGCCGTGCACTATTAAGCATGTTAATCTTACCTTTAGAAAACAACTCATTGAAAAGTACAAGCCACCGCTGGGTATTGTAGCGCTCATCCCACAGTCTGTGAAAGAGGTTTGAACAGCTAAGTATAGTGCGCCATAAACGACATACGCTTTGAAGTCGGAAAACTTTATGAAGGGGCAGCCTAGACAATATTTCAGTCACGATGTCCTCCGAAAGAGAATGAATATTAGTCACTGCCAACCTCATAATTCTGGAGAATAACTGAACTATGTGCAGAGAACTCCCTTAGAGAATCGACTTATAATAACATACAATGAACTAAGTTTAAAACAAAGATGTATCTCATGCAATGCAAAAACAATGTCTATTTTAAGAGATGCCGCTTAAAATAACATGCATGAAAATAAATAATATTTTTAAGTAATTTTCTTCTTTATTTTTAATGTGTTTTCTTGAGGAATATTTTGATATTATGTGTATTAGTGTAATTTTAATATTTCTTCCAAATAATTTTATTATTTAGTTATTTATTTTCATTCATTTTTCCAATAACCAATCCAAATATATTACTTCTAATTTAGTAAATTCTAATTAAAATTTGATATTAATTTATATATATTTTTAGTTTTTTTCCTATAATTATGCAAGGCATTCCCCTATGGTAAAGGATCTCTGAATTTTCTCAGTTAGATTACCAGACCTCGGTTATTTCCTCGGTAAATACCTACTCGCCAGTTCACCGTAGTCTATCCGAACAGAGTGCCTTCACGACATACATTAAAGCCGATCCAAATGCCGCCGCCATACATCTTTCCCCTACCGCTCAGATTTTGCATAAAAGATGCTTTAGGTTTCTGAGAAAAATCGACAAGTCTAGAAGAAAATCAGCGAGGGAGATGTCAGATCTAACGGTTGCTCCTGCTGACAATAATTTTCAAGATCGGTAAGTGAGAATCGGCTTTCAGAATAAGTCGGCGTTTGAGCATATGGTTGCGGAGCGGGAGAGAAGAATCAAATTGAAACGCCACTTCTCAGATATTTACTCTCTCCTGCCTCTAAATTCTAAGGTATTACCCCAATTTTCTTTCCTTCTTCTTCTAAATATTACGCTTTCATTCTTTGAAGTCAATTTTGTTCCTAAAATTCAACTTGAAGACAATCATGAAGCCTGAGACTTGCAGCTACCCATGACCCAAGATACATAATTTCGTATACAAATAGGATTAAAAACTTGAAGTTTTTAACAACCATATTTGATTTTGTGCAATTATTCGGAAGATATAATCAGAAAATTGCAAGCCAACATTCAAGAGCAAGTGGATAACACAGATAGGCCGAGTCCAAAACTCTATACTCTACAAACTGGTAGAATCCAAAGACTAATGCAACTTTACAGTCATAAATTATAACTATATTCTGCATGAGAAAGCTTCCAAGGATGTTGACGAAGATATTTACTGAGATTGGCATTATGGTAATCACAAAAGAGGGGAAACTCATAGTGCGTTTCCTTATTTTCTCTTGCATTTTATGACCCAAAAAAAACCAAATACTAATGCAAAAGATGTTACCTCTGTTTTCAGACCAATGGTGGAAGACCTTCTTAAAATATATGTAGTTGTTAGTAAATGATAGTTATGAGTATGAGTTAGTTGACAGTGATAGTTATGAGATACTTTGATGGTTACAAATTAGTTGCAGTTCCATTGATGAAGAGTACTACAAATGTAATGCAGCTGAGAGCATAACTAATAAAGTTCTCAAGTTCTCCATTCTCCGATCTCATTGTGTCTCTTTCTGTTAATGTTAATCAGAAAATGATACCACATCCATATATGTGACGAGCCTTCAAAAGCTATCAAGCATTATTGGGGAGTTGTAGACTTGTATGCTACAACAAAATCAAAGTTACCTAACATTTAGTATGTGACTACAGAACTTGTCAAAAAAAAGTGACTGAGCTTAATATTCTCATCCAAGTCTTTGAGATAGTTTTGAAAGTTTAAGTGACAATTTTGGTTTATGGGATTTGCCTTTAGGTTCTTAAAATCACCAATGGAAAATTTGAATGTCCACCTAAAGATTATAAACCTGTTGGTAGAAGCCAAAGACCTCCTTAGTTTCTTCACAGTTTCTTTAATGATGCAAATACCTAGGACAAATAATCTCCTCGGTTTCAGATCACAAAATTAATTCATCTTTCAATTAATCAAATAATTATGCAATGAGATTCACTACTGAAACTTTACAATCATAACTATGTGTGAGAAATCTTTGAAGGATGTTGATGGAGATCTTAACCAAGATTGATATTATGGTAATCATAGAAGCAAGGAAACTCATAGTATGTTGCCTTATTTGATCATGCGTTTTATGGCCCGAAAGAAACCAATGACTAATGCAAATTAAGTAACCTTTGTTTTCAAAACAATGAAGGAAGAACTTATTAAAATATGTGTAGTTGTCAGTAAATTACAGTTATGAGTCTAAGTTAGTTGACAGTTAATGACAGTTATGAGTTACTTTGATGGTTATATTATTATTTTTATTATAATATAAGTGCCTTAGCTGCCACCAATGTTGGCGGTAGAATATGATTTCTCTTTTTATTGTTTATTTGTTGTTGTCAAATTTGATAGGTACAATGGCCCATGTTGGGATCCCTCCAACTCGTTACATATTCCGATACTCCTTATTTCAAGAGGGAATCGAAGACAATTTCCAATTAAAATGGCTTGGGATTAACTATCCACAAGTCCCATGGACTTACTTTGCATAGAGCAACTGTCGACATTGGAACCACTGAAAGGCAGGGTTTGACATTCATAACATTCTTTAGAGTTCCCTCGCTTGCAAATCTATGCATTTCATCTCCTTTTTCATTCAAAAGGTACTCAAAAATGGCACACATAACAACACTTGGAGCAAGAAGAAAGGAGGAGTCAAGACTACTATCACTCAACCCATCGTAAATACTACCCTCTACTTTGATAGCACCTCCACTACTACTTTACTCAACACTTCTTGTATCCAAAGTGGCAGTGTCGTTCAAGGGGTATCAAATGTATTCATGTTTAGTATAAATAAAATTTCCCACAAAAGGCTACCATTCATGATATAAATGTATGAAGGTCTTCATGTATACATGTTTAGTTCAGAGGTCGTGATATAAGATTTACAACTTTATATGTACGAATCTGTAACAAATTTAAATGTACACATACAACCTTTCAATGTAATGTTACATCTATATTCCTACACTACCACTATCAATCACACGCCTTAACGGGTGTACCAAAAAGGTTTTGTCAACAAAAGACCAACCAAACAACCGATGCAACACTAACACAATTACCCCAATATAATTGCAAACCACATCAACTACAAAAGCAACTAACTATCCAAAACGGTATCAAATGTATTCATGTTTCGTGCGTAAAAAAGGGCCACAAAAGGCAACCACTCATGATATAAAATCTACACACGTACCACATTTGCAAATGTATATGTACGAATTTGTAACAAGTTTGAAATGTAGAGATAATACCTTTAAATGTATTGCACCATCTATATTCCTACACTTACAAAATCAATCACATCCCTTATCAACACATGCACATGCACGGAAGTCTTCATGTATTCATGTTAAGTTTAAATAAAATAGTCTGCAAAATGGTACCACTCAAGATAAAATATTTGCAATTGTATATGTACGAATTTGTAACAAGTTTGAAATGTAGAGATGATACCTTTAAATGAAGTGGTTCATCAATATTTCTACACTTACAAAATCTAACTTCTCAACATACATGTTCAATTTTTCCTTTTTACTATTGTTCGCTTCTTTATGTAAACCAACAACGTGTTTTAATGTCTTCTTCATTATATCTACATACAAATACCTATAGTTTTAAAATGTCGATAAAGAACCATGCAATTTATAGTTGTTTCCATCCAAAGCTTTGTACATTATATCACCTTTTTGCATATTGAATTGTTTTAAGGGTTAGACTTCATGTTTACGCTTTTTAAATGAAGTGGTTCATCTATATTTCTACACAACCAAAAACAATCACACCCCTTATCAACATCAACTACAAAAGTAATAGCTATCCCTCTAAATAAAACAACATATACCGTTCGGCGTTCACATTGCATTGTACACATGCGATTGCTAGTTCTATTAGCTAGAACTTTATTTCTCATGGAGCAATTTTTTTATTAATTACACCGAATGCGTTCCCCTATGGAAAAGGTCTTGCGGACGTTTCTGCAACTGTGTTAAATTTGACGGTTTGATGGCCGTCTAGATGTTTTTACTTTTTAACATTTTTTTGTGTTTTTAGGCAAAAATATTCAAATTACCCAGTGAGCTCACACTTGCATGCTTTGAATTGAGGGTTGAGTAGAATTTGTATATTTATTTTAATTATTTGCATGTTGAAAGAATATCTTTACCTTTATTCAACTTTTTATAAAAAAAATTGCCATAAGTTTACATGTTGCATGAATATTAATATCTTTCTAATGTTTGAAAAACTTTGAAACGATTTAGTATTATTAGTTTTCTTTTTTAATTGTGATAAGGATTCACAACACTGTATTTATTAATTTATTATTTTTTCTTTGTAAAAATATTTTCCTATCTGCATGTTCACGCAAGTTGAAAGGACAATGTTGTCTTTCTTGCTTTTGAAAAAAATCATAATTGTATGGCTTTGCATGTTGCATGTTGGGTGACTATTATTAGCTTTTTAAGTTTTTAAGTTTTTTTGGGATTATTAATGTGACAATCCAGAGCAGTGTAATTTACAGTGGATTGCAATTATCTCTTTTACAAGATTGCAATCTATTGTACATATATTGCTTTTGGAATGGAGAGTATACAACATGAACAAGGAGGATCTAAAGCCGCAAATTCTCACTCTGATGACTCATCAGAAACTGAGGATTTCAAACAACCTTCAACTGAAACAGAAACTAATGTTGATGATGGTGAGGAGAGAGAGAATCAAGGTTAGGCTTTAATGTTTCAGTTTTAATTTCTTGATAGGCTCTACAAGATTTTCTGGCTTTAGTGCGAGTCTTTTATTTTACTTTAATCTCGGGACTGATTTTGTCAGATAATTTAATACAGGGTTGGGTGTGAGGACTGATTTGTCTATGCAAGATAAGAGAGTAATCACATCAGAGTTGGTTGCAGAAAACTCCGTAGATTGGGATAGTACAATTGATTCCCTATGGAAAGTGGTGAATGAAAATGGTTTGTTGTTGGAGGAGTTAGAGGGCAACCTTGAGCAGCTGAAAATACTTTCAGCTGAGACAAACCATTTACAGGAGGAGTAGGAGCTCCGAAGGATAATTTTTTTTGTATCAATTATAAATAATACTTAGTTTTATCTTGAGCTATCATTACCAATACATTTGTTATTAGGAAAAAGAGTCTAAGGATGAATAGTTATTGCTTTAGTCACTGAATAATGTCATTACCATTTCGCTCCAACACAATCAACTATTTTGGGTGTACGAAATTAAATACTTACCAAATTGTCACAGTATCATAAGGAACTATTTTTTGCACATTAATGTTCTGAGTTTTAACTGCACTAGACCAAATATTTAGTACAAAATATGTACATGGGATTTTGCATGCGGTAAATGATGATGAACAATTGTTATACAGTCTGCAATGGTAAAAGATTGAATATCCCCTTTTAAATGCGCACTTTGGGGAAAAGGCACAAAAACTGCTTATTGATATGGCTCAAATAAGCATTCAGGCGTACATGGAAGTCTCGATTAAATCATTCTTACAAGTTACAAATCATCTGTATTATAAATAATTATCATAGTTACTCCTCTTAATATTTATTCCTCTTAAACCATCAAATTACATTGAAATCATTTCCGTTCGTTATAAATGACGCAATATTCGGTGAAAGTGTTGTTACCCAAAACTGTGTCATTTCGTTCCAATGTGAACATGAACCCTGTGTGTTTTTTCTATGACGGCCTCCTTCAAGGCTATCCTGTGCGGCAGGAAAAGGGGTCAAGGCAATTGAAGGTTCGGAAACCCATAAAGTTTTCTGTGTAGGTAGAAAATTGAATGTTTTCAGATCTCAATATTTTTATTTAGATCTCTTATTCTATTTTATTCTTTTTTAGAGCGCTCTGTAAATAGGGTCGATTGAAGGAGGTACTACATATGCCTTGGATATTTTTATGTGAATGCAGTTCGCAGATGTAAATCCAAAATTGACAACCTTTGTCAGCATCCTACCAGCGTGTGCCAAAATAGGAGCTTTGAAACATGGTATGGAGATCCATCAAAAAATAATTAAAAGTAGACTTTTGTCATATACTGTAGTCTCAAATGCTCCAATAGACATGTCTGCAAAATGTGACAGCATACAAAAGGCATGTCATTTGTTTGAAAAAATGCACCATCCAGATGTTGCCTCCTGGAATGCAATGCATGGCTATAACACGGATGCCCTCAAACTCTTTGAACTGATGATGCACCATGGAGCCATTCCTGACCTTGTAAGATTTATTTGTGTTTTATTTGCATGCAATCATGCAGGTGTAGTAGATGATGGCTGTAAATATTTCAGTCACATGAGTGAATTTTATGGCATCAAGCCCACAGTGGATCATTATGTATGCATGGTTGACCTTCTTGTCCATGCAGGCTATCTTAAGCAAGCACTTAACTTCATCATCAAAATGCCAATAAAACCTGATGTGATTGTGTGGATGTGTTTGCTTGGAGCTTGTAAATCATATAAGAATATAGGGTTAGGAGAATTTGTGGCAAGACTCCTTTTTGAATTGGATCCTAATAATATTGCACCTTATGTTCTTTTGTCAAACATTTATGCGAAGTTGGTAGGAGGAGTGACATGCAAAAGGTAAGGAAATTGATGAAAGATAGAAGAATTAAGAAGGTACATGGATTTAGTTGGATTGAAGTGCATGAAATGGTACATGCTTTTTGTGTAGGAGATATATCACACCCACAAACACAAGATATCTATGCAAAGTTGGAGAAATTATTGTGGGAGATGAAGGCAGAAGGGTATGATACAGATAGAGCCTCTGTAATCCATTATTGGCTTCCTGGAAAACTGCCATTGGTTGTAATAACATTGAGTTTCCGCATTCATTTTTTCAATTTGTCAATTTTCTATTGTGGAAATATCCTAGTTCTGCAAGAGTAATGCAGAATCCATCGTTTGAGTTTAAAAAGTTTCTTGTCTTTAATAAAAAGCTAAAAATCAATCACACCCCTTATCAACATCAACTAAAAAACGTCATAACTATCCCTCTAAAACAAATAACTTATACCTTTTGGCGTACACATGCGATTCCTAGTTAATTTCTATTTTAACTTTAACCAATGAAAATATTGGGAGTGTCCAAGAATTGAAACATAATCCTTTTATAAAAATGCCAAAAAAAACAACTCGATTTGACAACTATAAGAAAATTACATACTTCTTTCTTATTATACTTTTGTCTTTTCTAATTGTTCTGATGATCTTTTTCTTATTATAATATGATTTAAAATTTCCTTTTAATTTAAAAACAATTCACAAATTTTAGGTACTCAAGTTGGTCCACATGCCACCAACCATTTATTTTAAGTATTATTTACTTGAATAAGATACTAAAATTGTCACATGATTTTCTTGTAAGAAATGAAATTTTTTTTTTTAATGAATAGAACAACAAATAACTAAAAATAAATTTGGCGATTTGAAAAGTATTGAAGGATTTTATTTTTTATTTTTATTAATAAATGGTTGTATGAAAAGGATTTTTATTTTTTATAATATGATGATAAATTTAATTGTAATATTTGTTTATACATAATATTTTTGAAAATAGATTTTGTTAAAAAATAAATTTGAATTTCCTTAACAAAAATAATATAAAATAAACAAAATTCTATATTTGTTTAAAATGGAAATCACTTATTTTGGTTATGAAATTTAACTATTTATTTTACTATTTATCAATGAAAAATGAAATTTCTCCTTCTCATAACATAAAGTGTCTATATTATTACTCTTAATATTGAGTGGTAATGGTCTTATGACCTAACTTTGATTTAAATTCCTTAAGAAAATAGATATGTAGGGCGGGATATGTTGATTCTATTTTTAACTTTTTAATATCACAATATAGGAGCATTTACCTTCGATTTCAACCATGTTTCAAAATCAGTATTTTCCCAACACTTAAAAATACAGTTTATTAAATACACATTTTAAATACTCTTTATTTACTATTTAATTATCTATTTCTCTTCTTGACTTCTTAACTTAATTAAGCTTTATGACCAATGTTTACTATTTTTTAATTATGAATTAGTCGTGTTTACTTTTTTTTAATTGGAAAAGATTTTATATTATATTAAAATAAATATGATATAAGATTTTTCCAACAAAAAGAGGGTGGTATGAGAGCACGCCTCAAAGCCATGAACACTCTCTTTTTAATTTCAAGCTTTATGAACAATATCAATTGCTAATATAAAAATAATAAATATACTCAAAATAATTATTTGTGTTGACTTGAGGTTTAATGTTTATAACATAAAATATATCATAACTTTAACCAAGTAAAATAGATATTAATAAAAATTAATAAATTAGAAATATTTACCATGAGTCTTACTTCTATTAGCCTAAGAAAGAGGGAGATATATAATATTTATAACTAGCAATTGCATATGCCCAATGCAATGTGTACGCGAACGATATATGTTATTTGATTTAGAGGGATAGTTATTACTTTTGTAGTTGATGTCAATAAGGGGTGTGATTCATTTTGTAAGTGTTCGAATATATATGAAACATTACATTTATAGGTTCTATCTCTACATTTCAAATCTGTTACAATATCGTGCATATACATTTGCATATCTTATATCATGAGTAGTAGTGTTTTATAGACTATTTTATTTGAACTTAACATGAATATATGAATACTTTCATACATTCACTGATTTTCTATTCGCCTAGTCCATCACATCAATTTTAGGGGTGTTCTCAAGCCACAATAAACCATGGACATATGCGGAGCCTCTATGTTGGCATTCATACATACAAGACGAGGGAACATAAATATTAGCTATGTAGTTTGTTGCAAAATTATAAAAAAAGTAGATTGTATTACCAGTACCAAAATTCTACTGCTCCAAGTTCCTTCTGCAATATTTATTCACAAAATATTTTGAATATGTGATGGAGGTATGATGATACTCGATGATGGTTAGAGACAATGTTCAAGGTTCTCTAATTTTTGTGGCTCAAGGATCAGTAGGGAATGCAACGGACATACTATTGTGGATATTTGGCCATTTAGTGTCTACAACACTTAGAGTGAAGAATAGGGTTAGTGTCCCTAATTGTTCTACCATATCGGAAGTGGTAATGGATGATTTTGGAAGAGGGTGAAGACAATATTGGTATGAAATAACTAACATAGTGTTGATAGTTCAAATTATAGAAAGGGATGGGGAGGGTGTAAAGCTTTAAGGGATGGGTGTGTTAGAAAACTTTGCATAAAGAAGGTTACAGAGGAGATGCATTGTTATCCACTTTCTTTGAATTGAAGATGACACATTTCAATCTGTTGATTCCACAGTATGTCTCTTTTATCATGGAAAGTGTGAAGCAAGATA
Organism: Taxus wallichiana var. yunnanensis; assembly: GCA_018340775.1. Taxonomy (NCBI): domain Eukaryota; kingdom Viridiplantae; phylum Streptophyta; class Pinopsida; order Cupressales; family Taxaceae; genus Taxus; species Taxus wallichiana. Next base: position 486,596,776 of record CM031243.1, read on the forward strand.
TTGTTACCGGCGACGACATTGTTTGTGATTTCAATAGTTGCATCTTCATCTATAGAAAATAGGTGGAGGTCACTAACTGCAACACCCATGATTGACTCAATTATCTCATCAAAAGTGATAACCTATTGAATTTCCCTGTTGGGTCATTTAGATCGATCATGAGTGCATATATATAATCATAGTTCTAAACTTCTACATTGTAAGGTGAATAAGACCATTAATGGTTAGGTTACATCTGATTCAATTTTCTAGCAGCATGTGAGCTCTTGTTTGCATTTGTTTGGGTTCAATCATACTATTGTGCATAATTATAGTTTGTACCATTCAAATCATCTAAAGGCATTTACAAAAGCACAAGCTAGAGGAAATGGTTCTAGGGGTGATTCTTCATCAAAGGTTTTGGGTCAAAAATCAAAGGTACCCATAAGTAGATCCAATGGGAATTGCAACTAGGTCAAAGAAGATAGTATTGAAGAGAAAAAATACGAGAGAGAGGAAGAGGATTGTAAGGAAGTGAATAATATTAGCATAAATAGGAATTCAAGTAGATAATCCACAAGTGAACACAGAAAAATTTACTTGGCAGATAAAACAAGTATATGTAACATATATTAAACATGATCAACAAAATGAAAAATCCTAGAGGGTAAAAAACACAAAGTCGATGTTAACATTGAGCAAATTCTATGTGACAGGACCCATTTTTCATAATAAGAACTATCAAAGATAAATTTTATATGCATGTTTCTGAGCTAGGCCATGACCAACAGATTTCTACAACTAAAATAACACTAACATAAGAGATAGTAAAGTGAACTCACTAATAGCCATCATGAAGTCCATCAAACTTCTCTTGACCAACAATATCCCAACAATATTAATGTATTTTCCCATAATTTGTGAAGAAGTTGAGAGGATGGAATTCAACACCAATTGTAGCATAAAATGTATAACACACTTTAGTACATCTCCCATACAAATACAATCAATAAAATCTTAAAAATCCATTGACAAGTCATTGCGAGACAACAATCACAATAACAAGATGCAATTTAAGAGATTCAACAGTTCAATTTGACCATCTATCTTAATATCCATAAATCCAAAACTAGTGCATGATGAATAACCATTGGGTTTACCAATAGATACCGAAAAAACAAGGAAAATCCACACACTAAAAGGAATGATAAACAGATCATACCAAGCCACAAAGAACTAAAATGCTAATCAAACACCACGCTCAATAAAATGAAAACAATTCACCATAATAACTTTAATAAAACCTTTGCAATTAAATGAGCAATAATATAATATATTATTATGGAACTCAATGAAATACAATGAGAATGGGCCTTTCTTATATAGGTAAGGGATATCAATCTAAGAACCAGTCAAGGTAGTAGATCAAGCCATAAATCAAGGAAATAACTAGTCATGAAAGAACTATGCAGGTCCATAGATTTAGGAAAGAACTAGTCATCAAAGATCTAGTCAATATCATAAATCAAGGAAAGAACTATACCTAACAACTAGATAATATATCCCTAATATATAAATAAAATAAAATAAATATCCACACACATAAGTGGGGAGGATAATGCAATAAAGGTAAATAAAGTACCTAGGTGAACATGATTTAAGGTAAATACCTACTTTAACACCCCCCTCAAGTGAAGATAGGGGCCCCAAATAAAAGTGGCATATCCATAGTATGAGTCCCGACAACTAGGCCTGATTAGGTACTCATGTACAATATATCCATGAAGAAAAATCCAACCCAAAGTAGGAATTAATCCTACTAGAAATGAAAGAGAAAGAAGAAGAAGAAGAAGGAATATGTTCTCACTAACACCCCCAAGAACAACTCCTGAAATCCCAAGCATGCCACACAACTCAAGGTATCGAGGTGATGTAAAAGTCTTCGTAAATATGTCTACAACCCGATGCTGAGTTAGAATGTACTCTAAGAAAATAACTTCATCCTGAATGTGCAGATGAATGACATGTATGTGTATCTCAAAATTCTTGGTCAACTGGTGCTCAACAGGGTTGTGAAAATTGTGAATTGCAAATTGGTTGTCACACCAAAGTATAGTTAGTGATTCCTATGGGAATCCAAACTCTTTTAATAATAGTCAAAGCTAAATAATCTTCTTACTCACTACAACTTTGGCCCTGTACTCTACCTCTGAAGATGAAAGTGTAATAACATGTTGTTTTTTGCATGCTCAAGAAATATTAAATTTGGTTAGAGTTGGATTAACAAACAAAAATATATTCTCTATTAACTTGATCTATAATTTTACAAGATAAGGAAGGATAATATATAGTCATACAAATAGGAAAACCATTTCCTATAAAATAGGAAGTGCAAACAATATAAAAACCATATTAATATATTGTTATACATTTGTTATAACAATAGATTAGCTATCCAAATACATTACAAATAAACTCGTAACCACACTAACAAACCAGTAAGTACTAATTTACCAAATGCTAAATCACCCAAAACGATGTAAATATTAATTTTCCTAACATTCCCCCTTAGTGTTTACATAGCAATAAAATAACTTTCACACTTCCTCTGCCTTTGCCACTCGTGCTTGCTCATGATCTTGGTACAACACTCGAAATGAATGTAGAAGATGGAAAAAATAAAATTCTTATCAACCATGCACTTTCGGGAACACATATGACCAAAAAGGATGGGAACATGCTCAGGAATAATCTACTTATCAACTAGTCACCGTAGGGAACACATCTAGCCTATCGGTGTGGGAAATGAAGAAGGAACACATCTAACAAGATTAAATGGTTTTCCAGAGGCTAACCGCAAACCTAGGTATGAACATGAACACATTTGACTATTCAACCTCTTCAAGACTCATGATATTGCATTTCACTGTGTTATATGTTCTTGACTATGTTATTATATTGGGTAATTATGTAAGAATAACCACATATACCAATGAATAGGAACATACCTCATTTGTTCTTATTTTTCACACCACGCTAAAATCCACACCAAACTGAAATGCTAAAATCAAACATACTACACATGCTATAATACATAGACACATGCCGCCAAATGTGAAGTGGCCCCATCGTTGGCGGACGAGAGAGGTTGTTGGTTGTCCTCCAACCTCCATTTCCTCTGTCCTCCATCATATGTGTTGCTAACTCAGCAGGATTTGACTTGGATGCTCAATAGTTTCCACATTGGGTTTATTTTGTCTCCCCCTCAATGTGAAACATTTTATTTCCTTGGACGTCGGGTAACACCGAAAAAAGTGTGTCCATGAAAAAATTTTATTTTATAGACTTTTTTCAATGACACAATATTTTGATGACAACTCACAAATTTGAAAACAACACTTTTGACTCGGACAAAAGGACTCGACTAGAAATGACTTTTTAAATGAAAATGACTTTATGAAATTTGACACTAAGACTAAATTTGATGACATAATACTACAAATTTCACTATGACATAACAACTTTGACTTACAATGACATTATGACATGATTTTTCACAATACTATTATGACAATAAAGACGTAAATATTGATAAACGACCCTTGATTTTTTACTAGGATAATAGTATTAACTAGAGAGAACAATTAGAACCACGAAACACAAATTTGTTACTCAATAATAACTCTTAAATTTTGATTCATACGAAACTCCATATTTTAGAGTTTTATGTAAAAGTACGAATCAACTTAACTTTAACTTTGATCTAAACAATAAACCTTGACTCTATTGACTCAAACTTAAACAAAAGAAAACTAAACTTATGATGACACTGCAAATAATGAATAAAATACCTATTCTATAAAAAAACTTTTAAACAAGACTCATATTATTACAACCATATAATGAAATCTGATTCATATGATCGGGATTTGCATTGTCTCCTTATATATAGCTCCAAATGATTCCATTGCTCTAAATGTATAAAGAAAGAACTGTATCATGATTTGTTAAGTTGATAATGGAGAGTTTAGAGGGTGTGTCAAGAAACTACCATGCAAATGACCATGTGATAGATCATCATTAGATGTATACACAAGATGACTATCACCCACGTGGACCGTTGGCCCTCACATAACTCGAATGTCATCCCAAATCCATCTATGTGAATCATATTCTTGTGCAAAGGATCATCCTCACTCAGATTTATAGGTGAATTCCAAATAAATAATTGCATAGATAGGCCATAATGAGGTCATTGAGCACTTGGTGTAGTTACTGACATCATGGATACTTTATCTTTACGATAGCTATTTTTTTCAAGTACAACTCCAGATGCTTGATGGAAGGCAGAGGAAGACCACATGAAATCTCTAGAAGATCAAAAACAAAATGTAACTCTTGTATTAAGTTCCGACCCTTATTATGGTACCACGCTTCCTTTCTATAACCAATATTAGTCTTGAACAAAATATGATACATGCAATATTAGATGGAAATTTTACATGAGACAGAGAAACAAAAGAAAAACTAATGAAGTTTCCCCTTCGAAACTCTTCAAGACTCAATCTTTGAAAAGTAGATCTCACGCTATTCTGATACCGAATATTAAATTTGGTCAAAGTCGAATTAGCACAACAAAAATATATTCTTCTATTAACTTTTTGTTGTAATTTTATAGTATAAGGAAGGCTAATATATAGCCATACAAATAGGAAAACCACTTCCTATAAAATAGGAAGTGCAAATAATATAAAACCCATATTAATATATTGTTATACATTTTTATAAAAATATATTAACTATCCAAATACATTACAAATAAACTTATAACCACACTAACAAACTAGTAAGTATTTAATTACCAAATGGTAAATCACCCACAACCATGTAAATATTAATTTTCTTAACAAGCAACTAGAGAAGAACAAAAAAAGGCTAGCCATAAGTGGAGCGTCTGTCATCCATAGAACCTACACAATCTGATCTATATATCCAACCAATTGAGTAGAACCCCTAGTGTAGTGTAGGCCAAAGTGGGAAGTTCCCCACAAATAACAAAAAATCATTTTAGTAGCCTGTTAGTGACTACTATGAGGAGAATATGCAAACTAAGATACAATCCCTACTACAAATGTAATATCAGGGTGAGTTTTGGTCAAGTACATGAGACTTTCAACCAACTTCCTATACAATGTGGGATCACAAAGTGGAGTGACACATGTGGAAGTAAGAGCAACCCCAGATTGAAAAGGAGATGGACTTGGCTTGCAATTAGCCATATTAAAGTGTTGAAGAAGATCATGGGTGTAATTTTACTTACTTAAATGAATCCTGAAGCTTTTTAAGAAATCTGAAATCTAAGGAAATAATGCAATAACCCAAGATCTGTCATGTCAAACTATGTAGAAAGAACCCTCTCGAATACTCTAATGTGAGAAGAAGAGATGACAATAAGTAGTAGATCATCAACATATAAGACAAGTATCATAATATCCTCACCAACATGCTAAAAATATATAATATGATCAAAGTGGAAATGAAAAAAACCAATAGATAGAAGAAAAGAATCCATCTTCTCATACCAAGCCTAAGGGCTTGTTTGAGACCGTAGAGAGATCTTCACAACCTATAAACAAGAGAAGAATTCCGAACAAATCCAGTAGGTTTTCCATATATATTTCCTCTTATAAATCTCCATGTAAGAAGGCACTCTTCATGTCCATCTGGTATACAGAACACCCATGTGATGCATCAATAACAATTATAAGGCGTACAAAATCCATCTTGGCAGAAGGTACAAAATTATTAGAGTAATCAATACCTTCAACTTGTGAAAACCCTTTACAAAAAGACAATCATTATACTTGTCAATGGACCCATCGGCTGCGTATTTGGTTCGGTATACCCACTTACACCTAACCATATTTCTTCCTTTAGGAAGAGATACCAAATCCCAAGTATGATTCTTCATCAAAGAAGAATACTCAATTGCCATTCGATCATCACACTCCTATATCCCATGAGCCTCTGAAAAAGATTTTGGATCCTTAGAAACCACTTAACACAAAATTCCATAACCTATAGAATGTGTGTGATGATGTGATGCAGAAGCATCCTTGAGAGAACCTTCATTTGTAAAATTTAAATTTTATGGGAGTCAAGTGTGTTGTACAAGAGATATAGAAGTGTTGAAGGGTCATGTGAGTCATTGCAAGAATTCAAAGGAGTTGAGAAATTCAAATGGTTCTTTATTTGTGTTTTCCTCCAAAAAGGGATATTTAAAAAATCAAATGTTGAATGAGGTATATGGTCTTGTAAGGGTGATTATAGTGATATTAGGTGTGTTAAGAGTATTCTAGCTATTAATTTAGAATGTATGAGTCATATGTGTGTAGGCATCATTAAGATGCTTAGAATTATGAAGTTAGGCGATTACATGTGTTAGAGAGCATGGAAGTTGAAGGGTCACTTGTGATTCAATCATAATGTGGTGTGTAAGAGTGGTTATAATAAAATAGTTGGTGCATGTAGGAATGAGCTTGAATATAGAAAGGAGTGAGTTTATTTTGAAGGGGATTCCTCATGGAGAGGAAGAAAGTAATATGAAAGTTTTTATGTTGATACATCTCAAGAGGAAGAGAACCAATTTTTGGTGTGCAAGTTGTGTGTTTGATCTATAGCTTATATATTTCAGGAATTGGTATGTAACAAAAACTTGAATTGGGTGTATGGATAGTGAATCCTTGTATGTATAGTGGAAAGGATAAAATAATTTTTTTCCTATATCTATTTGGACTCTTGATTGATAATTGTTTGTAGTGGTTGTGAGTGGTCTTTTATGGAAGCTTGACATTGTGTTGTAAGTGAAATAGTGTGTGAAATGGAAGAAAAAATATCATAGAATGTAGGCATTCAAGGGGATTTTATTAGGGATGAAATATCCTTATGTTAGGTTAAAGATATCATTTTGAACTGGGAAGTGAAATATTCATAAACCTGCATGTATGATTGTAAAAATGATCTATGCAAACCGGTATTAGTACAAAGTGTTGTTAAATTTTTAATATGATCTCAAAACAAGCTGAAATTTTGACCATAGGAGTATAAGGTAATGGTGAAGCTGGGTTTAAAAATTTTGTCTTTTATTAGAAGTATTTTTTTATTTATTACTTGTTGACCTGTTGAGGAGGTTGCATACTACTTGTTTGACAAAAATGTCTGTCATGTTCAAAAGAGTATATCTCATGGGTTTTTAGGAGTTAAGACCTAAAATTTGGAAGCCATAATGTTAGGGTAGTATATTTGGCTATGAAAAAATAAAAATTCATTTTCCATGGTCAATTTTTGAGATATTTATGACAGTCCGGAGCAGGTCCTGAAATACATTCAAGGTTAATAAAGTGTGAAATTGCAAAAAGTGAAGTGTAGAGAGTTTTATGATGAGTTAGAACATGAAAATTTGGCATCATGTTGGTATTTTAAAAATTTAACTATTGAATATTTAATTACATCCTAGGTGTCCCTATAACTCTACATGCATGGTTGATGCAAATAACCTTGTCTTAAGGACCATAGGGGCAATTTTGTGAAAGGGAGAGCAATATGGATTTTGAGGCTTTGAATGCTTTTATTCATTGATTATAACAAATTTTTGAGTGTTTTAATAGGGTAAAATGATGGAAATCCTTGGTAGATTCTTGAAGCTACAATAACTTAATGTTTCAGGAGGACTAGTGAAGCGAAACAAGGCCAAGTGAGAACAACTTGGAACAAGGTAATTTTAGAATATGAAGATACTATTTCATAAATGGGATGATGTTGTTAGGGAGGTTCAGAGAAATATAAGGTTCCTATGAATTCATTCAAGGTTTTTTAGTGTTATTTGACAAATTTTTTAGATAATAGACAAGTTTGAGCTATTTTGACAAGTTTGAGCAATTTAGACCAGTTTTAGCCCTTGGAAGCTTAAAGTTGATCCTCCAAATGTAGAGACTATGAAGGAGAGTTTTGTTTTATTTATCTTGAAATAAATTATAAGCATGATTTTAATTTCCTATTTGCATCATGATTCCTAGTGGGTGGAAGATCTTGAATGAAATTTTTTACCTCATAAACTGTAGTACGATCCCACTTAGGCATATTGACAACATCAATGGGAATATGATCCTCATTGGCATCTATAACCTCCTCATCAACCTCCTCAAAATAAAGGATCCTCGAGATGATAAAAATAAGAATAAGTGGGCATGGAAGAAGATGAAGAATCCTATGGTGTGAAGAGATCATCAAATTAAACATGTGTTCGAACAAGAACCTCATGTGTATCAGGATCTAAAAGTTGATAATCTCTCATGTCCTCACAATACCCTACCAAGATAAAGTGTTTTCTCTTCTTATCCAAGGCTTTCCTTTTCTTCTTTGGAACAAAGGCCCAAACATGGATCCCAAAGACTCAAAAAATTGAGACATCAAGCTTAGTGTTGGACCAAGCTTCCTTGGACTGAAATGATCAAGTTCTCTATGTGGTGTGTGATTTTGATCTAGTTATTACAATTAACTACTTCGACCAAGATATGGAGGTAAATCTCAAGAATGCATCATGCAATTAGCCATTTCCTTCAAAGTTAAATTACTTCATTCTGCTAATCCATTTTGTTGTGGAGTATGAGGAACAAAATTTTGATGAATAATGCTATGAGTTGCCAAAAAATAAAAAAACTCGTTGCTGAAGTATTCCCCCCATTATTAGTGTGAAGGTTATTTATGCAACTAGAAGATTGTTTCTCAACCAAAGCCTTGAATAATTTTAAGTGTGAAAATACATCACTTTTTACTTGAGAAAATAAACCCATGTACGCCTCAAGAACTTATCAATAAAGGTAATTACATACTTGGATCCATTGAAAGAGGGGGTAGGAAAAACCATCAAGTCACTATACACAAACTCAAGTGGTGAAAAAGCTCTCTTGGAAAATTCTTAGGAAATGGATTTTGGTGTTTTTTCCCTAATGCACAACCATGAAAAACTCCCTCAAGACAAGAAACTCTATAAAGACCACCAACCATACCATGAGTGCTCAACTCCTTCAAATATCTTAATTGAGATGTCCAAATCTCTCATGCCAAAGATTAATCTCTGAATCTTCATGAGAAACCAATCATGTCCCTATAAAGGAAGTGTCATAAAAATGCTCAAAGTGATATAGTATAAAACTATGATCAACAATACCTTGATCAACAAGTGAATGAGGATCCAAAAAAATTCGTACTTCTACCCCATGTGGTGTAAAAGTCACTATTTTTCCTTGACCAGAATGAAAAATTTGATATACAGAAAGAAAATTTATGGTGATGTTAGGAACATATAGTTCATCTTGCATACTACCACCATCAATGTGTATATTATCTTTTTCTTTAACAGAAAGAAAGGAATAATCTTCAACCTCAATTTTGACATAGAACTCAAACCTAGAGATACAAAAGACTCCTTAGAAGAATTCATGTGATGAGAAGCACCAAAATCAATAACCCAACTATCTGCAAATGGTGACTGAGATCTCCCAACAACATTAAGTGATTTTTCATGCTGATTAGAAGGAGGTGGAGTGGAGATAGAAATTTTGTGCTTCTTGATTGTATCCTCTAAGGATTTCATTCTCTTATAAAACCTATGTTCTTCATTACCAATAACCCCACAAAAAGAGCATGAAAAGCTAGAATTATTCTTGGATTTAGAAGACCCTTAGGTTTAGAGTTGTTTTCTTTGGGTTTAGGAGCACTTTGAGATGGAGAAGGGGTGGATTTTTTTACTTTTTACTTTTCCCTTGCCCATAGGATTAGATGAAACTAATTCCTTTTGAGAAGTGAAAGAGTCAAGGTTAGAAAATTTTGATTCTTCCTAGTAAGTCTTTCACATGGAAGGTGTCACCTAAGGCATCCATGCTAGATAAAAAGGTAGAAGAACAGATTTGGAATGGTCATCTCAACTTGGATAGAATTAATTAAACAAACTCTTCATCTTTCTTATCTCTTCCACTCCCCTTTAGTAACGGGTGTATCAAAACTTTGAACTTGGTAAGATATTCTATAATTGATGGGAAATATTTAGGAGAAAGAGAGGTGATGTCAATTTCAAGTTACTTGGCTCTCATGTGAGCCATCTTACCAAATAAACCCTCAAATTTATCCCATATTTTGAAAGGAGAGTCATATTTTTACAAATAAAACAAAAGACTATCACTTAAATAAGTTCCTATCAAAACCATACACTCTTATCAAATTTGAACTGGTACTAAAATTTCTCATATTCTCTAGTGAACACTAGTTGTTTTGGAGAATTTAAACCCCATAATCCTTTCCACTTAATGATTGTTTCCATTCTTTGTTTCTATGTGTGGTAATTATGTGTTGTTAATTTCTGATCAATATCATAGATAAATACGCATTCAAAAATCACCAAAAAAATGCAAGAACCAAGCAAATGTAACAAAACCCCCCAGAGTTTGGCACTTTATAATTGAGTGTGTTACAATATGAAACTTTATAACTATAGCATGTTTCTCAAAATAAATAGTTTAATGGAACAAGCATGAAAAAAAAGCACTTTTGCAAAAAACAATACTCAAATCCGAGTTATCGATCAAAAATTACAAGCTTCTCAATTTAATGCTCTACTATTTATTTTAGTGCCACTAAAAAAAAATAAAATGCTCTTACCTTCACCACAAAATAAAATCAAAGTTCTTAAGCCTAAACACACTACTAGGAATCAAAATCAAGCCTTCATATGGCCAAATTAATATGACACTAAGGATTTCAATATATGAATATAAAAAACATTATTTATAAAATAGAAATTAAAGACGAATGCAATAACAATCTTCAACTTTCATACCATAAAAGGAATGATGAAAAAATCATACCAAGATAAAAAGAACTCAAATATAATCAAACACCACACTCAATAATATGAAAGTAATTCACCGAATAAATTTAATAAAACCTTTGCAAACAAATGAGAAAGAATATCATTTTATACTATGGAACTCAATGAAATATAATGAGAATGAGCATTGCTTATATAGGAAAGGAATATCAATCTTATATTCAGAAACACCACAAGGTCGTAGATCAAGACATAAATCAATGAAATAACTAACCATCAAAGATCTAGTCAATACCTAGATCAAGGAAAGAACTATACCTAACAACTAGATAATATATTCCTAATATCTACATAAAATAAAATAAATATCCACAAACATGAGAATAATATCATAAAGGTAAATAAAGTACCTAGGTGAGCATGAGCTAAGGTAAATAACTACTCTAATAGACATTGTACTTAAGAATTCCCCTTGATATGATTAGATGTAGAGGTAAAAATATGCATATAGGGTTGATCTTAAGGAAAACCTAATGTTAGGTTGTGGACCTTGTTTTCATGTGTGAAAGTGTTGAAGACTGTACACTAAGAGTACTATAAAATTTTCACAGTTGTCTCGCCGGGTTTAGGGGCCGGGCCCAGAGGAAAAAAATTAGCCTCGAAAAAAACATACCTAATATACCGGGAACTTGATTTTCTCATATGGGTGGGATTTTGACCCATAGGTTTATGGGATAATTTTGGCCCATGGTTTTGATACCCATAGTTTTGGAAAACTACTTAAGTAATTTTCTACTTATGTGTTTTTGTGCATATCGTAGGTATTATGTAACATTGAAGATGTGTTTGAATTCGGGTGTGAATTCTGCAGAGTTTTTTGAGCATGGCTCCAAACAGATCTGGGTATTGTATTGAGAGAGCGGTGGCTTGTAATAAAATTTGAGCAAGTGATTCTTGGTGGATGTAGCCCAAATTGGGTGAACCACATTAAATATTGTCTTTTTGTGTTGTGTTATTTTATTCTGCACTTTTATTTGAGGTCCTGTAATATTTTCTCGCATATTAGTTTCTCTTTTATTACGATTCTTTGAGGGATTGTTCCACGTATATTTATCACTTATTTCCTAACACCTAAAACTTGTATTGTAATGAATAATTTTAACTTACAACCCCAAAACAAACCAGTTGTAGTTGTCACTTGTGTGAATAGAAACAATATGAGTTTTATATGAATTAATTGTATACCACTTTGAGGGATTGCAATAATGTTTTTAAGTCATATACAGTATCCTATAATGCATCTTACTTACCTTCTTTACAAATACAGGGACGAGTTTCTCATTACATAATGTTGGAAAAAGGATAATCCATGCGCACTGCCATAAGTGACCCCTGGCTCCTTGGCACCGAAATTACAAAAATATGTTGGTAAGAAATATTAAAAACTGGTTGATTTAAGGACTACTAATCTTTTCAAATGAATACTAATTCTACAACTCAAGGTGAAATTTACTCACTCCCAAGTGCTAAAAATATACCAACATTATATAAGTTGTTTCAATCCTCTATACAATTTGTCTTCCTTCAGGAACTCAAGATCAAGCACAAGAAATATAATGAAGATAAAAATTAGTTCATTGTAAGTAAAAATGATCCTTATCATGAATCCCTCTTTAAATCCAACATATTCTCGAGCTTTAAATTCCCATAAAACTATAAAAACATCATCCCAATCCATTCCATGAACACACACTCAAATGTCTAACAATGCATTTGCAGAAATGATTTGTCCTTGTGGAAATGCAGCGAGATCAAGGAAGCTTTGATTTGTATAGTCATCCAACACATCTATACTTGTTTTTTCAAGTGTTCACAAAGCTCACCTTCATGATAACCAGATATAGGCTCTCCTCTTGAAATCTTATTCTTATAAATTTTCCAAACAGGGGGAGGTTCATCGCGTAAAGAGATTCCAATCACTCTTCCTTTACCTGTAGAAATTTTGAAGATCAAGTGAAAACCTTTACATTCTATTTGTACCTACACTTTAACAAGCTAAATCAGACATTCAAACATATATACCATTGGATACAATGTTGGCTTTAAATTAAGCACAAGAAGAAGCTAGGTTTGGTAAGTAGCAAGCTACCTGTTTGACCAAATCTTTATCATGTGTATTGGGAATGGAAGGCTCACCAAAGGCCCAATGGCATAAAATTTATAGGGTGTACTCTTCCTCCAACATGAAAACTTAACCTAGCATAGTATTCAAAAACATTAACATGGCAGAATTTTTCGGATTTATACAATTGAAATAACATATAGTAACAATTGTTGTTACCTTTGATTTCGTTATGATGGCATATGGCTGATCTGATTGTGGATTTTACCAATCTACTCATTCTTGTAACACCAACCACACTCACAATGTTTTCCAGCACAAGCTCCTTTAACCATACTACATAATTTTCAAAACCCACCAAGAGGCTCGGTGTATTTTGTACACAGAGACTCCATTCTTGTTGCTCTACATTAGTGCCTGAATTCTCAATTATTTACGTACGAACCAAACTAATTTCTTGTGTGTGCACATCAATGTTGGAGGAAAGATCATTCAAATCATTACTCATATTATTCAATTGGTTGGAATAATTAGTTAATCTAATTACATCCAACGCCACATTGGGAAAAATGTTTGTATTAATGAAATCACTAGTATCCTTCTCCAAATTCTGAATCTTCTTTACATAACTGAATTTATTGTGGAGTTTTGAAGGTGAGTTTTTTTCGTAGTGTTAGTATCCAAATTTTTTCACCTTTTCAAGCCAAGTAGCAACACATATTCAACAGGGAGCTTAGAGGCATATAGATCATAAATATATGTCGTTTTGTAGCCAGGAGGAAATCTAATTGTCCTTTTGTTACTTGGTTTATGGAGAGATGGATAGCACTTAAAAGGATGTGATCTTATCCTAACTATTTTAGGTTGTTCCTTTCAACCAAGGTAAGAGAACCTATTTTGTAACCTCTGTTATTTGAAAGGAAATGTAGATACCTTTCTCTTGCATGAGTTTTATAGAAAAGGTCTTGGGAAAATATGATCAACACACCAAACCTAACTCTCACGAGTTGTCACTTCCAGGATTATGGGGATATCTTTAAAAATAAGGAAAAGGTTACTAAAGACATTTGGAAACCCGATTTGTTACGCATACTTTTAGTAAATGATTTTGGTCTTGTGTGGGTATACGGAAAAAAACATGGGTAGTATGGGTAGGATTAGTTGTTTTAAATAGATTTTTGATGGGAGGGGAGACAGGGTGGACTTGACTCACCAATCCTTGAGAGCTTATGCAAAATGTAAATATTCAATCAAAGCAAAATGGAAAGATTCAAGCAACAAAGTGTCATGGAAAGTTGAATTGTTTCCTTAACTAGAATATGTGCTTGATGGAGGCCCAGATTGGCACTCTTTCACACAATGTGTGGGATTATATCATGAAGGATCAAGTTATAGGACCCAATAAAGCACCAAGATTTAAGCCAAGTCACGCATGAGGTACACCTAGAGGCTTATAGAGAATCTCTATCAACAAGATGAAAGAAAAGTAATTTTAAACCGTTTATCCCACTCCCAGATGAAGGCTTTTCTGAGAAATGAAATTGTATATGCCACTAAACTATCACAAGGACTCAGACCTATGTGATTGGACCATATTTTAGTACAAGATTGCAACAGAAATAAGAAAAACTACTTGTAGACATTCAGAAATAAAACAAACACATTTTTCTCAAGACAACACAGAAATAACTCGAATTTGATTAAGTCTATTAGCAGGGGAAAGTTTCATAGAAAAATCTCAGAGCTCATCAATGGTTGTACACTTGTAACCACCTTGACACAATAAAACTTAATACAAAAAGAGAGATACATGCTTCTTAAACGAGTTTCTCAAAATGGATGGGCTTTGTCAAGCTTTTATGCTTTAGAGAGAATTAGTCTTGATCTTTCCGAAACTCCCAACCTTTTACACAAAAGAATTCGTGCCATTTATAACCTCTATATGAGCCCTTTTCCTCCCAAAAGACAAAAAATTTAAATGCACCAGTGCTCACCATGATTCTTTCGTGATTCACAAAATCAGATCTGCAAAAGTCTCCAGGTGCTCAAGGGAAAATCTCTTTGATTTCCCCCGCATTCAACTCCTTTCTCGGGAAAAATAGGACTCATCCATTTGCCAACCACTTCCGCCCCTATTCTGTCAAATCGAGCCTTTTACGTACTCAGGAGAAGAAAAATGGAAAACTAGATCGGGCTTGAGAGTTAGACCATTTTAATGGCAAAAGATGTCCTCCAGATCTTCCCACCAAACTTCAGATATCAACATTAACTTGCCCCTCTACTTGGCGTGTAAAAAATAGCAAGAAATGATGAAGACTCACACTTCCAGTGTTTTATAGAAAAATGGGGGAAAATCAGATTTTGACACTCAACAGCCGTTGATCTTTGATTTGAATGTGGGTCGTCCACGTGGAAGATTCAAAAACAGATTCGGGGCTTCCTTTTGACTTTTTCCTGACCCTTTGAAAAAATGTAAAAAAATTACATTTTGCTCCGCACCTCCGCTTTTGAAAATGGGCCTGACACGTGTCCTGAGGTGGGTCCTAAAGGAACCATGGAAAAATTCTACCATTTGACTCTTTTTTGGAAAAAGGAAAATTTTCCAAGTTTCCCCCATAGCTCCGCCCTTCCGCTTCAAGTTTATGATGTGGGTCCCAGCAGGAGGCCCGGTATTTTATGTATTAAACTCCCTTTTCCCTCAAAGGGTAAATTTTTCAATTTTCCTCTGAAACCTCACACCTTCCACTATTGACCAGGCAAAACATTGACTATTTCCTTCGGGCCCTTAGGCCTTTTTGATACTTTGGGTCATTTGAATATAAGAGGCAAAATTTTCAAGTTACCCCTAATGGTCTACCTTCTCGCCCCTTTAACTAGAGACCTATTTTGAATTTTTCCTTCGTCGGGCGCACGAGCCATTTTTGATATTTTAGCCTTTATGATGCAAAGAGGTAAAAATTTTAAGTTACCTCCAATGGCCTACTTCCCCATCCCTTATGAAATTTCAAATTGCCACGTGTCACCATGGCACATCTTGAGGCAGTTCCAAAAATTTGATACCTTGAATGACCGTAGGCTCGCCACGTGTCCTGCTCCAGAATTTTTTTTGAAGGCTTGAAGCTCAGCAGAAGGCACCACTTGTCATGCTCCGAGGCAATCTCCTTTTGGCCATTGAAAATTCTAAGTAAAATGTAAAACAAGTGGAAGCCTCCACGTGTCATGTTCCATAAAACTACTCCACTTGCATAAATTTTTTCTAAGTCGGGGCTAAGTAGCGGAAACCCCCACGTGTCCTCCTAGCACTACTCCATGGCAAAACCCAAAAGCAGATCTTCAAATGAGAATTGCTCCTCCACATGTCTTGGACTTCCCAAAAACCTTTTGAAATTTGTCTAAGTATGGGAAACCCAGTGGAATCCTCCATGTGTCTCTATCCTGCCAACCCTCCACGTGTCCTCCCGAGTCTTATTTCTAAGCCAAACCAAAAATTTGATTCTCAAACGAGCGTCGTTCCTCCATGTGGATATTTTTAAAGTTGACATTTTTCATAAAATTTTCAAGTATTTAGCTAACGAAAGGATGCCATGTTTCGTGTTGATGCAAGGATGCAAATTTGACCGAGAGAAATGCCCGTCAAACCGTAAAACACAAAGAAACGATCATTTGAGCCTGAAAATGAAATTTTCTCAAAAGACAGAGAGTTTAGAAATGTTGCAAGGCTCAAACACAATCCTCAAGGACACACCAATTCATTCTTCTTTAAGTATTTAGGGAAAAAATGACAAGGACAACAGATCTTGACTGTAGAAAATGGAGGAAATGGGAAAATGTGAGTTTTGAAGGAACAAAGCACGGGGACTCAAAATATAGAGATTTTTCGGAGGAACAAAGGAATATGGAGACAAAAGGACCCATACATGATCCTCGACCCGGGAGAAAATTAAGAAAAATGGCAATAAGACCAACCAAGCACGATACGGGAAGGAGATAATGACAGGAGGTGTGGATCAACAAATTTTCAAAGGCACATATGGGGCAAGACTATTTTGAGCACCAACACATAGTATTCTACCATTTGAAGGCCATCAGAAATTTTCCCTTGAAATTTTTAATGGTTCACAACCATGTATCTAGGAACTGTGATAATGCACTACGAACAAAAATGAATCGAGATATCGTTTCACAAAACCGTGAGAAAATAAATATTACACACCATAGATATATACCTTGTATTCAATATGTAAGTACTAAAAAGGGAAAAATAAAAAATAGTAAAACTGGTAAAACCAGCCCAAAAAAGCAAAAATGTCAAAACACCCATCGAAAACATCAAAATTCCTGTCAAATTTGATTGAGGGAAAAACGTCCAAATTCCCATCAAATTTAGGATAGTGGCATGAATGAACTTAGACCCTTTACTGTATGGGGAACGCCTTCGACATAAAAATTAGGGATTTATGCACATTTACAAAAAAATTAGATACGAGGTGAGTAGAAGCCACAAGAATAACCATTTTGGTAGGGTATTAGGGGTCATGTGTTCACCCAAAAGATATAGTTGTCACAAAGGTATCAATCATGGATGTGAATGTTGGAGAGGTATTATCTATAAATGGAGTATTAGAAGTGTAAAAAGAACAATTTCATCAAGTAGGAGTATAAAATTATATGGACGAGCTAGAGATACCATGTTGCATGAAAAGCATAAATATTTAATAATAGAATAATTAAGTGCATCATCCGAAGTGTTAGTGTAGTCATAAAATTAGGTGTAACATCATCTACTAAATTAGATGCTTTTGAAATATTTTCTAAATAATATATTTAATAACAATAGACATTGTAACATTATGAAGATGGATATAGATTTCTCCTAAGGTCATCAAACTCTACAGGTATAAATAGTAGGTAGAGAAATAGTCTAGGTAAAGTGCTAGAAATGGTCGAGGATATAAATTTATGATAATGTAAACTAGGAATAGTAATATCATCCAATCCAATAGTAGCATAAATTTTACTAGTATCATCATCAAAATTACAACCATGTCCATAGAATATGTATTATGTGCAAGACTATGAAAGGGTACAATGGATAAATCACTAATAATAGAAAAAGGTGTATGATACGAGAGTATGTTGAGTAGGGGATGGTGTATAATGCTTACAACTAACACAATATTACTCTTTCTTTATATAGTAGAATACTTATAAGTTGTGGGGTCCTTAAGCTAATCTATTTAGAATCTTGGTAGGAAACTTTAGGCAAGTATGCAAGGGCATAACACATAGGACATGTATCGAGGTTTTCCTAATAGAAAATTATAAGTACGATCATCATGCATCACTTGAAAGAATTTGGAAAGTGTTTATATACCAACAATGATGTGCATTATAATTTTGTTAAGAATTATATGGAGTACATTATTAGAAATTTTAATACTAAATTTAAAAGGATTAATATTTTTAATGAATATGCCCATATTATATAAGAAAAAAATGATGTAAAGATTGAAATAAGTGTTTATGTTTATTTTCGAGTTAGTTTCTATTATGTTGAAATACCAAAATATCTAAATAAAGAAGGGGTTACTGATACCCATAGTGAAAAATGTAATGTTAGGATGTGTGGATACATAAATAATGTGAGAGACTCCCCTTTCATCAAATGAGAAAACCTTTATATAAAGGTCCAACCGTGGAGAAGACAATAATTAGATAATGATTTAACGAGTTTCTCGATAAAGGTTGATCCCAGGAATCTAAAGGGATTCCTTGAAGGGTGTCAACTTGTGATAAAATCAAGTGATATGTCCAAATAAGATATGATAATGCTAACAAAATCATAATTCAAGCGGGATAGAGAGATCTTGATTTACGTATTAGGAAGCCCAAGCAATGGCTACAGTGATCTCCAAGTCTTTGAAATAGTCGATTCTCGGTCTCCTTGTATGACCTCAAGTTGCTCTCAATGTATTTGATGTCAAAAGTGAAAAAAATGGTGTATAGGCTGAGTTCGTGGACAATCTCAAACTTCTCCCTCATGAAATGATGTTGCATGATCAAGATAGTGCATATGCTTGTGATGGGGTGTGATGGAGTTGGGACAAGACCATATATAACAATAACATCTTGTAAAAACAAAATTATGCCAAAATAAATACATAAAAATATGAAACATGTATAATATTCGATAAAATTAATATATTAATAGGGATTGTTAGTTATCCACGGGGTTGTGGGTGATCTGTAGAATCGCGAAATTATGTGAATCATCGGTAATCTTTGTAAAAAGTTGAGATATTTATAAAAAGAGATTTTGTCATAAATATATATTTAGGATGGTTAATTTTGCTTATATCTAATATGTTAATGAAATGAAAATAGATAGAGATGAGGAATTGATTACCTTGGATGCAATTATAGATTGGATAGAATTATAAATGCTTAGGAGATATTAATATAATGTATGATGGGTTGACATAAGTTTTGAGGACATCTAGAGGCTTGTGATGATGTCATTTGGTTAACTAATGCAACAAAGATTCACCGAAATGGTTCTAGATCCCTAAAATAGGAGCCTTGAGGTCCTATTTAGAATCACTTGTGATTTGTTGATTTTTGATGATTCAAAAATTTGGGGAAAGAAGTTTGGAATTGGTTTTTGTTAGAAAATGTGAAAAATTGAAGCAAAGGATCATAAGGGATAGCATAAACATCAACGAAGTGAAAACTAACAGTGTGACTAGGTTCCATGAAGGAGCAGTATCAACTAATTTGTATGCAAAAAAATTTGTGAAGGGGCAAAACCTTGTTAAGTTAGAGATATCCACTATCTCATATAATTGAATGGGTGTACATATAGAGGGTGTTGAGTAATCCTCAATGCTACGATGATGACCTCTCAAGTGGAGGGGGAGTTATGTTATTGGAATAGGAAATAACTCCCATGTCATAAACATGGCACCAATGCACTGACACGTAGACCTATAACCTCACCAAAGTGGGATGAGTCACCTAATGATGAAGAAAATGACTCACACAAACACTCCCCATTCATTGTAACTTAGGATGATGTTACAAGTCAAAAATATAAATGTTCTCGACAAAAAATCATGATGAGGTACCCATGGACAATAAAGGGTCCTAAGCGAATGAAGGAAAACCAAGTAGGAAAAATATCCACCACAAGAGAGAAAAACACTCTCTAATCTAAGAAAGATGCCAAAGATAGGTCCTGGCGATGAGGATCTAGATAAGGTACCCATGTACAAAAGGGAAATCTCTTGCGAAAGCAAAATAAGAGAGAATAAGAGTGATATGAGAGGAATGCGAGAAGATTCCTTAGACAGGATGTAAACTCTGTAACTCTAGGAAGTATCCTAGAAGAGTGTTGATGAGAAGATCCTCTACCTCTGGACTAAAGAAGATCTACTCACATTGAACTATATTCCTACCCTTAGGAAGGATATAAATGGAGTGGTGTAAGCCTTCCCATTACGTGAAGAAAAATGAAGGCATCAACACGAAGAAATATGAGTCTAACCCATGACATCGTGACATAGGTCTAGCAAGTGAGCGCCAAAAATTTAAGGTAATGCCAAATGTATAGAAATTTTAGAGTGAAGAGGAAGAACAACTACAAAATGGATGTCTAAGAGATGTGAAGGCAACACAATAAACCCCATAATAGAAATAGGATCCATAAGAAAGGGTGGATCAATGAAGATATCCTAAAATTAGAAGTGATCAAAGTCCCGAGAGGGAACTCCCAACAACAGAGATGAATAACTCCCCCAAACATCTAAAGAAAGATGAGGAACCTTGTAGTTTACAAAATCACACATTTATTATTACATTTATACCACTGGGTATGTTAATTATATATGGATGTTGCGTGATAAAATTAATCACTAGTGACCCATCCATGGGTCTTGTCATCAGTCAGTCAATTTTCATTATTGTTTGTTCAATTTAGTCATCACATGTCTCTACAGTTTTTGGCATCTTTTAGGATGTATTAGGTGTCGTATTTTACTTGTTTGTCATCTCTACATTTGTTTTGCGTAGTGCCTAGAGTTACACTAGGGTACCCAGGGTTCCCCACTCCATTATTTTAGGCACTGGTCATTTTCATTTGTGGAATTAATTTATTTGTTTGAGGTCAGTCCTAACGGTTACCTCGTACATTCCCTAGGTCATAGTTGGCGAGTTTTGGGTCACTAGTGTTGAAATTTGAGTAAAATATCCCTATAGAAACAAAGCACACTCACTACATTATAGGTGAACATATTACTATCAAGGAAACTAAATATTAAGGAAAGGTACTACATATGGGCTTCTTCTACATCTGCATCACACACTTCATAGGGGAAAGGGTTGTATTCTTTCCATTCCATCCACAATTTACATTTTTACATCTAGTTATTGCCCTCTACTACTGCGCCATCAGTGTTAGGGAATCCTAGGCACAAACATTGCACACACACTCACATATAATTACATTGATTCTGAAATGTAGTGTAACACTCGGTCGTAAGACCACTAGTTTGCAACTGAGACCAGTCTAACCTATTCATATGCATTCTTATTTTTTAGGAATTGATGCCTTGATAGGGTTTTGCAGGTAGATCTTCATACTACGATTACAACAACACATATGGTAATACTATGACAGCTACATGATAGGAATGAAGATAAGAGAGAGCCTTTGTGACACTTCTAGTTTCAGTTTCAAAGCTTCCACATAGTCTACAACACCCAGATCACGAGACCAAGACACTCGAAGACATCCTAGTACCCTCTCGGGCATCTAGTATAGACAGACAGATTCGTTCCTTCCCTTCCCAAGGCCATTTCATCATACTTTTCATAGTCCGCATATAATTCTTCTACATCTCAAAGCACACAACAAGGTAAGTTATTTATAGGTTAGTAACATATCCCTTCCATTTCAATTTATTTTAAATATTTTCAAAAATAAACAAAACAGCGATGGCTTGCATTTCCATATAGCATATGGTTTCTATTTAGATTAACTATTAATAGTCATACATTACCCTAGTTTCCTATTTTAGTTAATCATTTTGGTGAACCCGGCCTTTCAATCACTTTTTCCTTCCATGGATACTCTTTCCATACCCTAGTGTTTAGCATTGCTATTTTTATTTCATCATGTCTTATTTTAGTGTGAACCCTATTTATGATGAGGTCATGCATAGAGGATCTTAGGGATCTATATAGTGCTCCTATGACTTTACCCGACGCTACCCAAAAACTCCTTTTAGAAGGCCAACAACATGTACCCATTAATCATGTTGATTCCTCTAGAGGTATATGCCTTGTTGATGACCCATCACTTTTACTCGTTGTATGTCATATCACCCAGATTACCTTTTACCCTTCTTATTCTTCTTCTAAAACACCACCTAATGTTATAGATCCCTCCATCATTGATTATTTGTTAGGTATTAATTCTTAACCCCCTTCCTATCTTTCAACCATCCCTCTTACTACATCCATGTTTCCTATTTCTCCCGCTAGTCCTAATCTCATATCCTTCCAACATACATTACACTTCCTATTATGTTGATGATCCCATTGATTCTTGCGATTCTTTGAAATTCCTCTTGGAACCCACTTTCCTACGAGATCCCCATCATGACTCTCGTTCTTTCCATACTACTATATGTGAATCTCCACCTCCATTATTATCATCTCCCGAGGTTGCCTCTACTACCATACATGAATCACCTCCCACTAGTGCTCCTTCCTCCTCTAGTTATCCTCTTGTATCTTCTCCCATTGGGGTTTCTTCTTTTCCCACTTCACCTATTTAATCTACCCTAGTACATCACCTCTATACATCCCTATGATTACCCATCATGGAAAGCTTCAACCGCTTAATACATTATTACCATCTCATACTATTCCCTCACAATATCTTCTCTCCCTCATACATGTCATAAGAAAACTCCAATCGAAGTCCATACTCTCGATTTAGAAATCCATTCTTATTACACGTCCATTGACAACAAATCCTACATGGTAATCATGTTCCTAAAAACATTCATAATTCTGATTTCCAAAAGACTTCATCATGCCTAATTTTATTTAATTTAATGGTATTGGTGATCCTCATGCCCATATCCTACATTACCGCACACTTATGGTTAAATACTCTAATGACCAATTTTTTCTTAAGACTTTTCATTATAGTCTTACGAGATGATGCCATATAATGTTACACCCATGTACCATTTGGGTTCATTAGCACTTTTATGACATGGAGGATGCTTTTCTCACCGCTTTATCCTTAAAAATAGCCCTAGGGTTACATATGATCATTTCCCATCTTACACCAAGGTTCCTCTGAACCCATCAAGGATTATATTTTACGATTTAATGCTTGTATTCCTCAATTTTCAGCCCAATTAATCTAAGGCTTCTATATGATACTTGTGAATCCTTCATCCTATTATGCTATAAGTTTATTGACCTCGAGAAATGCATCTTATCCACACAGGGCATACCACTTCCACATGCTTCTTTGTCGGTCCCGTATATTATTCCTCCTCCCCTACTCTATTGAACAACCACCATCACTTCAGCTATTATCTAAATCTCCCCTTAAACATGCTCAACCCTTTTTCCTCCTCTAACCCATTTTCCTCCACTTCCACCTTTACATACAACTTTTGTTACTCCGCCTCCTTCTCCAACACCTTTGTACTTCTCTCCTAACACCCAAACACATGGTATTATCCACATCCTACTTAATGAGCATTTGATTCTATTACCTTCCAACCAACATCATCCCCACATCACTTATAACACAAACATGACCAACATTATTGAAATTACCACCACATTTCTAGCCATATGGACAATGATTGTATTGCTCTCACGTGAAAAGATACAACAACTAGTGTACTCCGACACTATCTCCTTTGCTCCTCATGAGCATTAATTATCTCCTTCTCCTCTTCCATGACAACATACTCATATTCTACCTTCAAAACCTAATGTTCGGTTCACTCATCACGCTCTGCCACTACATGTTCATTCTCCACCCCATTCATCATTTTCCCCTCCACATGCATTACATTCATTCTATCCACATTATCCACAATTCCATACCACTACACCTCATGGTTTTCCACCCACTTCCACATATCCCGTATACACTACACTTGAAATTCTATTGGCTTCACATATCCATGCTTCATCCAAGCCACATGTCTCAACTTCCACCCGTCATCATGGTCTTTAGTATGTGATTTCTATCACCTTACCCCATGATGACACATTCATGTTCTTATGATTCTTACATGACCATTGAGAATTAGTTATAAGAATATTTCATCATGTGCTTCATCATTCATCTATCATATTCCAATCATTTCCTAATGACGCACTCATTTTCTTATGATTCTTACATGACTATTGAGGGTTAGTTATAAGAATCTTTCATCATGTGCTTTGTCATTCATCTATCACATACCCCAATAATTTCTTGATGACACACTCTTACTTACACGACTCATACTTGACTATTGAAGGGACTTATTACATGAGCCTATAAAACTACATGCTTTGGGACATCGTTAGTTCCCCCGCCTATCTTTTCATCACATTGTCTTATCATGATCACATTACATTATCGCTTAGTTATTACCATACATTCATATATTTCCAGTTTATTCCATTTTCATCATTTTATTTCCTACACATTATAAATATTATTCTACATTTTCATATACATCTTCATTTACCATGATTATTTTATCTACCATTCCTAAAATTTACATACAAAGTTCTCATCATCACATTTTTACAATATACATACTAGCACAATAACAATAAAACCACATCACATCATTTAATCACAAGGTAACACAATACATCAATAATGATTTATTACAAATCCAACCTCAATATACATACATATATAATCCATAAAATCACTATATCAAATCATGTCTCATAAGCTGGGAATACGCCTCACATCATATAAAATCCATACTATTACACCTCATGATCACTATCACTCTCCCATATTGTGAGAGCCCTCAAGCTATATGCCTCGCCTCCGATGTGACATTGTATTTCGTGGCCCCGATACTTCTCCACCTATCGCCATATCATAAACAACTCAAACACTTCTCTAAAAATTGTCATTGTAAATATACATATCATGCGAACATGTCCTCAGCCAAGTGACCATGAACTATAGCCTCTCGGACACATTAGGTCTCCTCACGCATCTTGTCCCTCTTGCCAAGTAGCACCATACATTTCATAGCTCCTATGGCCACCAGGCTCAAATAAATGGGCATGCTCACCTGTGATATTATCCACTCACTCTAGTGTTCCTCCATGTAATATGTTTCTTGACACATTCTATGTCAATGTGCCAATCTATGTGTCGACTATCAATGACCAATAGTCATCCCTGCATACAAAATATACAATCTCGTGATAGTACAATGTTTTCAAAAACCAATACAAATAATTCATTAACGACAACACAATATGAATACTTACGCTCTACAACCATTATTACTACAGGGTTAGGGACAATGCCCTCATATGCTCCTCTTATTGGAAGCTCCATAGCTTTGTGAACACTTTGGGTATAACAATACCCACCAATGTGTTACTCACCATGATTGATAATCCTCTATACACACCATGTCATCCCCATCCACAAAAATTATCACCGGGTTTTCCTCATCCGGCCCTGGTGGCATCAACTACTCGGCTATGGGTGCGAGCCTATCACCTACCCTCTTAGGGGCCCTAAATGTTGGTAACCATATGTATGGCTCTGGTGGCACATCCTGAGCCATACCAAACTGTCGCGATACTCTCTCCACTTGAAAAATTTCTGCTACACTTGGAAAGTGGTCCTCTAACCACATAGTCCTCTGAATACATTGTAATTGTGTAGCATCCCAAGGCCATCTACCATAATCCGGTTTGGCCTCTAGATCAATAACTCATGTCCCATCTAATCTATCAGGAATCTAAAACTATCTGTGTCCATCTTCCTGCAATGGATATTCACCTAACGTTGTGCAAATATATCTAGTCAAGCCCACTCTCCACGTGGCCATGCAATAGCCTCACCATAGATATGTGCTCATAAGCTCATACATGCAATAGTGTGGAGACACCTATACCTCCACCATGTTCATCATGTTTAAACCGATAAAAATACCTATATAAGTGGGCCAACACACATCGTGCCCATGCATACCTATTACCATCCTCCTCTATCTGCTGGCATATGTCATGCATCTTATACAAGATACCTACACCTCCTCCCTCCACTACTATACATAACATTATCACATATGTGATTTCCACAATCATGTAACCCTAGGCGTAATATAACATCCAAACTAATATGGATCTCCATAAGAACCAGGCCCCTACAAAATATTGTCTAGCCAAGCACATCTAGCGCTCCATATCCACTAATACCATAACTAGTACTCTCTTCCCAATAACTAGAAATCACAATATGTGATAGAAATTCTCTAATGTAATCGTCATCTCCCATGTGGGAAACCAAAATGTGCATGTATCTACACACCATCTCTCACATAAGCGATCAACATCGGAACATTGTGGGGCACATCCCCCATTCGTGCTATATGTCATAGGCCAAGCTGAATCCATCACATCCCACTCAGCATCTGAAAAACCCAATCCCAACAAGGTACTCAAATGGTAACCACCGTGTAACTCCGTCAGTGAATATCTCTCTACACATCACCAAACAAAAAAAAATGCAATATTAATGCACCTTTCATAGTCAAAAACCATACTATAACATACTAGAAACACATTCCATAGCATTATTTCCAAAAACAAAATCTACGGACTAGGGCACCTAGCGGCGGTATGTGGCACCCCATAGTATGACTCCAACAACTTGTTACGAGTGCTTCAATCCTAGGGTCACTAGCTCCCTCACCGCTCTTGTCTAGGTCCCAAACACCGAGAATAGAAAAAATCTAAAATTTTAAAAAAAATCCTATAAATCCTAGAACATCCTACATTTTTGCTAAACTTACCACACTTACAAACTCTAGTGTAGTACGTGACACCACCATGGTTGCCACTCTCTCAAATTGGGTCGGACATAATGGTCTCACTTGAGGCATCTCTACTCACTTCGTATACACTCTCACACTCATGTAAAAGACAAATGAAGTGATAAGTTACCCTTTCACTTTATTATTTATAAGCACATTGACATTACCACCTTTACTATGGTCTATATTTTGCATACCACAATTAATAGACACAACACGAGTTTCACTCATATATTGAGCATTATTTCTCCGATTTACACTTGTTTTTGGCATTCTTTTCATAATTTCACCTACCACCATGCCATACATATTTCATCCACATTATATACACTATAATTGGATTTCATTATTTATACATGCATTATAACCTCATGTTGTTACTTTCGGCTTCAATTTTGTTCACATCCATCACTCCCTCTTTTTCCGAAAGGGTGGCATATCATTGAGGGCACCCTATAATCCCCCCTAAATTAAATACATTAAAACATTACAAATTTCATGCACAACAATTCATATTGCAATGATTCCCCCTAATGACCTAATATGGGGAAAGAAATATTTGATCTCATAGTACTTGTCACCAATCCCCCTAATGACCTAACGTGGGGAAAAATAAAATAAAAAACATATTTCTACATAACATCCCATCAATTTCTATTGAATCCCCCTAATGACCTAGCACAGGGAAATTAGTGAAAAATATCTCCATGAGTAACCAATGAAAATAATCAATCACCAAATCAAAATCAACATGTTCAAATCCAATCACTCAAATTCGTAAGTGATCTCCTAAATGACCTAACTTGGGAGCTATATTCACCACTTCTTTTCCAAATGACCTAGCTTGGGATTTATTTATACATTCCACATTCACTTCCGGATGACCTAACTTGGAAGCTTTCTCTCTTTCATTCTACATTCACTTCCATATGACATAACTTGGAAGCTTTCTTTCTTTCCTTCCACGTTCACTTCGAGATGACCTAACTTGGAATATTTCTCTCTTTCATTCCACATAGGTTTCTAGATGAACTAACTTGCAAGATTTCTATCTTTCATTTTGCACTCACTTCTAATGATCTAACTTGGAAGTTGTCTCCTCTCATATTGTGTTTGGTTCCTAATGACCTAACTTAAAATCCATCTCTTTTATATCACGTTCACTTCCTAATGACCTAATGTGGAAGCTTCCACATTTCAGCGACACCCGTGGAGTGGGGGAAACAATGCCTTTCATTTACCTCTCCTATATGGGTCAATTGTTTAATCAAAATCATTTGTATCAAAAAATCCCATCATTCTAATCTGAGGCCATCTATAACGGCTAGATCTTGAGGATATTTAAATTTTGGAGAATAATACACTTTTCCTCTGGTGCCAGGATGCCCAAATAGTCCATTCATAAATAAAGTGTTTGGGTTGGGAACTGATCACTCCCTACTAACCTACTCATTATTAAATCATATTTGAAATCATCTTGTATTCTAATCATTATTTTAATTAATTGAATTTCATCATGACATTCACACATTTTCATTACTTGGATCAACATGGATCCATGGTTCGACATTCTTTTATGATTCTATCGGCACACTTCTACTACACATCTACATGTTCTTCTACAACATGGGATTCTCCACTTTCTTTCGGATATGCATCTCTATCTAATTTATGTTACTGAGCTTTCACTCACCAACATAAAGTGGGGGAAAATGTAGTCACAAAATCACACATTTATGATTACATTTATACTTCTATGTATGTTAATTTATATATGGATGTTGCGTGATAAAAATATTCACTAGTGACCCATCCTTAGGTCTTGTCATTAGTTAATCGGTCATCATTGTTGTTTGTTTAGTTTAATCGTCACATGTCTCGGAAATTTTGGGCATCTTTTAGCACATCTTAGGTGTCGTATTTTACTTGTTTATCATCTCTAAGTCTATTCTATGGTGCCTAGGGTTGCACTAGGGCACCTTGGGGCACTCCCAAACCATTATTTTAGGTTCATGTGTCATCATCATTTGTGGAATTAATTTATTTTTTTGATGTCGGTCCTAACGGTTACCTCGTGCATTCCCCTACGTCATAGTCGGCCGTTTCAGGTCACTAGTGTTGAAATTTTAGCAAGAGATCCCTATATAAACAAATTACACTCACTACATTATGGGTAGACATCTTTTTATCAAGGAAAACTACATATTAAGGCAAGGGAATGCATATGGGCTTCTTCTACATCTGCATCACACACTTCATAGAGGGAAAGGGTTATATTCTTTACATTTTATGCCCCATTTGCATTTTAACATCTAATTATCGCCCTATTATTGTGCCATCAGCACTAGGGCAACCTAGGCACAAAAATTGTGCACACACTCACATAAAACTACATTGGGTTTGAAATGTAGTGCAACGCCCAATCATAAGACCACTATTTTAACAATTGAGGTCAATCCAACCTATTCATATGCTTTCTTATTTTTAGGAATTGATGCTTGGATAGGGTTTTGAGGTAGATCTTCATACTACAATTATAGTGACACATACGATATTATTGTGACACTTGTGTTACGAGGAGCGAAGATATGGCGAGACCTTTGTGAAACTTCTAGTTTTAGGTTCATATCTTCCACACACTCTACAACACCTAGATCATATAATAGGTCACCCTAAGGTGCCCGGTACACTTTCAAGCACACCAAGTATAGATAGACAATCGGTCCACTGCCCTTGCCAAGGTTGTTCCATCAAAACTTTCCCATTCCACATATAAGTCTCTGCTATATCTCAACACTTAATAAGGTAAGTTATTTACGGAGTTAGTAACATATCCCTTCCATTTCAATTTATTTTAAATATATTCAAAATACCAAAAGTAAAAGTAGGCTTGCATTTTCATATGACATTTAGATTCTATTTAGATTAACTATTAATAGTCACACATTACTCTAGTTTCCCATTTTTAGTTAATCAAACCTATAGTTCATCAAAAGTGGACTCTGCGAAAAGGTGACCAAGATTAGCTAGATACTTGTCCCAATGAGGGGTTTGTTATGTAAAAAGTAACACCATAGGATTTGCACATTACAAAACCCTAATTTTGACTAACATGGGATTGTCTCAAGGTGTGGGACCCTTGCAATTGAGACAAACCTCTAGAGAAGGTTGGTTCCTCTACCTATTCTAATGCTAAAACTACTCCTAGAAAGGGGAATGTAACTATTCTAATACTAACCTATAATTTCCAAGGGACCAGGGAAGAAAAAGATGCATAAAATGAAAGTCCTAAACTAAGGGAGGTGATAACACCAAAAAAGGGGTTGGAGATATCCTTAAAGAGTGAAAATGAAATAAAATGAGGCCGAAGATGGTAGAAAGAAGTTCCATAGTTCAAAGAACACATTCTAACTTCAAGTTTCATGGGAAAAATTAATTTGGATCCTATAAAATAATACACA
The DNA here is from genome assembly GCA_018340775.1 of Taxus wallichiana var. yunnanensis. NCBI lineage: Eukaryota > Viridiplantae > Streptophyta > Pinopsida > Cupressales > Taxaceae > Taxus > Taxus wallichiana. Next base: position 486,627,325 of record CM031243.1, read on the forward strand.
CACTAGATCTCCATGAGTAAACATGATTAGTATGTTACCAAGTGTTTTTTTGGACCTTGTTCGGACTCTTACTCTATTATGTATCTTATCTCCCGATTCATGCCTTTGGCTACTCACTTATTCATCACGAGGTTTCTAAGCTACATTCAAAACATTCACGTTGTTCTTCTACTTTGTTCAAAACATCCATGAGTATAATATTTCCTTTTTTTTCCATGTTTGCGAGCACCTTTTTCCCCTTCACAAAAACAATCTTTCACGTATTTATATCATGTGCTTCTTGGCCAGATACACTAGGGGCATCCTTGCTCCTTCCTAACATGTCATTGGGTTATGTTCCTCATCATGTTGAACCTATCTATATTGGCCATGATCCAACTTCGCATGTGAATAGTTTTCCTTTGAATATTTCAATCTAACGTTGGGGTTAATTTCACATCTTCACTTTCTTGTAGATACGCGTGGCATTTTTCCCTTGTATATCCCATATGTCACTGAGGGCATCCACATTTCTTCGTTTCCTATACATAACTTCAAAAATATCTCAAAAAAAAAAAAACATTCAAATATCTTAGTCAAAAATTCAAAACATCAAAATCTCAAAACAAATTAGTAAAAAAATTCCAATCCCCAAATTTATCTTACTATTGTGTAGCTCACTTTGATAGCTTTCCAACACAAAAAATGAATTTGTTTCGAGATCAAGAGAAAACATTATGGCCTATGGAAGATAGTTAGTGCACCTAGTGTTGCACGGTACCCTTGCTTAGCTGCACATAGGCACCCAAGCGCCCATGATGTAGGCAAAAATCAAAAGAGAAAAAAACTACCAACGTAGGTACTTAGGAACCCATGTTGCATGTAAAAATCTAAAAATTCAAACATGATGCCAACACAGATGCTCAAGCACAACCCACGTTACATGTAAAAATCTAAAAAAGTAAAAAAGGAAGCCAACACAGGTGCTCATGTGCCCCATGTTGCAATAAAAATACAAAAATCCACAAACAGGGCCATCACGAGGCATCCGGGCACCCATACTACTTGCCTCACAAAATTCAAAAAATAAAAAAAGTAGACCAGCATAGGCGCTCAAGCGCCCATGTTGCCTCACAAAATTCAAAAAATAAAAAAAGAAGGCCAACACAGGTGCTCGAGCACCCATGTTGCCTCACAAAACTCAAAAAATAAAAAAGTAGGCCATCACAAGTGCCTAGGCCTCCTTGATGCCTCAAAAAAACTCAAAAAAATCACAAATAGGGCTAGCACAGGCACCCATGCTATCTAGCATAGGCACTCCCCTGAGTGCATAAGCATGCCCAACATTGCACAGCCATAACGTTTGCTCCCGACCTCGAAACGACTCCGTTTTTTTCATTGGAAAGGTATTGAAGCAAGCTACACAATGGTAACATTAATTTTGGCTTTATATTTACCAAAAATTTATGGTTTTTCATTTTTAAATGGCTTGCATACAGTGAAGCCTGTATCACCTACATTATCCTCAACATTGAAATTGGTCCTACAAAACCATCTTTATGACGTTCTTGATTATTATTGTCTTAAAAACATGTGGATCATCATGATCTACCTCTATTAACAAATATGGGTTTGCTTATTATGTCGGTACTCCCATGCAATAGTGAGTTGTTAGGTATTGTGTCATAATGCATGAATGCTTTCCATGGAACTATTTGTGTCCTACATTTTTCCCTCGCATGTCTTATTACTCGGGCATCATTTTTAACCCTTGTCATTACAACACACAAACATTCGAAACTACTGACTTAATAATCAAAACATTGGTAAAATTTTCTTGAACATTGGTTGTTTGAGTATATGTGATTGTGCTTGTTTCTCTGTTAGGTTACCTAGTTTACTTTCTCGTATTTCATTGCATTTTTTATGTTGCATGGAGTTAAGCGTCATTTTAATTTATTGTATTGCATTACATTATGTATGTTGCATGGAGGTAAGTGTCATTTTACTTTCTCGTATTGCATTACATTGTGTATGTTGCATTGAGTTAGGTATTTTTACTTTCTTGTATTGCATTGCATTATGTATGTTGCATGGAGTTACGTAGCAATGGAAAAATGTTAGTAATTTATCTTTTCATGTTATCTTACATTTTTGTTCATTTCAATAAAGGCCGATGATGTAGACCTAGGGGAAAATGATATAAACAAGTTTCTTATTGAAAGGTTGGATGCAAAGATTGGGCTTGTCCTATATTCTCCATTAATCATTTCTTATCACTTATCATTTATTACCATTACTAATTTATCTCCTAAAAACTCACCTGGGACGATAAACAACCATGTTTATCCCTATCCTTATTCATTCTCAATCCTTAAGGGTTTCGCGCTCATTCTGACCCATTTTATTCTATCCATTTCAAATCATATTTTCAATCATTGATTGACTTCTTCTATCACCCACTCGACACTCGAGGGGGAATCCTTCATCTTGTAAATTTTTCTTCAAAAATTTTACTTGCTTATGATTTTCTCCTATATTTGAAGTGAAGTCTCTAACTTCACCTCGAGACGGGCCAAATGTAGACACCCAAATTCCACTTTTACAATCTTATTGCCAAAATGCGCGCAAATCACTCTTATTCTACCCAATTATGTTATAATTAGTGGTATTTACTAATTAACTATGTTTCTTGCCACTTTGGTTTGCTAATAGGAACTTTTTGATCACAAAAGCCCTTTCGCATTCATGATTCTACTTTACGGTGAATCGTAAGTCAAAATCCTCTTCAAAATAGACAATTAGCGTTTATAAGCTAATTAAGCCTATTTTGCCCTTGTTCTAGTCAATATACCCTAGTATTGACTCAAACCCCTATTCCAACCTCTCAAAATCACCCCATTCATCTCCAAAATGTCTCAAAGTGAGCTTCAAAATCTTATCCTTGCCTCCTAGTTGACCCTAAGCGGTTGATTAAGGCTCCACACCTCTTAATCACTTGGTAAATCATTGATTATGATTAACAAGGCCTAATCATGATTAGTAATTCTAATCTAATTTGGGGCTTTTAGTCCCACGTGCACCGAAATACAATTTTCTCCCAAAATTAAAACTATCAAAACGATTGCACCTCATTCCTTTCTATTTTACACACCATACTTTGATTTGCATCTCATATAATACATATGATTTCTAAGCCAAGTCCAAACCTTGCTTAAAACCTTCAACAAGGTTAGTAGATGAATAATCTAAAGTGACTTAACAATTTATTTGGAGAGGTCATTTCACCATTGTTTGAGTAGAAACCATAACCATTTGATTTCCCCTTAGGTCTATTTAGGTCCATGTTAGGTAATAGATCATATTAGTAGGGATGTTTAGTTAGTTTTTGCATTGTTTTCATACTAGTTAAACATTCTTTTAAGCTTCTATCTTAATGTTATATTCCTAGACTTAGATCCCTAGCTAATTAGGTGGCAATGGTGTTAGCCTTCCTTGTTTAGCTTTGTAGTTTGCTTTGTAAATTTTGGTGCATTCAAAACCTTAATAGGCTTGAAAATTACAAAAAAATTATCACTCTAAATTGTTTTTAAAAACTTATTCATGAATAAAAAGAGTTTTTTTCTTTTTTGAAATATATGTTATAAGTGATTAAGTTATTAAATTATGAAATTATTTTTATATTTTATATATTTGTAATTCAAAAGGATTTGGTTATTTAAGATAAAGGACATTTCCATAGTAAAAGTATTCAACTATTTATTAATTTAATAACTTATAATATATTATAATTTACGTTATTATTAACTATAAGTTATTTTTGCCTTATTATTAAAGTTACCAGTCCTTCTATGCCCATCAAGTAGAAATGTGGTAGGATTCCAGGACTCCCAAGGAAAAGACATTTCCTAGATTCCAAGCCCGAGGAATGAGTTGATTTAATAAAGTTTCGGGTCCACAATGATATCGGTGAGGTAAGGCAGAGTGGCATGCAAAAGAAATGAAACTTTTTGGGCATTTTTATAGTCAAATTTGACAAAGGGTATTTGCCAAACTAGTTCTGAGATTATTAATCAATTTCCAACTATTTTTAATATTCATACCATTTTCACCAAAAGAATGAAATAGATTACATGGATATTTGCTATAAACATGAAATTGGTTATAGGTATATTCACCATGATTTCTATAAGTTTTTTTCATGGTGGTTCCTTAAATTTTCCTTGGTGAATCGGTAGAAGTGTGATCATCTAGTATGGGATTCACTATGGTGAAGTGGATTAGTCATGTGCAGTAAGATCCAAACAACAAGATCCAAGCCAACAGTATGCAGACCTAAAAGTATGCGGAGGCATATGATTATGTTTCTAGTTCTTCAAGATGTGATTTATTCCCATGTTCACACTAAGGGGGGGATGTTAGGAAAATATCATGTTAGTGCTTACATGTGTGAGCGAATATATATTTGGGTTAGTAGTTAGAATATTATATTTGTTAGATGTATTGTTGTAAGTTACAACAATACTCAAATATAGGGTTGTTGGGAGGTTGATATTGTTAGAGAGATTATTTGGGAGATATTATAGGTACTAGAATCTCCTAGAAAATAGGAATAATCTCTCCTATATATTTGTATGAAGAAATATCAGAGAATGAAATATATTAATGTGTGAATAATAATTGTGTTATTTTCATGATCGACTGAATCAAGCTCTAGAGTTCAAAATACTAGTTGGAAGTCTCATGCATTCGACGACCACAAGGCTTGATATTATGTATGGTGTGAGCCTCATCTCAAGGTTCATTCAATCTCCAAAATATTCATATTGACAAGCCAAAAAAGGATTTTGAGGTATGTATGTGGAACTAAGAATCATACAATTTTGTATTCAACATCGAATGAGTTCAAACTCATAGGTTCTACGATAGTGACAGTCTTTGGAAGTATAGATGAAAGAAAAACACATCGACTATTATTTTCACTTTGGAACAAGAATGGTTTCCGTGGGCATCAAATAAACATCACATAGTCATGTTATCTTCAATAAAATAAGAGTATGTATTAGCAACATGTTAGGTTGTTTGGATGAGAAGAGAGTTGAAAGATTTGAGGAAGAATCAAGAGGATGCTACACATATTTTTTGTGACAACAATTCTGCAATAGAATTTTCCAAAAATCATGGTTTTCACAATAGGAGCAAGAACATAAACACAAGGTATCACTTTATTAAGGAGTTGGTTAACAACAAATAAATTCGTCTTGAATTTTGCAGATCTAAGATCAGTTTTTGATATTTTATGAAATCTTTGGGAAATGAAATTTTTAATTATTTGAGAATTTTTTTGGGAGTTTGTGATCAGGAATATGTCAAATTGTAAAGTGCACACTTAGCTCAGAATAATTAAAGTTTTAAGGTTGAAATTAATGGGGAGTGTTGAAAATAGATAATTTCTCCCACATCCTTTAATTGTTATTTTCAAGAAAAGTAAAAAGTAAATTTCTTTTCATGCATCATTTATTTTTAAATAGATTCCCTATTTGTAGGATAAAAGAAAATATAGAAAATAAGTCAAAATCTTTGTATTGCACAAAAGTATGTGCTATTTTTAGTTGATGTTCTATTTTTAAGAGTTGAGTGTTTTATTGTTAAAAAAACCATCTACATATTAAAGGCAATTGTAAGTGTTTTTATATACACACAAATTGTATTGAGCTGAAGCTCTAACAAGGAAGAAGATATATATGCAAAAAAGTGTTGATTTGAGTTTGCAATAAGATGTTTTATTTGCATTTCTTTATTTTATTTTTGTGGTTTTTATTTTATGTGCCTAATTTCTATAGATGATAAATTATGTCTTTTAGATTAAATGACCGAGTTAAAATAGTTGAATATCCCAAGTGAATAAATTACCAAGTTATAACAGTTGAATATCACAGTTCACTATGGTTGAAAAGCAATCTATTAAAATGTTTGTCAGTGAAGCTCTTTACGTCCATATAAATATTTAAGAAGAGACCCCAAACCGTGTGTAATTTGAAGACATTCATATGAAAGGACCCCAATGTTATGGCACCATACACCATTCTTAACTCCTTTTCATGAGTAATAAATGTTTTGATCAAAGATGTTTATTTATTTTTGTACATGGTATGCAATCAAAACAACCTTTTCTATTGGTAACATGATTAAGGAAACAGTGTAAAATGCATCTAAATGACAAGTAACCACACATAAAAATGGATAGAAATTTTGATGGAAGATGTTTATTTATTTTTGTATGCGGGTATGCAATCAAAAGGACATTTTATATTGGTAACATAATAAAGGAAAGAGTGTAAAATTAATCTAAAGGACAAATGACCACACATAAAAATGGATTAAAAAAACATCTAAAGGGCAAATGAATACAACATCATCATTCAAAATTTGATCTAAGTGATTGATAGAGAAGACTGGCTTCAACTAGAACTAAATTCATAGGAAAGATGACACAACACACAACACTTAACAAACCTTTTATGTGGGTGTAATTTAATTATATTCAACAAATTTGTCTCTTTGTGCTCAAAATATGGCATACTCAAGGATATAAGTTCACTACCCATCCTAGATTCCAATGATCTTCATATATAATTCCGAGTTCTACAACCAAATCCTAAGTAAAATCGGTTGCGAGAAATTAAAATGCGGTAGAAGGCTTACAACCACAAAATAGTAGTGTTCTTTATAACATATTGTTTTGGGGTAAAATTTAAAGTAAATAGTCTTAATAAATGAGTAATCAATTGTTGCAATAGAGTTTTGTTAGAAACTAATTTTTAATTATTTTAAAACTATAACAATAAAAATATATAATTTTAAACATGAAAAATAAATTCTATGGTGAAAACGCTCTGCTAGTGTTTAGACTCAACGAGTTATTTTCGCAGTGAATGCTTGGCCTTGCCATACGACACCATCGCGTCACACCACCGCCAATCTGTAGATCCAGGCGGGATTATCTGCATTAATTTTGTATTGATCGCAAGTCTGCCCTTTGGGCGATGGCTTATAAAATGACCACCTCCTTGAGCCATGCATCTATTAATGCTGGTCTTATCGCAGGAGCTCTGGACAATGGCACCAAAATGAGCGAGGAAATTCATCCCGAAGGTATTCGATGAGGTAAGGATACTTATACACCTTCACCGGATATTGTTCTTGATTTACCAGCTTCTGACAAAGCTTGTAACTGGTTTGAATCTTTTTCTCTTGTTGCTTATTTTGTGGGCCAAGTTCCCACTGAAGGTATCCTCCGCCAATGGATTCATAATCATTGGAAACCTCATGGAGTCAAGGTAGAGGGAGTCCAAAACATGACCAAGGGTTTTTTCTTGTTCGCTTTACCAATGCAGAACACTGCAAAGCCATTGTTAACCATGGTCCTTGGTTTATTCGCAATACCCTTGTGGTTTTCTCCCACTGGACTCGAGATTTTCAAGTCTTTGAGCAAGCCAAACTCAAAATTCCTATTTGGGTCAAATTTCCAAGCCTCCCTTTGCTCTATGGGGTTTCTTTGATCAACTTATCAAACCCTTGGGTCGCCTCATCTTCCATGAGCAAAGTAAGTTCTACTCGGCTCGACCCCAAAAATGGGTCTGTGTAGAAATTGATCTTTCAAAAGACCTCAAAGATACCCTTGATATCTAGGTTGGAGACATGTACTTTTCACAAAAAGTTCTATACATTAATCTGCCCAACACCTATTTCTAGTGCCAATCAATGACCATATGATCAAGGATTATCCTCTTATGAACCCAAGCCCACCGCCGCCAGAGAAATCCCCGATCGACCCTAAATCTAGCACTCCCTCCTCTGATGGATGGACTACTATCAATGGCAGAAAACCTTCGGCCTCGACCCAAAATAAGCACCAATAGGCTACTTACAAACTAGTGGCCACCCCTACTTCTGCTCCTTTGAAGCCATCTCTGCAACCCCTCCCAAGCCCACGCCTGCCATTTCTCGGTCTCCACAAGCTGCGGTTGTCGTCGAGTCCTCACCCCTCAGCTCTTTCACACCCCTCATTTCTCGAGACCTCAAGCTTTCTGGATCTCACGGCCGGTGGTTTGGCTCCGTAGATAGATAGAAAGGATGCCTTACACCATTCCCAAATTCCTTCCCCTCCTTCCAAGGAATATTTCTCATAGAGACCCCACCGTAGTTTTAACTCGGTGATTTTATTCATGGGAATGCGTGGCAAGTCACTTTCTCTAACCACTTTGGAGCATTAGCCAGCCTCGAGGAGGAAACCATGCACCTTGATAGTTCTCCATGTTAGTTTACTCATGGAATGTTAGGGGGCTTACTAATCTAACTCACCGATATTTTTCGAGAGACGATTCGAAGCATTTTGCAAAATTTCAGGTGTTATGTCTGCAGGAAGTCAAAATCTTTGGCTTCCATCTTTCTACTACTATGCGTACCATCTAGCCTGGTTCTATCTGTCAGATGTTAGCTCACGTTAATGGTCGAGGGGTGTTGTTACTCTTTTAAGCCCCAACCTCAGCTCTAATATCATAACTTGGGGTTCTGACCCCACTCATCGGGTGGTGTGGACCCTTTTTTATTTTGACGGCCACATTCTTGGTTGGCCAATATTTATGCTTCTAATGATGCCTTTGAACGTTCTTCTTTTTGGTGGCGGTTGGCTGACCATTTTCCTCTCTCTACCTAGATTATTTGTAGATATTTCAACATGGTTGAGTCCACCAAAGACAAATTGGGTTGGCTTCCAATGTGGTGGTGTCTTGGCGAACACAAAGCCTAGTTCTATTTGCTGAATAAGCTGTCTTTTTATCCCAACCACACAAACACTCCTCTACTACTACTCCTTGGTTCACCCGGTCTAACTTTAGAGTTGGAGATGACAAAGTTTATAAGCATCTTGTGAGCTCTTCTTTCGAGCAACAATGGTTGTCTTTTGACTCTTCATACAACCTCCTAGTCTCGGTGGTGGAAAATGCTTTGGTTTCAGACCATAAGCCTATTTTCTTTGGGATTCAGTGGAGTTTTCAGTGTCCCAAGCCAAGAGTTCCACCCGATTCTATTTAAATATGTCCCACCTTTCTCATCCAAAGATGTTGGATTATATAAGATATATTTGGAATCTTGATCTGAGACCTATTGATGGGATTGGCTGGATTGGCTAGGTGGTCTCACACCATCATTTGTACCACTTCTTTCCTTCGACTTTATGGGAAACAAGTTGCTCTGTTTCGCAAGAATGCTCATGAAGCCTCCCATGTTGAATATTCAAGGGCTATTCAAGAGCTTAATTTGTCTCCTTTTAATGCCCACCTGCAAGTGCAAGTTGCTCACTGGAAGCATAAGCTTCAACTTGAGGAGCATTATAAGGCTAGAGGAGCACAAGTTCGAGCCCATCTTCACTGGCTCCGCATTGGTGATAGAGTTACTAAGGATTTTTTTACTTCCCTTAAAACCAATCAAAATCTCACCAAAATTAAAGCAATCAAAGGCTTACTCTCTTACCCCGACATTCTGCAAGATTTTGTGCATCACTATCATGTTGTCTTTGTTGTTCAGCCTACTACTTTGACTCGTGAGGCTGCTCTCCTCCAATGCATTGACATTGTTCCTTACAAGCTCTCTAAAATTCAGCACATCACCTGTGATAGACCTCTCACTCTTGATAACTTGAAGGAAGTTTTATATATGGCCTCGATAAAGCCCCCGGTGTTGATGGTTTTCCTTGTGAGTTCTACCAGTCTCTATGGTCAACTGTTGGTCTGGATTTGTACCAAGTCTATCTGGAAGCGATGTCCTCCAACTCCCTGGGTGATCTAATCAACCAAGGCAACATCAAATTCATTCCCAAGTCTAGGGATCCCAAGCTTATCACCAGTTGGAAGCCAATAACTATGCTCAATGTCTCATACAAAATTATTACCAAAGCCCTTGCTATTAGGCTCACTAATCTCCACCTTTGATCATCAAAGTGAACAAACTGAATTTATCAAGAAAAATACATTTTGGACAACATTATTGTAGTTTGGGAAGGCATGGAATATTCCCATCAAACTTCTCAACCAACTTTGTTTGTTAAAATTGATTTTGAAAAAGCCTTTGATAGAGTTGAGTGGCCTTTCATTCTAGCCATGCTGTAAGCTATTGGCTTTGGACCTAGATTCATATGCTCTATCAATATGCTCTTTCAAAATGTAGGTGCTTGTATTACTATCAATGGTCAGCAATTTGAAATATTCTCTCTTCATCGTTCTATCTGGCAAGGTTTCCCTCTTGCTCCTTCTCTTTATGTCATTGGTCTTTGAAGGTCCGAGCTATTTACTTACTAATGTTTCCAATGTTAGTCTTGTTAAAGGTATTCAACTACCTTCCTCTCCTAAGAAGTTGATTAATGGTCACTTTTTTGTTGATTCTTTTCTCACATTGGCTGAAACGGAGGCCTCTCACTAATGTCATGAAATGCCTTGATATCTTTTTTCTTGCTTCTAGCTCTATTATCCAATGGAAAAAAACCCAATGTTACGAGATAGGTGATGGGTACCAAACCTCCTTGGCTTGAGGGATTCCGATGGCTTTGGATTGAACACAGTGTTCAATTCAAATTTTTAGGCATTCCCTTTGCCTTTATGGCATGCCGTGCTTGATCTTTGGAATTATGTGATGCGCGTGTGGAGAAAAAAATCTCTTTTTGGGTTACCAAGCATTTTTCTCTTGCTGGAAAATTCCAAGTCTGCTCCAAGGTCTGGCCACCACTCATGTCTACTACTCATCATGCTGGGCTCCCTCTAAAGCCGCTTATCACAAAGGTTAGAGAAAATTATGCATGATTTCCTGTGGGCCAACTCCGAAGGGAACCATGGTTTCCATAGATTTTCCTACGACATATGTTGTACGCCTATGGACATTGGTGGTCTTGGCCTAATCAACATTCATATGCAGGGGCTTGCTCTCACTGCCAAATGGATTATTCGCAGCCTTGAAGGTGAGGAATCTTGGAAAATTCTTCTCAGAAACTATATATCGCAAGGGTCTCTACTTAATCGAAAGGCATGGTAGGGTTTGAACCACTACTCCTTACTTCTATGCCCTAATACTATTAAAATAGGTGACTCTTTTGTGGCAAAAAATCATATGGAAAGCTTGGGAACTTCTCAAACCCCATCTTCTCTGGCAAGGTGGTGGTTTTCAGAATGGACTTCTCTTAATTCTCTTAATTTGTGGTGGAATTCGGTGCTTCAATTTCATGACAAACCCCTTGCTCTCTCCTTGTAGCTCAAGGGTTTGCGTCTTTTAAAAAAAAGGATTCAAAGTATATTCGGGACCTTTTTGTCCCATCACTGTGGATTAGCTTCCATGGGATAGCCTAAAAGCTAATTTTGCTCTACATGACTATGACAAACAAGCCATTTCTATCATTCAAGATCTCATACTTGGCGATTGTTTACATAAAATTGGTATTACTACGCAGCGCCCATGGTGGTTTGATTGGCACTAGCCCTCCGCCACCCCCTTCAGAAACTATAAACCTTGGTTGGGCTATGAGCTTCTCACCCAGAAGCAGCTTCCTCTCCAAAAGTTAAATGCTCGATGGAGCCTGCATTCCACTCATTTTGGGTGGAAGCAATGCTTCAAAGTCATTTGGGCCATTCCTATAGAGCCCAAAGTTGCACATTTTCTCTAGAGCATTTTTCATCTAGGGCTTCCTATAGGAAAACGCCTTGTTCTTCCGGGAGCTCCCCACCGTGTTTCCCGTTCTGCAACCATCTTGAGACTCTTCTTTATCTCTTTTGGTTACGCCTCATGCGCGATCTACATGCAACTGGATCCATACCCCTTTTCAACCTTTTTGCCCACCTTCTTCACGTGGAAAATGGTTCTTCTAGGGTATCCCTTTTATTCCTACAAAATTTTACAACATTTGGCATTGTTTGAGTGGCTATTTTATATCACATTTGGAAAACTAGAAATGTTGCTATCTTTAATAAAGAGACATTGGATAATATTTTTGCTATTTCTAACAAGCTTGTTGTCATCTCGATGTTTCACTTCAAATCCAAGTTCGGGCGGAGAAATCTGCATTGAATTGAACACTGCCGAGACGTTGTTGGACCATTGGGGGAGTGCCCCTTATGTTGTTAGCCGCATCCCGCTTTGATTCCCCTCACCGCTCCCACTTGCAACGGCCGTCACCCGTCCCATGGGCAAGGCAACTTCGACCATGGTCTAGTTCGTGGGTGGCGTAGCACCTCCCCCACTAGCGGGTCTCTCTGCCTCCATTCTGACTCCACCTGCTCTCGAGGTGTTTGGTCGGTTGGGCTCTGGCAGTGGTGGCTCCGGGAGAGGCAGGTGCCTGATCAATCAAAGTTTCTGCAGCTTTCTCTTGCAATTTCACCCTCCCAGGCAGGGAAATGAGGAGGAATTGCATAGGTGATATTTGGGGAGAGCACGATGAAGCCCTCGATACTACCCTTAGTGGTTGGGGTGGCCGTCCCAAAGAGTCCACCACCTCCGCCACCTTCCTCCATGTTTACTAATGTTGCTTAGCTCCATGATTGGAGTTTTTCGGTTCTCGGCTTTTACTTTATAAGCTTTTTGATTAAAAATGCATCTTTTGATATGACACTTTGTTACTTGTAGCATTTATGGCTACTTTGATCTTGCATATGGGGTGTGATCTTTTCCACCCGTTTTTGTATGATTAGCATTATACTTCATTATTTAATATATGATTATGTTTTTCTATATATATATGTATATTTCATTATAAAAAAATAGTTAAATTTTAAAACCCATTTTATATCTGCTAAAGGAAGAATATAATTTATTGCTTACGAGCACAAAAACATAATGAAAAATAGAAAGACAACAAACCATTATATTTAACCTACATATTAAAAATTTAATTGAAAATGCGAAAACAAACACTATCTGCCACGATACTTTATTTCACCATTAATGAAAACATTTTAAATTTGTATGTGTGCGCGCAAAAGGTTTGGGAAAGCTGTGTAAATGATATACGGTTTAGAATGCAAAGTGGGTCTGAAAATATACCTCCTCTCAGACATATAGAGGATCCGTTATTGTCATGGAAGCCCTGTTCAGAACCAGAAGCCGGCTTGGCCCATAAATCCCAATCCCCTCTCACACCTGTTAATCCTGTTGCATCTTTGAGGAGGCCCAATAATGATCAATATGGATCCCTCCATGATTTATTCTGTAACGACCACGTCAGATACGAAGCAAAAATATTACCCAACTACTTCCAAAATGCATCGTAAATTAATCTATTTCCAAAATGTAGATCGATATCCATCTAATCCATCAACTTTTTAAAAGTAAATTTCACTCTTGTATTACTACGAATTTCTTCACCTTATTTTTCTAATTTTTAAATGTTACGAGAATATTTCCTGACCCGTATTTTAATCCTAATATAAATATTAGTAATAAAGGTTTCATGAAGATTGATTCGATCATAAATTAATCTTGTTTGACATTTAAAATCACCAAATGTAATAATGAAAGTTTCGACTGATGTCGTTAAAACATTTAAGAAATATGTAAATAGTAATAGAAGTCTTATGAATGCCCATCTTTGATCATAATGTGTTTTACATTCTTTTTCTATTAGATATTTATACGATACATCCATCTTTAAGGTGATTGATTAGGTCAATAAACAATTCTATTTAACCTTTTTAGTTATAATGGACCTAAACTAGCAATCGCACATGAGTTGTGCGATGGGGACGCGCTGAAAAGGATACATTGAAGAAGTTAAATTGGATGGGGCACAATAGAAGGGGAGGAGGAGGGATGATGAAGAAGGTATTCGAGGAGAAAAAGACCATGGGTGTGGAAATGTAGAGGGAAATGAAAGAGCCAAGTTATTCAATCATGTTGAAACCTCACTTCTACTTTTTGACCAAAACGAACATGTTCCTTAAATAATGTTTCCAAAGCACATCAATTAATTAGGAAATTATATTTTAGGATTGTCATGTAGGCATTGACAAAGGCCCCCTATCATTTCTTGAATGACATGATTGATATATTGCTTCATGAAAACAAATGTTGTATCTTGGATGCGGTGGTGCATGATGAGGTTACACAAGAAGTATCTTAACCTAGCGTGTCCACTAAAGTGGTTTCCATAGTATCGAATCAAATTCATTTCATATTCATGAAGTTGACGAAATGTACGATGAAAATGTCGAAGGAGATTTATTGAAGAATTCAAAGTGGAGAGAGATAAACAATGGGAGAGGAAGAGGGGAAAGAAGAAAGGGTTGAGGGTGGAGAAATGCAAGGGAGGGAATGTGGAATGAGGAAACCATGTGAAACTCTTGAAAAGAATGATACTAATATTGTTCTAAGCCACGATCTCGATTGATAATAGCACAACACATTAGATTTGCAAAGCGAAAGAGTTAAATACCATATATGGAAATCCATCATAATCCATAATGCTCAATACATTACAATACATTGACTTCAATTACTCAATAAGAAATATGTACATATAGGAGGAGGGAAGTGCAACTACTACCTAAATCGGTGGTGAAGAACTCCTACTAACGATATTAGTAGTTGAGTTAACTCCGAGAAGACTAGTAAGCTAACTACACATAACTAAGAAGCTAACTTAACACAACTAGTAAGTTAACTCCACACAACTAGTACACCTAAGAAAGCTAACCCAAAAAGAGTAGGGATAACACAAGTATAAGAATTATCCTAATAAATAAATAAAAGGATAAATAATAACCTACACTAACACCCTCCCATAAGCATAGCTTAGGTGGGTGAAAAAGAAGGTGGGTCCTAGCAATAAGGCATGTGCGACAAGGTACCCACGTACAATAATTAGAAAATTAGACACCGCAAGGTACCAAAAACCAATAATAACAAAGTAGAGAGAGTAAAATCCCGCTACAAGATATCTTAAGAAGATCAACCCCAAAAAATCATACAATATTGAATAAGTTTGTGCACACTATGGTCTAAATCCTTTGCTTGATCACAAACTCAAAAACAACCGACATTAGGCTTCACCGAATAGCTTCATGCAAGGAGACTATCAATGGAGTGATGTCGAAAGTGTAAACAAAAAACCAAACATAATTTGATTAATTACTACAAATAGGTGTGCCACGATCCAAGAATAACCAAGGCAACAAGGCAAGGACACGAGATCCAAATAAATAGGAGTGCCACGATCCAAGAAAAGCTAAGGTAATAAGGCAAGGACACAAAATCCGAAGAAGCAAGATCAACTGCTACAAATAGGTGTGTCACGATCCAAGAACAATAACCAAGGAAACAAGGCAAGGACATGAGATCTAAATAAATAGGAGTGCCACGATCCAAGAAAAGCCAAGGTAATAAAAAAGGACACGAAACCCGAAGAAGTAGTATCAAAACATAATAAGGCAAGGACATGAAACCCAAAGAATCGGTATCAACACCACACCCTCCCATATTGCTGAATGGGTAGAGTGACACCACAAATCTATATGAGTTTCCAAAATCAACTACTCGAATAGTGACAAACTAACATTGGGCTTCACTAGAATATCTCCCCACAAGAGAGATTGTCAACATGCCAAAAAAATTGTCGAAAATACGATCCAAAATATCTCAATAAACAAGAGATATAAAATGTATACACCCATAGATACAACAATGCAACACCCAAAAGTTTAGGATGTCGAGCTCAACCGAAATTACATCCACAAGTGATTATAACACCCTCCCAAATTTGGCACTTTATAATTTATTTCATGTAAATATTATGAGTAAAAGTACCTTTTACATTTAAATTATGTGTATAAAAATTTCACCAATGCGTAGATCTCAAAAAAATACACAATTTCAAAATAAACATCACCTTAATATGAGCTACGGATCAAAATTTATGAGCTCTAGAAGGTTTTGCTATTAAAATAATATTTTAATGCTAATGTTTTTAAAAGGTACACGTGACACCCAAATGTCCAAAGGGTAAAAGAGTGCATCCACATGATACATGCTTGTGACCAAAGGATAAAATCTGTGCCTAAAACCTAAATGTCCAGAGGGTAAATCATTGCATCCTGTAGGGTACATGTCTATATCCAATGGATAAAAGAATGCACCCAGAGGGTATGATCTACATCTAGTGGATAAAAGACTACATACAAAATAGAAATATACGGACCATGAGAGGGTAAAAGAATGCATCCGAAAAGTACACGCTTATATCCAATGGATAAAATAATGCACCGAGAAGATACGAGATCTACATCTAGTGGATAAAAGAATGCAACAAAAATTGAAATATCCATATGTTAAAAGAATGCATTCGGAAGGTACACACTTATATGTAATGGATAAAAGAGTGCACCGAGAGAGTACATATCTACATCCAAAGTGGATAAAAGACTACATCCAAAACAAAAATATCCAAAGGGTAAAAGAATGCATCCGGAAGGATCATGTTTATATCCAATGGATAAAATAATTCACCAAGAGGGTACAAATCTATGTCTAGTGGATAAAATACTACATCCAAAATAGAAAAATCCATAGAGTAAAAGAATGCATTCGGAAGGTACACACTTATATCCAATGGATAAAATAATTTACTAAGAGGGCATGATTTGCATCCAAAGGATAAAATACTACATCGAAAAAGAAATATCCGAGGGTAAAGGAATGCATATGGAAGGTACATTCTTATATCTGATGGATAAAAGAATGCACCCAAAGGGTATACATTTGCATCCAAAGGGATAAAAGAATGCACCCAGAGGGTACAGATCAAGCATCCATATTTGATTGTCTCAAAACATGGTCGAGTTTATTCTAGGGTTTTGCACCTTCCAAATCCAATGGAGCACTCCGTTTTGCATAAAAATGCATGTTGCATAAAAGTGCTAACAAATTACAAATACATGAAAATAATAAACCCTTGCTTATAAAGAAAAACTTACGGATGGATGCCTACATTATCTATCACTCTAATACCATGAAATGAATGACACTAATATTGTTCCAAGCCATGATCTCGGATGATAATAGAACACACATTAGATTTGCATGAAGTAGAAGAGTTAAAAACCCATATATGGAAATCCATCATAATCCATAATGCTCAATACATTACAATATAATGACTTCAATTACTCAATAAGAAAAATTTACATATAGGAGGAGGGAAGTGAAACTACTACTTAAATTAGTGGTGAAGAACTCTCACTAACTGATATTGGTAGTTAAGTTAACTCCAGAAGACTAGTATGCTAACTCCACATAACCCGAGAAGCTAACTCAACACAACTAGTAAGATAACTCCACACAACTAGTACACCTAAGCAAGCTAACCCAACAAGTGTAGGGATAACACAAGTGTAATAATTATCCTAATAAATAAATAAAAGGATAAATAATAACCTACACTAACAACTCCACCCTTCAACAACCACATGAAATTCATGTCAATTGCATGAAGGAGATAAGGTGTGTTGTGAAAGAGATAAAGGCATTTAGTTATGGAGATATTTTAGAACACACATAAATGTAAGGGGAATTGAAATACACATTTCACGAGACACGTCAATGAGAAGAAGATGTGGAGTGGACATAGCATCCCAAGGTAGTGATTTCATGCATGATTTTGATTAGGGTTTATCTCTTGCTATCGTGTCAATGATTAGGGTATTCCCCAACAACATTCCCGATGGGGTCTTCGAGAATAAACCATTATTTAAAGGAAACAATAATGTAAATGGAAACATTCCATGAATCGAAATACAACATATGGTGTTCCTTAACATTTTCCTTCAAGCCTTTCAACCAATCAATACGACCTCGAAGAGCAGATTTAGCTAGGAGGAAGTGATTTCATGCACAATTCAAATTAGGGTTTCTCTTTAGATATCATGTCAACTATTGGGGTATTCCCAACAAAATTCTTGATGGGGTCATCTAGAAAAAACCATTAGTGTGAATGATATGTTTCTACTTTTTCTTAGATCGTTTCTTTGAATTGTTTTGAAACAGATAGGGTAACGAGGCGTAGGAGGAATACCTATTCAAATGTCGATTGATGGGTTGTTGCGTGCGTATGACTTTTGAATCCATAGCTGACCATGAGAGCTTCCTTTTTGGCTAGAGGAACTACACCTGTAATGAAAGCAAGACCACCGTAAAAGCATTAAACAATATGGGCGGTGAACTACCTATCGTTAGCTAGATCCGGAAAGTATGATGCTTCTAGATGGCTTTCGGTCCAATGTTTTAAAAAATTAATGTTGAAAACAAAGTAAATCCTATTGTTATTTTAAAATGATTTAGGTATCTCACTTAAAAACACAATAAGAACTAGATCTAATCTAATAGGCTAAGCTAGAATAAAATCCACGGGTCAAATGGTTGGTTCGGGTATTACAGTGTCTATTCGAGGTCTCGGGTAGGTCACGTGTGAGTGAGGGTGAGGTCAAATTAGGCGGTTAGGTCTCTGCTCAAGGCTATATGGGAAAATACGAGAGGCGGGGTGTCGGTCGGGTGATCGATCATGGTTAGGTATAATGGCGCCGATTATTGTAAAATTTGGGAACATCACAAATGGGGTTTGGGTCCTCCTTGTGATTGCCTGAAAAGGATTTTGGTGGGTCAGGGACGAGGTAATGGGTGACAGGGGTAGGTTTTTACGAGGTTTTGATGGGTCTATGGAGGTACAAAATGTTGGAGATGGGAAATAATGAGCAAGATGAACAATGGGTGATAAAATAATGATGCGGAAATAACCGAGAACGTATGATGTTACACTTACTTGGATTTTGTTTACGAAAGTCTCTGGCAAAAGATGGGAGTGCTGATGATGGGTTTAAAGGTTGTAAGTGATCACCAATTGAAGAAAAGCTTTGGCATGGGTTGCATGCATGCTCCTCTTTTCTTTGAGAGATCAAATCGTGGCTGGGATGGCTCTGTAAGAGAAGGTGTTCAACCTTCTTCCTTAGATGTCAGTTTTTGCTGGAGTTGGCTCTCTGAGGATGTGTTATCTTTTGAGATCTCATTCTTTCTCATCAACTTTCTTACTCCCAATGTTTTCCAACCTTGAGAATAAGGTAGTTTAGGGGTTAAAAGGGGTAACCGATGGCGGTCCAGCTTAATCGGCGGTGGTTAGGGGTAACCGACGTCGGTCAAGGTAGGATTTTCTAGGTTTGTTAAACTTAGGGAGATCCTCCTGATTTCCTTGGATCTCGTGTCGTTATCCTATGGATTAGACTGGAAGCTTTTGTGAGCATGCGGGAATGTGGTTAGAGGGAGTGTGGGTATTGATTTTTAGGGTTTGGGTAAGTCCTAGTTAGTTATGGTAACTTGCTAAGAATAGGTCTTAAGGTGAGTTAACTTGGTGAGGTGTCTAAGTGAACTATATGTGGGGATAAGGCATTACATTAATTTAATTAAATTAATATAAGTGGGGTGAAGGGGGTCTTGGCTAGGTAATTGTGATAAAGGGTGTTTTATATGTCGAGGGACGAAGGGGGAGTGTGACCTAAATTTAGTGTCTACATTTTACCCCTTTTTGTTGTGTAGCTTGTATTGGTAAGCCGCACTAACAAAAATAAGATGTGGTTGCCCCATGTGTGGGTGAAGGTGATCCCCCTCAAACTAGGAACTGATGAGGTAGTAGGCCGAGGCGGTGAGTGGTTTGATAATCCTTTCAAGAAGGTGTTCGAGTTCCAAAGCCCACTTGCAGTATATATTTGTAGCCTAGATAGCCTTACATATCTTTTCCTTGCATTTTTCCATTCCCCCTTCTTTTTGTGCTTTTTTGGCCTTGAAGTGCTAGACCGCCGCCCGCTTCTGGTGGCGGTTCAAACAACCACCACCCTTCCTGGCGGCGGTCTCTAAAACCACCACCACCTTGCAGGTGGTGGCGGTCCTGATCACTTTTTCCAGAATCTTCATGCATAAAATTACATGCGACGATTCACTTAAGTTTTCTTTTGAGTGCATCCGTGAGCCGAATTTGCTAAAAATAGCTTCATTTTCTTGGTTCTCCTTGTTCCTTCTATTTTTAAATAGATTTAATGAGTGGAACTACCTCTTCATTTCCTTGTGCATGAAGTAACCTTCTATCCTTCATTCCTATATATTCCATGCTTGTATTCAAGCAAAAGGCCCTAGAATTTTGTGTATCTTGCATTGTTGTGCTACCATAATCTTGCTAGGAATTGCATAGCCAAGTTCGATCTCTTGTGCTATCTTTCTTCTACTTGCATTACATCCAGATTTGCTTCCAAGCTGCCATCACTCAAGCACCATCCTCTTGTTGTTGTTCTTTGCATTCCCAATCCTTGGACTCACATGAACACTCAGAGAAAGAAAGGAAAGAACTGAGGGGACAGATACTCATACTACTGATTTTCCAAAGCTCTTGCTCTTCCAGGTTGGAGTTGTGTATTTGTTTTCTTTGTTTTGTCAAATTGTCAATTACATATCAAATAGAGTAGAGAAACAATTCATTTCAATTAATCAGATAGTTGTAAGTAGATCAAATCAATAGGAAGTTTTCTCTTCAATATTTCCAGGAAGTTGTGGGGGAATAATAGCTCTATTAGAGCCATGATTTGTTCTTCACTTCTGAGGTAGGGTTGGAAAGATTTTATTTGAATTAGAATAGATCTTAGATTTAGATTCACACATCTACATAGATAGCTAGCTACATCATCGGCTAGTTATTTGTTTTTAAATTTTTTATTAGATTAGATGCATTGTCTAAAAGTTAGAAAAGCACAAAAATATTTATTTCCATAGATTAGTTTGTTTTATTGCTTTGTTCTGATATATTGAGAAAACACCAAAAATATAGCTTAGATTTCCTTTGATAGATAGTTTATTTACCGAAAACAAATCAATTCATCTTGCATGACCATCAATGGTCCACAACAGAAAAACCTACAGTTGTGATCCTCTGGTCCCACAACCCAATGGGCCAGAGCTAATAACTAACATTGACACAAGTTTGCACTTAACAATCTTACGCACACCCACCACATACACAGAGAAAATAAGATAGTTAGAGACATTGAACATAGCTGCTAATCAGCCTATGACTTTTGGACTACTCCTGAAATAGGATTTGATTGCATGCATGACCATACAAGGGCCTCAACCTCAACGAGTCTTTGGTTGTGACCCACAGGTCCCACAACCCAACGGGCCTACTAGTCAGTTAGATATCGACACTAGCTTATGCACACTGGTATTCATATCTTCACCACTTCCACCTGATATTATTACACAACTTTCATTGTTGAATATAGTAGCCGATCAAGCTAAGACTTTCTGACAAGACCAAAAATCACCCTTAGTTCCTACAGCTCCACTACATCTCTTGTCTCAATTTCCATGACCTTGTCTGAAACCCATACGAGGCACCTGCAGGTTACTTTCCACGTATTCCAAAACAATCAATAGAATCTCGGTATGAACTAGACATCGATTGGAGTCTCCGAGTAGCTATCATATCATACCCTACCATCACACCCCTTCAGGTTAGGAGAGCATTCTTTTCCTTAGATTCACAGATTCCATTATTGCGTGTCGAAGACATAAGGTTTCCCAATTAGCTTGGTCATCACCATCACTTTCACTCCCATTTCAATTCCACACTGGCTATGTCTCGGCACGACCTCGGGAGGTTGGGTGCGAAGAAGGTCACGTGTTGATTTTTTTATCATACAAATTGGTGAACCCGACGTGAAGAGCTAGTCTCTAAGCATTTCCTCTTTCATCCATCCTTTATTCTGGGGTATTCTTATACCCCCCAAATATGTCGGGATATGACGAGTATGGTCAACCCATCCTGGTTTCAACATGTACCAGTACCAATCAAATATACCACAACAATCACCTTCACTTTCAACATGGGAAGACAACCACTCATCCACTCAAAACCCTCTGCTTTAGGAACCAATGTTGGTTCTTTTGTACACATCAAGAATTGGATCAAGTCACTCAGACTTATCCTCTTGAACAATCAAGTTCAAATAACATGACATTCACTGGTGAAGCGAGTTCATCTCCTCGGGTATTGTTTTGACATCCCATTACCATATAATCTGATCAACTCCCCCATCTCGATGAGGAGTATTTAGCATGATATGCTAGGAGTGAGCAGAAATTCCAACAAATGAACCAATATTTTGACAGGTTGCAAGGACAAGGTGATGTCCTACTTTAGAACAATAATGCTACCCCTCCACCAACTGACAATACAACCAATGAGGGGTGGCAACATCATGAACAATTCATAGTGGGATACCATACTCCTCAACAACCTCCAAGGGTTCAACCAAAGGTATCTAAGAAAGGTATCACCCCATCAATGGGTGATGTCATTTCAGCTTTGGTTGATAAAGTTAAGGAGTTAGAGCTTTCCCAAAATACACATAATTCATATGTCGGGAAAGCATGGGCTCCTTCCTACCCACAAACTATGGGCAAGTGCCAACCACATAAATCCACCGGTATACATGAATACTCCAAACCATGGGGACTTGTTAACTGGGATGGGTACCTTGGGTATGCCTCCTCAAGCCACATATGGATATCTACAATAGGCACCATCCGGAAGTGCATTCTCAAATGCTATACCACCAACTAGAAATGTGACGTTCCCTAGCTTCGTGCCTTCAGCTCCATATCAAGGTAATCAACCCCCTTATATACACATGTATTCTAAATCTCCACAGGGGGACATGTACTCCTACCTAGGTCCATATGGACAATCACAGGGGATGTCATACACCCCACCAAATGTCTATGTTGTCCCATTTTCAATCTTCAATGCAGCCCCCACCTCCCCAACAAGGGTCTTCAATGGTGGAAACATATGCAATGGGGACTTATTTTGAATATCTCAAAGAACCCCTAGATTTCTCCATTCGGGAAGTCATGCTCCCAGACCCTTTCTGATCTCCCAAAGTTCAAAGGGGAGGGTGATCCAAATGCCCACATCAAGGCTTATGCAATGGCCATTCGAGAGCTGCTCCCATGGGATGCAATCATTGCAAATTTTTCCCTAAGACACTTGAAGGTATTGCTCTCGACTGGTATTATAGGATACCAGAGGCTTCAATACACTCATTCAAACAACTCGTGTCAAAATTTATCAAAGCTTTTGATATGAACAAGCTTTGTTGTGAATAGGAATCAGAGAATTTCTTCATATCAAACAAGAACATAATGAATCTATAGCCCACTTCATTCAGAGGTGGCGACATGTTCTCTACTCTTCCACAAGTGCTCCAAACATGGATCAAATGGAACTTTGTGATTTGTTCCTTCACTCCCTCAACAGGGAGATGAAGGAAGAGGTTCAAAAGTTCCCATTAAGGAGCTATGAAGAGGTGCTAGAGGGTGCTCTTTGGATCGACCAAGTGGCCATCGATAGTGGTCATAAGACCTACAAAACAAATGGGAAGTTAGTTACCCCTACTCAAAACACTCTCAGTTACTCCAACAATACAAATAACAATCAAGGACCAAAGATCCTTAATAAGAATCATGGAGTCATGACCGAATGGTGTAACTGATCAACCCAAAAATCCTAACATTGTCAATCCCACCAGTATAGGTGCTACGAATAACAAAAAAATGGCAATAACAATGGAAACAATCAGAGAAACAACAATTTCTCACCCTCGGTAAACATGTTGTGGATTTTAATCATCCCCAACAACAACAACAACTCAGCCACAAAGACAAATGCCGACCCCAAGCCCTAGTCAATACCCCAACCAATTCCAAAACCAGGGCAAGGGTTCCAAAGTGTTAATTATAATAGTCAACAACCAAACAACAACCATGGATTTCAGACCACAACAAGGGACAAACCAAAGGCCTCGAGATTACGATCTTGACCTATATTGCGGTTTCCATAGGGTCCATGGGCATGACACAAGAACCTGTCATGATTGTAATAAGTTTTTGTAGTGTTTTCCAAGACCAAAGATAGTTGTTTGTCGACATGTTTCTGGCCAACCCAACTACCTAGTCAAAACACCTATATGGGACCGGTGTCTCCACAGAACACACCATTGGGAATCTTCAATGATCCTCTCCCCACATCCAAAGGATGGTAGACTAGATCCTAATGGTTTGAATAAAGGCATTGTAATAGGGACTCATGATCATGAAGCCTCAACTTCATCAAACCCACAGGTGGCACCTCCTTTGGATGGTCACCAACAAATGAAGATTGTAGGTTTGGTTGAGTTAGATGTTGAACCCCAAATTAACGTTGCAACAAGATCCAGAGACTATTCATCACAGCCAATCCGATCTATCCAGTTGTGTCGGATAGTGTTCATGACATGCTAAGCAAGCCAGTAGGGGCTTATGACTTGATCAGTGATCTAACCAAGACCTTTTCACACATTTCCTTTTTAGATCTATTGAAGAATTCCCCTGCTCATCGAGCCACTCTCTTGGAAGCACTTGGTCTCGGCCATTTGGCTAACGTTACCCCTCCACCAGAGGCACAGATAAACCATATAGACTTTGACATTTCCCTCCAGGCAGGGCAGCCCAAAAGGGATATTGGGTTTGTATTTGACATAAGCAAGATGCCTACGGATGCTGAAATAGCTCGTAGAGGTGATCCGACCTTGTTTTTATAGGTTTGGATCTACAACAACTATGTGAAGCACGTAATGATCGATGATGGGGTAGCAAGTTAATATAGTCCCCTTCTCTTTTCTTCAGAAGTTAGGATATGGGGAGACTAATTTCTCCTCGACACGAAACACATTGAGGGGCTATGATAGTCTCAAGGCAACCTCGATCGGAACCATAGTATTACCAGTCACTCTTGGACCCAAGATGGTGCTTACTGAGTTTTATATTATAGATCGAAACCAACTATAATATGATCCTTGGTCACCCTTGGATCCACCGCATGAAAGCAATCCCCTCCACCCTATTCCAAGAAGTCAGATTCTACATTTAGGGAAAGTCTTTGTCACTCAAGGTGATCCAAAGCCCTTTGATATACATCTGGCCAACTTGAGGAAAAATCCAGGGGTCCACTCTAAATTTGAGCTTCCCACCAACCAGTTAAACAAACCAAAAACATTACTAGAAGAAAAGTTGGTTCCCACAATGGAATTAGAGGTTACAGGTTTGATTGAGGGTATTCCGGTGGTCAAGGATGAAAATGTTGTTGTAGAGAGATATATCGTTAGGAACTACAACAAAATATTGTTGAACTATTAGAAAAGGATTTTCCTATCCTTCTCCCCTTTGATTCCATGGGTATGGGACATGCTTTGGGGCTTGGTTCCCTTCCAGCAAAGGATGAGGTTTGTATGGTAGATGTAACCAAGATAAAAGGAGAACTCACAAAGGATGACTCAACATCTATCTTTCTAAGTAATTGTTGGACCCTCCATTTTGATGGGGCCAAGTGTCACTTCGGCGTGGGGCAGGTGTAATCCTTACTTCACCCAAAGGAAGGGTTTTACCTTTTTCTTTCAAATTGAATTTTGAATGCACAAACAATGGGGCCAATATGAGGCTCTCCTACTAGGTCTCATTGTAGCTAAGAGAATGGGCATCCTCAATATTAGGGTGTTGGGTGATTCACAACTAGTCACAAATCAGGTATCCGAGGTATACGAGACTAGGGATGAACACTTACAACTCTACAAAACCACCGTGTTTGGGCCTAACTAAGGGGTTTGATTTTATATCAATCGAGGTAGTTCCACATGAACAAAACCTTCTGGAAGACTCTATAGTGACTTCCACCTCACGCTTCACCCCAAGTAGTGATTTACAGGACACCAACTTCATGGTTTCACTCCATGTTGAATCATTGATTCACAAAGTGCCAGTAATGTCAATGTTGACATATGTGGAAGCTAAAGACCAGCTTGACTCTTCATAGACCCTATTGATAGGGATGAGTCAACCTTAAGTTACTTAAACACTCTGGCAGAGTTACATCTTACTTGTCAAGAGGTAGACTTTTCCCTAATTCCACATTCCTCCTCTTATTTTGGCAATCCAATGATTGAGTCCTCTCTAGGAAAAGATCTTGAGATTTATGATGTAGAAGAAGAAGGGGATTTGGAGTTTCCTCCCCCACTTTGAAGTTTGAGGAGGGTAATGCCTCCTTAATCGAGGGAATGATTGATATAAACATCGGAATGAGGAGGAACCAAAAATCTTAAAACTAGGGTCCTCTCTAACTCCGGAGGAAATAGAAATTCATACCCAAATCCTCAAGGAACATCAAAAATCCTTCACATTTAGTTACAAAGAAATGATGGGAATTACACCACACATCATAGTTCACAATCTCGTCACTAAGCCGGATGCCAAACCAATTAAGTAGAAATCAAGACCTATGAAGCCAAAGGTGGCCCTTATGGTAAAAGAAGAGGTAATGAAGCTTCTCCAGGTAGGATTTATCAAGCCCATCGATTATTCACAATGGGTATCTAACATTGTCCCCATCCTCAAAAAGAATGGAAAGATCCGTATTTGCATAGACTTCCGACATTAACAAGGCTTGTCCCAAGGATGATTTTCCACTACCATCCATTGATGTTATCATTGATGCAATAACTGGATTTGAGTTGTTGTCTCTTATGGATGGGTTTTCAGGATATAATCAAATCAAAATCTCTACCGAGGATCAAGCTAAAACTACATTTATAACTCCTTGGGGAACCTATTGTTATGTCATCATGCCATTTGGTCTTAAGAATGCTTTGGCGCTACATATCAATGAGAAATGACCTACATATTCCATGATCTTATTCATAAAATTGTGGAATCCTATGTAGATGACCTGCTTGGCCAAGGCCAGGAAGTGTTGCGATCACCCAGAGGTGCTTCATATCATTCTCTCACGCTTGATTGAGTATGGTGTCACATTGAATCTGAAAAATGTGTATTTGGTGTAACAGGTGGTAAGCTCTGGGTTACATTATATCTTCACGAGGGATTGATGTTGACCCGCCAAAATCTAGGGCTATGTTAGAAATGGTTCCACCATCAGATGAGTCTAGTATTAGATCTTTTCTTGGGAAACTTGGTGTAATCCAAGGTTCATCCCTGACTTAACCTTTTTTGTTCATCCAATCAACAATTTGTTGAAGAAATATTATAGCATTGATTGGATGGAGGAATGCGATGAGGCCTTCGAGGTAGTTAAATGATTCTTGTTATCTCCTCCCACACTAATGCCACCAGGTCAGATCACCCTTTGATCTTATATTCATGGGCTATAGATGTTTCACTAGCTTATATGTTGGCTCAAGAGGATGATGACAAGTGAGAATGGGTTGTTTACTTTATCAGTCAGACGTTACTCGATTATGAGACACACTACACACAGGTAGAAAAAGAATGCCTTGCCATAGTTTTTGCAACCAAGCACTTAAGACATTATATGCTCAATCAAGAAACAAGGGTCATCATCAAGTTAGACCACTTACGGACATTCCTCATGCAGGGATCCTTGTCTAAAAAGGTTGGGCATTTCATTACATTAATGGGTGAGTTCGAGTTAACATTTGTAAATCAAAAATCCATTAAGGGTCAAATCATTGCAGATTGGTTGGTTGATAATCCATTAGATGGGGGTGATTTGGTAGATTTGGACTTTCTCGATGAGTGTATATTTCATTGAAACCAGGCCTCCTATCTCTATGTATGCCCTTGGTACACTGACATTATCAATTTCATCATGGACCACACATACCCAGAAGGGGCAATGTCACAACAAAGAAGGTGGTTACACGTAATTGCTACTAAGTATGTTATCTTGAAATGTGCTTTATCGCAGAGCCTTTGATGGAATGCTATTGAGATGTGTTGATGTTGAAGAGTCTAAAATATTCTTTATGAGTCACACAGTGGGGTATGTGGTGGCCACTTTGGCGGCCATGCCACTTCCTGAAGATACATCGGATGGGCTATTTCTGGCCCACCCTAGAGCATGACGTGGTAGAGTTTGTGCGTAGATGCCACAAGTGTCAAGAGTTTTCCCACGAGATCCACATACGGCACAAGCTTTACAACCAATCACAACTCCATGGCCCTTCTCCATGTGGGGCCTAGATCTGATAGGGAAATTCTCTCCCTCATCAATAGATGGCCATAATTTCATAATCACGGCCACAAAGTACTTTACCAAGTGGGTAGAGGCCATGCCCCTTACCACTGTCCTTGGCTCTGTAATCACTAAGTTCATCCTGAACCAGATCATTTGTAGGTATGGGGTGCCACAGGTCATTATTTTTGATAATGGCACGTCTTTCAAAAATGATGAGGTGCGTGAGTTGTGTACAAAGTTCAAAATAAGTCATCACATGGCTTCTCTCTACTACCCTCAGGCTAATGGACAAGTTGAGGCTACCAATAAGACTTTAAAGTCCATTCTTCTAAAAATTGTTAAGGAGAATAAATGAGATTGGCATCTAAAGCTTTTTCCAGCCTTGTGGGCCTACTAAACATTGGTTAGAACACCAATGGGGGCAACCCCTTTTCCTTAGTATTCGGTGTTGAGGTAGTTCTTCCACTTGAAGTCAAAATACCCAGCCTCCACATTTCACTACATGGGATCCTGGGAGAGGAGGGTTATCGAGAAGCTCATCTCTCCCAATTAGAAAGCCTCAAAAGCTAGACTAAATGCTAGAGCAATGACATAGTGTGTATGTTGACCGCATGGCTCGGCAATACAATAAAAATGTGTATGAATGTGAGATCTACGAAGGAGATTTGGTATTAAGACTTGATAGCCAAATAGACAAGAAGACCGGTGAGGGAAGAAAGTTCAGACCTAGGTGGTTAGGTCCATATCGAGTGGTGGAAGACTATAAAAATGGCGCATTCCACTTGTGTACTCTAGAAGGTGAGGAGTTTAGTGAATCCATGAACTCTCTTCACCTAAAGAGATACTACGCATGATCCATCAACATTCTCATATGTACATTATTGCATCTGCATTGCATTTTCATCTATCCATTCATTTTGTAAAAAGTGTGATCAAGGAGCTTATTCTTATAGCAATTCCTAAAAACTTCTAAAATATTGGTAAAAACATTCAAATCATGTCTCTTCAAATCTTCATTGTATCATCAACTATTTCTGTATCACTTCATCAATCCAAACAAGACAAGACAAAGTTTTGACAGTAACCATACCAAGGCTTGCATACTTGGTTCTACTTTTGGTCTCTTCTTAGGATAGGTGTCTTTTGTTCATGGTCTGTTCTAGAAGCTTCATGGTGTCACATCTATCCCACATACATCTCCTTGGAAATAAGAACATTCTAAACATTTTTCCCAAATAAGTAAGTCAAATGCAAATCAACAAAAAAATTTTTTTTTTACACATTTCTTTTCCCTACCAACCTTCGGTGTTGAGCTTGCATCTCTTACTAGTGACATAGGGTTGGGAAAGGAAGGAAATGCCCTTACTCACCTATGCTTTTCCATGGTGATAAGCCCATGCTTCCTACTGGTAGCATGGGGCAAGGTATAGGGGGTCTCTTTGACAAACCTAAAAGTCATAAACAATTAAATCAATTACTGTGAAATCTTAAGTCAAAACAAAGTGAATTAGATGTTCAAAATTCCAAGAGAATTCAAAACCCTAAAACCAGATTTTTTCAACCAAGTGGCCATCTACGGATCCAAGTCTAGATAAACTACAAAGCAATTCACATTCTAAACTATGAGGTAGCATGAGTAGGGTAAGGTTGTAGCATCCCAATTTGGTTCTGTCAAACCTCTGTCTTTCTCTCATCACTTTGTCATTCAACAAATTTCATGGCTTGTGCCCTTTCTAACTCTCGGTGTTGAGCCCTCGCATCTTACTAGTTGTGTGGGGTTAGGAGTGGGGAAAGCATATCTATTCATCATATCATTATATCATCACATTTTGTCAAGACAAATATGAAGTACCAAAGATTGCAAAAGAAACTAAGTTTAAGATCACATTGTGTTTGCATCATCATATATCAGCATTATGAAATACAAAAAAAAATCATTCTGTTATCATTTCACATCCATTGCATACATTCTAAAAAGCATAGAAAAGTGGAAATTCTAAACATCTAGAGTACACATGAGAGATAAGCCAAAGAGAGTCAACTCGGATACAATGGAATGCCAACCAAAAATAGAGTCTGTATATATCATAGTGGATCAAGTTTGTATACAATGTCATCATGCACTAGGCATGGTAAAAAATGCTCTGCAATGAGCCCAAAACATACAAAAATCATATAATGTCAAAAAAATGGTATCAAAGCAATAAAGGCTCAATGACCTGATCAATCCCTGTGGGATCCCTCGATGGCACGACCACATCTAGGGCTCCTACCATGGCTGACGATGGCGACCTTGAGAATGGACTGAATGGTGTGAGTGCTCATGGTGGCACCCGCTTCCCATAGCCTCACTATGAGAATGGCTTCACCTCATCAGGTGCTCGGTGGTCTCATATCCAGCTACTATGGTAGAAAGGGAGGTCACCATCTCTGTGACCTTCCAGATGGGAGAAAACATGTCGGTATGTCGGTCCGGCTGGCTAAGGGCTGCCCTAATCAGAGTCAACTCAAATTCCCGGTCTTCCCAAAGGGATCAACAAGGTATCTACACATACCCAATGAATGAGCTCTCGCCACTCATGTGTGGATGCTGCAAAAGAAAAAAGAGAGATAGTGAGCTAAGAGAAAATCAAAGAATGTAAATCAAAAGAGAATGCTAAACTAAACATGTGAAAAATTAATAGCAAAAATAGAGAAAGGAGTATTGAACATACTCGGGTCTCCGGGCATCCATGTGGGATCAATGGTTGTTGCGGCAGGTGCTGCTGGTGGCTGTGGAGCCTCCCCGAAATCCAAAGGCATGGTGTTGTCCCATCACGGACTCATCATCCCTCCAAGTGTCTCCTCCGAGACCAGAGTCTCTCTCTCTACACTCACCTCCTCATGCACTGTTGCTCTGAGGATCTCCTAGGTATCATGCCACTCAGGGTCACTTGTCATCCCCCTCTCAAAGGTCTGCCCCTCATCCTCCTCTCCTCTTTGACTCTCCCCTCTCCATATCATCTCCCACATCCTCCTCGAGTCAGAGTCCAAATCAATCGGCTCATCCTCCTCCCCATTGTGAGTAGGAGCCACCCCAATCTGAAGTAAGGGTGCTTGAGGAGCACCAGCTACTCACCGAGCTTGAACTACATGCCTAACTATGATAGGCACACCAGGAGTAACAAATGTCCAACCAAGATCCCCTCTAGGACCTCTCTGTGCCTCCTGAATAGTCCTATAAAAATAGCATCAC
This sequence comes from Taxus wallichiana var. yunnanensis, assembly GCA_018340775.1. NCBI lineage: Eukaryota > Viridiplantae > Streptophyta > Pinopsida > Cupressales > Taxaceae > Taxus > Taxus wallichiana. The sequence continues at coordinate 486,658,692 of CM031243.1, forward strand.
TTTGAAGGAAGCATGACAGGGTATGGAAGACCAAACTGCTGGGGTACCCGGTCAAAGGGGTGAATCTCTAGTCTCCCACTCTATCAACTAGTTGGCTCATGGAAGAGAAAGCTACCATCATCATAGTCTCCTCACCCCATATCCTTCCATGTCCTGATAGGGTGTGGGGGTCATGTCGGCCGTAGTCAGAGAGGCCACTGACTGATGTGGAGTCTGAGCACTAACATGCCTATCCATCTAGCTACCCGATAACCTCTCTGATCTAATACACCTACACCCCCCTACCATACGGATGAAATGCTCATAGACCCAACTCATGACTAGAGTGGGGTGGCTCAAGGACTGTCCCTATAATCTAAAACTCTATATAAATCATGGTATGTGGTCCCCAGAATATCTACTCCCCAGGCATACTTATGGCCATGAGCCTCGATCTATGTGTAATGATGGGGGCCCAATAGTACAAAAGTGTATCTCCTCCCTTGTCCCCGATTAGTCTCGAGGATAGGATACCCATGATGGCTCTCCGAAGGATAGGAATGGGAGTAGTAGCAATAGACCAAACCTTCATTCCCTTCTTTGAGCCAAAGAGACAATAACATCTCCCATGTATGTAGCCTATTGTGTCATCATGGCTCTGGACCCCACTATCACCAATGTTAGTCTCCTACCAAGTATCGGAGACCAAGAATGTGGTAAACATCCTCCAAGTGATGGTCCACTCCCCTGACACCTGGGAACCAGAAAGTGTTCCGGTCCACATCCCAGTAAGAGAATAAGTCACACAGAATGTGACTGGCAAGAGCAACATGGGGCACTCATGCTATCCACTAGATACCTACCCACTGTAAATATCTATCTCAGCCTGGGTCAGCTGATCTAAAATCCCAGGGAGCCAATCACACTCTCTCTCTCTCTCTCTCTCTCCAGCGTATGTACTCCACCTTCTTTTACATCCACCAAAACATGAGAAAAGAGCAAGTTAGTAAAGTACATCACACAATAATAAGCTCATCAAAAACATGGTAAACTCTCAAAAATCCAAAAAAAAGTTAAGTTTCAGCATGTTTTGACATTCTGTCCAAAACCATTGCACCCAGTGCAGGGTGGCGGTTCCCAGACCACCACCCTGCCTTGGCGGCGGTCTCGTGACCCACCCTGCTTTTGGGCGGTGGTCCTAAACCAATTTTCAAAATGCACCCTTAACCCTAGAAAGGACCAAAAATGTTAAAATTGACCATTTTTGACAAAATAAAAGCATGCCCTATGGGCCCCCCTAAAGACCCATTCAAGACAAGAAATTTTGAAAATCTCCCCCTAGGTGAAGTTTTCAACATTTAAAATTTTAGGGTACAAAAAGACAAAGAAGGAAATAACTAACTTGAGAGTGCATGTTGGTCGATCTCCCACTCATGGAGGCATGATCACGATCTCACATGAATGTATCGGTTGTATTCTCATCAAGAATGGTCACCATGAATCCAGAGCTCCAAATCAATCAAACAATCCAAATCAACAATGCACAAATGAATTGAGAAATGAATTTGTTTTGATATATATATATATATTTCTAACTTCATTTTGAGTGTATGTGTTTACATAGGGTTGGAGCATTGGCGCAGGTATATTTCTACATCCCCACAAAATGGTAAGTCCTCTTGTCATTTTAATTTAATGTTTATTTTTCGATGTTTTGTCTATCTGCACTTGAGTCTTCCTTTTCTTTTGCAGGTAGCAGGAGTTTGGATGGAGATTTTGACACACGGGTGTGTTAGTATAGCTTCTAACTCCCCATTTCGGGAATGCCATACTCGGACTCTATGTTTTACGCCTCTTTCATGGCTAAGATGCTTCTTCAAGGGGGCAATATGTATGCACCCAAAATTACATGTGCTACATTATCGAGAAAAATGGTTATAAAAGTCCCCAGTGATGATTCAAAATCCTTTCAAGAAGGTGTTCAAGCTCCAAAACCCATTCGCAGTATATATTTGTAGCCTAGATAGCCTTACTTATCTTTTCCTTGCATTTTTCCAGCTTCCCCCTTCTTTCTGTGCTTGTTTTGGCCTTCAGTTCCAGGCCACCCGCCTACTTTCGGTGGTTCACAAACCACCCCCTACCTGGGTGGTGGTCCTAAACCACCCCCTACAGGCGGTGGTCCCGATTTTTTTCCAGAATCTTCATGCGAAAATTACATGCGACGATTCACTTAAGTTTTCTTTTTGAGTGCATCCGTGAGCCAATTTGCTAAAAATAGCTTCATTTGCTTGGTTCTCCTTGTTCCTTCTATTTTTAAATAGATTTAATGAGTGGAACTACCTCTTCATTGCCTTGTGCATGAAGTAACCTTCTATCCTTCATTCCTATATATTCCATGCTTGTATTCAAGAAAAAGGGCCTAAGAATTTTGTGTATCTTGCATTGTTGTGCTTGCCATAATCTTGCTAGGAATTGCATAGCCAAGTTCAGATCTCTTGTGTTATCTTTCTTCTACTTGCATTACATCCAGATTGCTTCCAAGTTGCCATCACTCAAGCGCCATCCTCTTGTTGTTGTTCTTTGCATTCCCAATCCTTGGACTCACATGAACACTCAGAGAAAGAAAGGAAAGAACTAAGGGGACAAATACTCATACTACTAGATTTTCCAAAGCTCTTGCTCTTCCAGGTTGGAGTTGTGTATTTGTTTGCTTTGTTTTTGTCAAATTGTCAATTGCATATCAAATAGAGTAGAGAAACAATTCATTTCAATTAGTCAGATAGTTGCAAGTAGATCAAATCAATAGGAAGTTTTCTCTTCAATATTGCCAGGGAAGTTGTGGGGAATAATAGCTCTGTTAGAGTCATGATTTGTTCTTCACTTCTGAGGTAGGGTTGGAAAGATTTTATTTGAATTAGAATAGATCTTAGATTTAGATTCACACATCTACACAGATAGCTAGCTACATCCGCCAGTTATTTGTTTTTAATTGTTTATTAGATTAGATGCATTGTCTGAAAAGTTAGAAAAGCACAAAAATATTTATTTCCATAGATTAGTTTGTTTTATTGCTTTGTTCTGATATATTGAGAAAACACCAAAAATATAGCTTAGATTTCCTTTGATAGATAGTTTATTTACTGAAAACAAATCAATTCATCTTGCATGACCATCAATGGTCCACAATAGGAAAATACCTACAGTTGCGATCCTCTGGTCCCATAACCCAATGGGCCAGAGCTAATAATTGACATTGACACAAGTTTGCACTTAACAATCTTACGCACACCTACCACATACGCAGAGAAAATAAGACAGTTAGAGACATTGAACATAGCTGCTAATCAGGCCTATGACTTTTGGACTGCTCCTGAAATAGGATTTGATTGCATGCATGACCATACAAGGGCCTCAACCTCAATGAGTCTTTGGTTGTGACCCACAAGTCCCGCAACCCAATGGCCTGCTAGTTAGTTAGATATCGACACTAGCTTACGCACACTTGGTATTCATATCTTCACCACTTCCACTTGATATTATTACACATCTTTCATTGTTGAATATAGCAGCCGATCAAGCTAAGAATTTCTGACAAGACCAGAAAATTTCCCTTAGTTCCTATAGCTCCACTACATCTCTTGTCTCAATTTCCATGACCTTGTCTAGAAACCCATACGAGGCACCTACGCAGTTACTTTCCACATGTTTCCACAACCAATCAATAGAATCTCGGCTTGAACTAGACATCGATTGGAGTCTCAGTAGCTATCATATCATACCTACCATCACACCCCTTGAAAAAGGATATGCTACTTATACACAAAATATTTCTTGGGCATTAAGGATTCTAATTGGATGATGAAATTGACTACCTATATGTCTAGCACCTATCTCATAGTTAGGGTTAATCCTCTCCAAAAATCATTTATTATATGTTCTCTACTTTAATTTTTGATCTCCCTCAAACTATTCACATGAGTACAATTTTTGTTGTAAGGATCCAAATAAATAATTGGGGAATTCTCATAAATTATCGAAACAATCATCGAAATTATCTATGACATTTCCATCTCCCCACTTGATGTCCATTTTTTTTGTTATCGCTTGATTCCTCCTTCAATCCTATGGATCATCCAAAGATTATAAATAGCGAGTGTTTCAACTTGAAGATTATAATTTGGTTTATTTTTTTGAAGGTTAGAATTCATTTTCTCAATGTGAAGATTATAATTTATTGGTGAGCAAACATATCTCAATAACTAGAATATATTGAATGCATGAATGTTCATTGAGACATTTTAAAATCAAGTATTTATAGAATATTTTATCTACCAATTGAACTTTTCATTTTTTATTTTAAATTTTTACGACATTAAAGTTTTTAGTTGTGTGATATTTAATAAGTTAGATAAGGAAAATACATGAATGAAATTTTTTGAAATAAAAGGGTTATGACAAAAAAATGGAATATCCCACACCTATTCCTTGACTTGGATTGTTCCTATTGAAATAACATATGTTAAATGTTCTCCACCATATCATCTTAATCTTGTTTACGTTATTCACACAAGCGCAATTTACACTTAGAGTGGTCAAAATTTAAAAAAATGCCAAAAATTCCATAGGTTTCATGGTTTAAACCAACCACAATGCTTGCTTCTTATAGCATTTCGTAGCCCCATTTTAAGAAAATCATGGCACTTTTTAATATCAAATTCAATATACTAAATTTTTAGACTTGTTACTTCTACGAAACAATTAGAGGTCACAAATTTGGGAATATATGTTTCTTTATTGTAGCAATTTGTAACCTCTCTTTCAATTTGTAATCTCAAGTAATTATAGGGAAATAAACATCACAAGAATAATCATTGATAATTGAGCACCTCAAAGTGACATGTAGATTTTACCTTCCAATCAAGATTTGTTATCTTTTTATTTTGTGGCATCAAGGTTTTTGATTGAATGATGCTTAATTTGATAAAGATGACACATGCATGAATGGGGTGTTGTAAATTAAAAGGTGTAAACTAAATACCTACATGTCCCCGTATACCTATTCCACGAATCAAATTGTTCCTACCCAAATATTATTTGTTATTTGTGCTCTACTTAATCATTTCAATCTCAAAAGAAGATAAAACTTAAAAAGGGAAACTCAAAAGGTTCAGGGCGAGAAAGCCAATTGATACACTTGCGTCTTATCACAATTTGTAGCCTCGCTTTCCAGATGTAAGCTCAAGTAATCATAGGAAAATAGGTGGTGTGTGAACCACCATTTATAATTGAGGCCCTCAATCGATCAAACATATCATAAAAAGGAATATTTTATTTAGCAATCAAGTTTTTTTATTTCACGATATTAAGGTTTTCGATTGGATGAAATCTACTCTAATAAGTAAGACGTAGATCTGAATGGATTTTTGGAAATTAAAAGGTGGGAATTAAATGCTGCATGTCCCACACCTTACCATGGAGAAAAATGTTCCTAACCAAATAATATCTACTATTTTTCTCAACTTAATTGTCTCAATCTTTTTATGTTCGAGCAACTACAAAAAGAAGGCAATGCATGAACAAACATTTATAATTGAGTACCTACAGAATTGGACATATGAATGAAAATAAGATTTATCTATCAATTGAGATTTGCTTTTGTTTTTTAATTTTTTTAGGGCATCAAGTTTGGCGATTTCATGACATTTAATCTATTAGATAAGGTGAAATGAAAACTATGAAATAAACAACAAAGAATTAAAATCCTACATATCTCTCACATATTTCATGGCTGATTTTATTCCTACCATGATAACATTTGTTATATGTGCTCCACTATATTTTCTCAAATTTTAATATTAAAAATATTATGGAGTGAAAAATTAGGAAGATATTTTTGCATATATATAGATCTTATTATATGAAAATATTTCTAGGTCGATTTGACTCAAATTGATTAAATAAGCATTAAGTAGCATTGTGTACACTTAATTAAAAAGTGTAAGAATGAGTTGGAGGAGTAATGAACTACCATAGGCTCTTACCGTGACAATGTTTGTTTATGGTCATGTTATCTATTTTTACCTCCTGGTAAAATAAACAACTTGGGAGGATGATTTTGAGCACTGGATAGTGATTCATGGATAAATATGGAATGATACAGCTGAGATTTCAAGTTTGGGAAGCATTGCAAGTGATTCAGGGAAGTTTTAGAGGTCTTGGGGCCATCCATTAGAAGTAGGCTTTCGGGCCTTAAGGAGAGTGCAACACGAAAGAGGACTTGGTCCTCAACGGAAGATTCTGATAGCCGTGTGAAGAATTATAAGTCCAAAAAATTCCTATGGAATTCATTTTCTATTCCCTATATGGTGGAAAAGATGAGACATCTTGAAACATCATACACTTCCCAAGGCAATTATTTCTTCCGGCACACAATAAGAAATCCCTAGAAGGAATGATCCATTTATATGTGATAAAAATCAAAATTAGATATTTATACTACCACCATTGGATTAAGTGGGTTTTTTCATGTGAAATAATATAAAATTTCACACTAGAGCTCATTTGGGAGCTCAAGATATCACCTTCAGAAATTGTCCTCCTGAGGTTGGTCGGCCAGGTTGGTCCCTAGGTTGGTTTTTTTGGGTTGGTCAGCCGGCTTAGATGCCTAGATTGGACACTTGGGGTTGGTCGGGTGGGTTTGTCAGTTCACATTTTTCAACACATATGGAAAGTTTTAGATGCCCATCATACCCTCACATTTACACGACACATAAGTTGGTCGGATCCCAAGGTTGGTCGTCCCAGCAATCATACGGATACCGGGTTGGATGAGTACGAAGGTTTTTCAGCCCAACTATGAACAAACATGAGGTTGGTCGGGTATTTCATTATACTGAGACATAAATAGATGGTCTTCAAACCCCCTTGGGTTGGATGACCCATGATGTAGAGATGGCAACCGGGGTTGGTCGGCGACCACAATAATGTATGAACCACATAGTTGGACAACGTCTAACCCCTAGGGTTGGATGGTCGAAGTTAGGTGATGCATGGTTAGATGGGTCACGAGGATAGATTCTGGATAATGGTGCGGTGCAGATGGAGAAGTCACATGGTTGAGAGGCTCACAAGTCCCGGATGAGGTGCGGGTAGGTGAGCGAATGACAGGCTCAAAGCTGGTATTAATGTAGTATGGTCTTGTTGGTCTTCAAATAGGACTTTACGAAGAGCAATACGAAGGGACAAGAAGTCCCTCCTCTTTAATGGGAGAGGTTCCCTTATTCAAAACGAACCTATTTACAAATATACAAAACATGATTTTCTTGTTGAACTTGGATTTTACGAAAGTGTTTTCTATAAGGATCATCAATTACAAAAGGACTGAGGAATGAGAATACGAGAATGAGCAGAAAGGCAACACTCAGAATTATAGATGACAGAGTAATTCTTTATGTATGCAAAGTTACAGTGAATTGAAACAAGATCATTTGTATCATACTTAGTAAGATGAAATTTGAAAGACACAAATTTCTATAAATAACATCTGTAAGAATACAAAGCTTCTTATCATAACACAAACAAATCACCTTAACGAGATTAAATGAAAAGCTTAGGGATAAAAGAGATCAGATAGATGAAGAATGAAGAGCCCTTCTGTATTGATTTCTTTATGATTTATTTACACTTTCAGAAAATAAGCCAAGTTCTTCCTCCTTTCAAAATGGCGAGGAGAGGCCATTATATAGTTTACAATTCAGTTACTCCCGATAACTACTTCTTTTAACTAAAGATTAGTTAAGGATTGCCACTCATAATACCTCAACTTATTACAATAAATCCAAGAAAAAGAATAGGAAGAGAAGAGAGGAATAAGGAGAAGAAGACAGGTGCTTATGACTGGGAGGGACCCACTGACTTCAAAATCCTACCTGAATCTCTTCAATGCCTCGGCTATGTCTCTGCCACGTGTATATTGGTCAATTCACTCGAATCAGGGTTGAAATGAGCTCCACATGAAAGAAATGTATCTACACATTGCACAGAGATTGGGAAACCACCAGCGAAAGCCAAACCGCTGTCATGAATCATCTGTGCCATTGGAGTAGGGTTTCGTCTCTGTCATCCTTGACCAAAAATCACTAAAGTCAAGATGGCGAACTTCACTGTCCCCGATATCGGGAACGGCAGACTCTAGTGGTGAGATTTGTTCTTGCCCCTGAAATTTGATCTTCATGTTGGTAGTAATTCGGAGGGCGAAGCTGCAAGCTAGACTTGGGAAGGAATTGCAGAGGAAAATGGATACGCGCGCAGGAATTTAGATTGCAAAGGTTCGAGCAAAAGATAGCAGGAAAGTAGTGTGCAAAACGCATAGGGGGTTCACTCATTATATAGCCGTTTAGGAGAGAGAAAGGAAATGAATGCGCATTTAATACATACCAATTTGAAAAGCAAGATATTCGGGTAGAGCGGGAAAAATTAGCATGAATGACACTTGGTTCATTTGGGACATGTGGGACGCGAAAGCGCGAAGTACGCGGCTTGGCCGATTCGGGTGAAGCGGGGAAAAGACGCACAAATGCTCTTGGAACACGTGGGACAAAAGTACGTGAAGTACACAACTCGGCTGAATCGCATTTAAAATGGAACAACCGGTGCGGTGAACTTGGGACATTTGGGACAAAAAGTTCCGACGGGCCCGAAAAGAATGTACTTCGGGTAAACCGCCGATCGGGAACAAAGGTCCAATTGAACTTGGGACATTCGGGACAAAAATACGTGAAGTCTGCGCGCTCGGCGATTCGGATGAAAATGGAACAACTGGTCCGAGCGAACTTGGGACATTTGGGACAAAAAGTTCCGACGGGCCCGAAAAGAACAGACTTCGGGTGAACCGGCCGATCGGGGAACAGAGGGCCCAATTGAACTTGGGACATTTGGGACAAAAATGCGCGACAGTTCCCAGAAAAACACACAAATGACCCAAAACGCAGATTTCTCAATTTATTTGGCATTTCACATTATCGGACTGACAGAGAAAACACTTAAACTCAAAATTTTAAATTTTCACTTTCTTAAGAGCAGGGGAATTTGAGTGGACAACAACTGGCTCCTTCTTGGGGATGACTTGGCATAAATTCAAGGAATGAGACAAGGTAAGAACTTAGACAAACTCGGGGAAGTAGACCAGTACCTTATCCATTGGGCAACGGAGTCATCGAATCAAACCAATACAGAGGACCACACACCAAAAGGGAAAGAAAAACAAAACGCTGTATCTGAAATATACAAAGGACTCCCTAATCACCTATGACTTGAACAATTTCAGGTACTGCCCACTATAAGGAAGTGGGAGAGAAGAACCATCCATATAATCAAGGTAAAAAGAATTTTTACTAGTGAAGTGCCTGATCTTGAAAGGTCCGAGCCAAAGGGAATCAAACTTGCCATGGCTGCCACGAGGTTCATGCCTTTTATCCCACAACAAAACAGTGTCTCCAACTTGGAAATCTCTGAACCTGGATTTCTTATCAAACAGGACCTTAACTTTACATGATGATGAGTAGATATATTATCAAGCAACTTCCAATCTATCCTCATTCAATTTGTGAAGGTACATTATTCTCTTATCCAAAGCATCATTGGAACTGGTATCTTCAATGGCCTTCATTAGATGCAAGGCTGGCAGCTCCACTGTTACTGGCAATTGAGCTTCTACTCCATATACCACTTGAAAAGGAGACATTCCAATAGCTCTCTTAGGTGTGATCCTGTCTTCCCAAAGAGCATCATAGAGTTTCTTGTGCCAATTTCGTTGAGACTCATTGACTAATTTCCTTATTATGGTCACCAGATTTTTATTAGTGGATTCTGCTTGTCCATTTCCCTGAGGATAGTAATCTGAAGAGTGAGCCAGAGAGATGCCATATCCATAACAAAAATCCATCATCTCGCTTGAAGAAAAATTTGAAGCATTATCTGTCACATCTTGTTTGGTACACCATACCTTACCAAGATGTTTTCTTTGATGAAACCGCACACCACTTGTATAGTACTTTTTACTTGGAATGGCTTCTACCCATTTTGTGAAATAATCAGAAAGTGCAGTTAATACATGAGTATGACCAGCACTAGAAGACGGATTAAGTGTTCCAATGAATTCCAAACCCCACCGTTGAAAAGGTTCTTCATTACAACTCGGCTTAAGAGGCAGAGAGGCCAATTTGGGTCTACCCACGAAAGTCCGACAAGCCTCACATTTATCAACCCACTTGGATGCATCTCTAAACAAGGTAGGCTAGTAATATCCTCCACACGAAGTATCTTATGAGTAGTAACTATTGATGAGTAGTGTCCTCCACATGCTCGATCATGAAAAGCCGAGAGTAGCTTTTCTCGCCATTGTTTCTTGTCCACACATTTCAAAAACCTTCCATCTAACCCACGTTTAAACAAGGTGTTTTCCCACAACACATATTGCAGCGACCTTAGTTTAACAAATCCTCTTTTCTTTGGCGAGTCAAATGAGAGGGGCATTCTCCATAGGTGAGAAAATGGGTGATATTAGCATGCCATTCATCAACTGAGCTAAGAAATGGCGTAGGAAGACCAATTTTATCCTCCAATAACTCATGTCTAGCTCCTTCAAAGAATGAGCTCACAAAGGCATTTTCCACGACGAGCTTGGTCGGTTTGATGTCAATATCATATTCTTGGACCTTGGCCACCTAGTTCCCTCTCTTGGATCCAAATTCCTGCTGTGTGAGAATTGACTTAACAGTTGTATCTGGTACCAACACCATGGAGTGAGAGTTGAGAATGTAAAAATGAAACCCCTTAACTTTAACCCTTTAACCACTGCAAAAGCATGTTTTTCCATCATGGTGTATTTTAACTCATGATCTTTCAGAATATAGCTCATAAATGCAATTGGGAGTTCGTGCTCATTAGAATCTTCCTGAGTTAAAACAGCAGCCAAGGTGTTATCTGTGGCGTAGCAATAGATAATAAAATCTTTGCTAAAATCTGGACATGCTAAAACAGGAGTTTTAGCAATGGCTCTTTTAATGCCTTCAAAGGCTTCTTTCCCTTCAGGAGACCAACCAAACATTTGTTTGCCTTTCATCATTTGGGAAATATTCAAAGTTAACTCTGCAAAATCAGGGATGAACCTTCTCAAAAAATTGATCTTACCAAAGAAAGAGTGCATGCCCTTTTTGCTGGTTGGGAGAGGAATTTGCTGAATAGCTTGAACTCGCTCAGGATCAATCTTAATACCATATTTGGAGACGATGTGCCCTAATAATTTCCCCTCTGTGACACAAAAGACATATTTTTTAGGATTCAAAGATATCCCATGTTCTCTACATCTTAAGCGAAACTGTCTCCCAGGATGCTTTGAAAATGATCCGCCTTGTTTTAGAATACACACCAAGTCATCAAGCTATACACAATACACTTCTCTTTCAAACTTTCAAAGGCCGATCCATAGCTCTCGAAAAGTGGCACCAAAGCATTAATGAGCCCAAAAGGCATCCTTCTTTAAGAAAAGGTACCCCAGGGGTAGTGAAAGTCGTTTTGTGTTGATCTCATGATTAACTTCTACTTGATTATATCCCGAGAATCCATCAAGCATAGACAACATTTCGTGATCCTCATTCGCTTGTAAGACCTGATCCATCATAGGTAAAGGATAATTGTCTTTCAAGGAAGCTTGATTGATTCCTCAAGTCAACACGTGATGCGGATCTCACCATTTTTCTTTCTAATAGGCACAATATTGGCAATCCATGTTGAATGGTGAATAGGAAAAATTATTTTGGCTTTCAACAACTTCATATTTCTTGAAAAATGGTGTCAGGCTATTTTAGGATTGTATTGCCTCATTTAGCGCTTAAAAGGCTTAATTCCGTGGTTTGAGAGGAATAAAATGCTACATATCCTTTGGTTGGAAAGCTTTTAAATCTTCATAAGAGTAGGCAAGAACATCCTTATACCTCTTTAAAAGATCAATTTCTTTCTTCCTCTCATCTGTCTGTGTGTAACATTTTCCAATGTTCACAAGCTTAGGTCGATAGAACTCCCAATATTAATTTTGTCATACTCGGTGATTGTTGAGGTCCAGGTAGAAAGCTCTAGACTTTACATACCTGTCTTGTTTATCAAATAGTTCCTCTAAACTCACCAATCCTTTAGGAATCTTGTTTCCCTTGAGTTTAATGCATCCATCTTGATCTGTTTCTTCTCCTTGGGATGCTTTGTCAAAGGACACACTTTCACGAGGAAAGTTATCACTTCCTTCAAAGTACAAAATGCTCAAAATTATCCTTGAGTTCTAAGAAAGAAAGCAAGTGTTGATCATCATTAAAAACTTGCCGCTTATTTGTATTATCAGTACACTAGGTCGATGGATCATCTCAATGGTGAACTTATCTTGAGAGAAGTCGGGATGAGGTATGAGCAAAGGACTGACCACGAGACTGCTAGTGAATCGGCCTGGTATTCTTCTCCCCAGGTATTTCTTCGATGGAGAAAGCATCGAGGAATTCAAGGAATCCCAAACCCGATTCTTGTAATGTTTCAACCTTCCATTTTTCACCCGAAGAGGTTTCTAACTTTCTTTACAATCAATTCCGCATCTCCACGAGCTAGAAGATTCTTCACACCTTGTTCTTTTGCCACCTGTAGTCCAACAATGAGAGCCTCATACTCTGCTATATTATTGGTATTTTCAAATTGTAACTTGAATGAAAAAGGATGAAGACTTCCTTGAGTGACACCAAAGATGACACCAGCTCCGTAACTCAGTGAGGAACAACTTCCATCAAACTCTAAAATCCAAACACCATTAGGATCTTTAGGTGACACTTTGGGAAGTTGGATTTCTTCAGGAGACATAATCATGTAGTTACCATGCCCCATATCCTCATAGAGTATTTGTGCTTTAGGATCATCCATTTTTTGTACAATATACTTAGACTGCTTCTCAGGCAGCAGCTTCTTCATTTGCCCATTAACAGGTATGCGAGTGCATGTGACCAATCCATTTGAATTTCTCCACCCACATCCTTACAGAAGTTCCTGCTTAGCAACATCCCGTATGAAGGAGGAATATCTGCTACTAAGATAGTAGCCAAAACTTTCTTCTCAGGCAAAGCAGCAAAAGCCACTTGTGCATCTTTAATCCTTCCGACCAAGGGCACTTCTTTACTCTCCATAGAATAACAAGATCCATAAGTGCGTGTGAGAGTCAAACCTAAGGCATGAGCTACTTTAGCAGGCATCACATTGTCTGATGCTCCTGAGTCTATGACGCAATTGCTGAGCCTATGACCAGCTATAAGAAGTGTCACATAGAATGGTTTGATTTTGTCACTGGGTGAGGTGACAACGGCTATCAGATTAGGTTGTGGTGCAGAAGAAGGAGTGGGTAAAAGGCCTTTAGAGGTAGTTTTAGAATGGGAATTGACAAAGTGAATCATTTTAGCGAAATCCTTAGGATGGGTTTGATAATATTCACCTCTGAGATTTGAACCTTAGTCTTTTTCAGGTGATCAATAATATCAAAAGACCCAGAAGTGGACGGGCTATCATCATTTGAAATCTTAGGTTTATCAATTTTAGGGGAAAAAGAAGAAACTTTAGTAGCAGAATTGTGGGAATCACCTTTGGTGCAGAATAAATGGGAATAGGAGATCCTCGTTTTGCAATTACGGGGATAGTTTTCGGTTGTTCTTTAGATTTCTTGGTGGGATGCATCACTTTCTCCCTACGATTTGTCTACTCTCGAGTCATGACAGCGTATGACTCGCTATTCATGTCTGCTACTACTTCATAAGTGACATGCGAGGATGATAATCGACAAGTGACCTTCCCAGTACCCGACCTCCAGGGTCGTGCCGAGACAGCCGGTGGTTTGAAATGCGGGTGACTTAGATGAAGTCACAGCCGGGATTATGGTCAGTTTTCTATGATAGAAAAGCTACAAGCGAGGATGAGAATCGGCAAGCAACTTTCTTATGGCTAACCATGGGAGGATCGGTGGTAAGATCGGTAGTTTGATCTCTGGTAGCTAAAGCTGAAAAGGGGAGATTTAGAGGCTATGAGCGGGTAGCATAAATTCCCTAGTGATTTACCCTCCTAACTAGAATTTAAGCGTTTAATCTAGTTATGGAATCTCCAAATTAACTTAAACTGAAAATAACAATTTATACTACTACTGAAAGGGAAACTAATCTAAACAAAATATATGATTGAAACATTATAATTACAAGCAACAATTAAACTACTTTTATACTAAAACTAAACAAGTGAGATAACCGGTGTGGTTATTCACTGTGCGAATGTGTGAATCTAAATAAAAGACAGCTAATTAACTTAATTGAAAACCTTGATCCTACCTCGAAGTGAGGAACAAATCATAGTTTCTCGAAACTATCATTCCCCATGACTTCCCGTGATAATATTGAAAGCGAGCTTTAACTGAAATAAAATGATTCACTACTCTATTTGATAATAACTTTGACGATTTAAACACAGGAGTTTTGGCGAGAGGCAAATCCGGTTGTGTTGTAGCTTGTCCCCTCGAGTGATCTCTTCGTTCTTGCATGTTCACGTGAATCCGAGAAAGAGTAGGAGTATGGCAACATCAGCAAAGAAGAAAGGCTGGGATGACAATTACTTTGAAGTAAAATGGCACAAAGCACAAGTAGGAGAGGGATGGCGCAAGTGAAGGCTTGGCCTATGCGATTCCTAGCGGGGTTGTTGCAGCAATGATAAAACAAAATGATAAACAACGGTACTCAAACAATGAATAATAGCAGCTTGAGAGAAACAACGAAGTACAAGTAGGAGAGGATGGCACAAGAGAGCGAGCTTGGCCTATACGATTCCTAGCGAGGATCGTTGTCGGTGTACAGTGAGGCATAACTAAATACTCAAAATTCTAATCCATGCTAAAGATAAAATGATTCATAAAATAAATCTAGGACTGAGTATTGAAGACTAAAGCTCAAGAATGAAGACTCCAGACCAAAGAACCAAGACCAAAACAAACCAGACCATGGGTGAAACAACAGCACTGCCTGCACAAGATGGGTATGTGGCTTACCAACAGCTGAACAATACTATCTAAACATGTAATGAACTATACTATCAATCCTAAGCAAGCTAACAGACCAAACCACTGAAAAATGAGAAGACTCTAACAAGGAAATGGTGGCCATTTGCCTCAGCACAAGCTACATATTTATAGCATTTACAAACACCAGAAGGCAAGTTCAAATTGAACTCTCCCACTATTAAACAAAGATAAATCAACATTCAAGTCAGTCGAAAAACATAAATACAAGCTTAAGTCGGCAAGAAAAGGCTGGTGAATGAAAAGTGATATTTCACGCATGGCGTGAACGCGAAAAGATTTTACGGAAAATGCGCACGGGGACCGCCGCCTGCTCTCAGGGCGGCGGATTCTGGGACCGCCGCCACGCCGGGTGGCGGTTCGGGGCACCGCCGCCCTGCGGCGGTTTCAAATCAAGAACAAAAAGGTCAAGAAAAGAGGAAAGAAAGGGAAAAACAAAGCACGCGGGGGCTAAGCGGGGCATGCGGGATGTTAACGCATGTTTAACGAGCTTTCTGGATTCCGAACACCTTGCGAAGAGATCTGTATCATCATTGGGGCATTTGTAACATCTTTCCGGTGGTGCAGTACATACAATTTTGGGTACGTACATATTGCCCCCTCGGAGAAGCGTTTTAGCCATGAAGAGGCATAAAACGTTGGGTCCGAGTATGGCGGTCCCAAAATGGGGAGTTAGAGGCTATACCTGACATGCCCGTGTGTCGAAATGCCGCCAACTTTCACATGCTTTTAAGAATGTATGCAATGGATGACAAGTGATAACAAATGTTAAACAGAATGTTTTTACTTTATTTGCTTTTGCAATGCTGATATGTGATGACGAACATGTTGTAGTTTTGAACTTTTGGCCTCTTTAGACAATGTTTGTGATTTCTTCTTATGTTGGCAAAATGTGATGAATGTGTAGCGATAAAGAGATGAACTTGCCCCAATCCCAAATCCATGCAACTAGTAAGATGCAAGGGCTCAACACCAAGAATTGGGAAGGGCACAAGTTGTATGAGTTTGATTTGAGTGGAATGATGAGAGACAGACAAAACAAGAACAAGAACCAAATTTGGACCTACACACCCACCCTACTCAGAACTACTACCAAGCTTAGAAGGCCACTTACTTTTCAGTTTATCTAGACTTAGATTCATAAATGGCAACCTGGTTGACAAAATCTGGTTTTGAGGATTTGATCTCTTTGGAATTTAGATGTTTGGATATTTGCCTTCTTTTAACAGAATTTGACTTGTGTTTTTAGCATACCAAGATTTGTTAGTTTGTGTGACTGGACCCCCCACACCTTGCCTCACGCCACTAGTAAGAAGCATGGGTTTGTCACCAAAGGCAAGATACAGGCGAGTAAGGGCACTTCTTTCCTTTCCCAACCTCACATCACCAGTAAGAGATGTGGGCTTATCACCGAAGGTTGATGGGGCAAAGAAGTGTGTAAAATAAAATATTTTGTTTGCTTGGTGCTTTTGATTTCATTTGATTTTGACATTTCTGATCTATGACTTTGGGATATCCTTTTGTTCCAAGAGATTTTAAGAGGGATAGATGTGACACCAAGAAGCTTCTAGAGACAGGACCGTAGGCAGGACAACTTTACCTAGTAGAAAGAAAGAGCAAGCCAAGTATGCAGGTCTTGGTATGGTTTCCGTCAATGTTTGTCTGTCAAACTTGATGAGAAGATTTGAAAGTACTTGATGATGTTTGAAGAGATGTGATTTGAATATTTTTGCCAATATCTTGAAATTTGTAACATATTACTTAAGAGTAAGTTCTGGACTACAATATTTATGAAACGAGTGAACAAAATGAACCAACTAAATTACTAATGTAATGCAACTACAACCATGTACATATGAAAATGCAGGTGGAACCATATGTCATGATGTCTAAGGTGAAGAAAGTTGACGAATATCGAATTCTTCACCCCTAGAAGTACAAGGAGAACCATTATCCTCAAATTTTTCATTTTCTTGATGAGGGCTACCATTCTAGGTTTGAACTTACCCTTTGCCCGAGAGGTGTATATGTCCCATTATTAAAAACATTTTTTTACGAAAGAGGCATTCGCGTACCTCTTTGTCATGTTTTTGAGAGATGACATGTGGGTGAGCATGACTATGCTTTGCTTTCGACCTTCTCTCTCATAGTGAGCATTGTGTTAATGATGAGGTCTTGCCCCATGGATAGGAAAACTTAGCTTTAGACACGCATGGGTCGAAACTAGACTTTAGAATAGGGTAGTGCCTAGAGATGGTTTTGATAGGCATCGTTTCATTTTAAATTGCCTTTCTTCGTTTGTTAATTCTATCATGTTTATATCTAGATTTAGGTCATCGGAGGAAGAGATGCTATGCAGAAAGACTACCCATTCCTTGAGGTTCGAATGGGAGAAAGATCGGTTCGTCATTCTCCAAGAGTTTCATAATTCTGCTTGTGGCTTTAGTGGAGACTGTTTCCACAGAAATTGACTTATCTTTATTTGTCTTTGCCACCTCGTATATTAAATCATAGGATCCTACCGGTTTAGCATTTGTAGGAACTTCATCTCGTGTGGAGAAAATATCGGGTAGGGGTTGTGAAACATACTCCTTTGTCTGAGTTGTTGCATTAATTTCACACTCAACCTCTAGCTCAACTAATCCCAAGATTTTTGTATTACCATTTGAACTTAGGTTAGGAGCAACCTGAGAGTTGTCAAGAGTTGAGGCGTCTTGATTGTTATTTCTTATTATGATACCTTTGTTTTTCCCATTTGGATCTAACCTGTTATTGTTAGAATGATTTGGGAAAGGATCATTGAAGATCTTGAGAGGTGCATTTTGAGGAAGCGCCCCTGCAAAGTATTTGGTCTTTGGTGACGAGGATCTGCCAAGAACATATCTATGAAAAGTTGTTTTTGTTCTTAAGCAGCGTTGCATGAATTTATTATAGTCATGGCAAGTCTAGTATCATGACCCCGATTTTGTGGAAACCACAATATAGATTGGGATTATAGTTCCGTGGTCTTCGGTTTGAATCTGTTGTGGCCCAAAGTTACGATTGGGTTTTTGGTTGTTATAGTTGAAATTTCGAGGTTGTGGCCTTTGGCTTTGGTTTTGATATCCATCTGGGCCGAGCAAGGCCTTGTGGCTGGATTTTGTTGTTGTGGAGGATGATTAGAATCCTCCGTATTGATCATTGGGTGAAGTTATTATTGCGTTGATTGTTAGTAGGTGCCGGGGTGTTCACAACATTTGGTCCTTTGACTTGATCAGTGAATCCATCTGTTGTAACCCCATGGTTTTCATTAAGGATATTGGGTCCTTGATCAGCATTCATTGTAGTAGGATAAGTTGTAGTGTTTTGGTGGAGGTGATTAACCTCCCATTTGCTCCATATGTCTTACGACCACTATCTATCATCTGCTTGATCTATTCGCGAGCGCTCTCAAGTACTTCATCATAAGTCCTTAGTGGGAACTTTTGGACTTCTTCCTTCACTTCTCTATTGAGAGAATGAAGGAATAAATCACATAGTTCCATCGATCCATGTTTGGAGCACTTGCCGAGAATAAAGGGCGTGCGCCACCTTTGGATGAAATGGGCGACAGACTCGTTATGTTCTTGCTTGATGTGCAAGAACTCCCTGATTCCTGTCCTTAATAGTTTGTTCATGTCGAAGGCTTTGATGAACTCAGACACGAGTTGTTTGAATGAATGTATGGAAGCCTCGGGTATTCTGTAATACCAATCGAGGGCAATGCCTTCCAGCGTTTTGGGGAATATTTTAGCAACGACCCCATCCCATGGGAGTAATTCTCGAATGGTTGTAGCGTAAGCTTTGATATGCGCATTCGGATCTCCTTCTCCTTTGTATTTGGGCAAATCGGGAAGAGGCCTTGGAAGCATAACGCTTCTTATGGCGAAATCTAAGGGCTCCTTTAAATATTCTGAATAAGTCCCTATTGCATACGTCTCAACCATTGATGGTGCCTGTTGAGGAGGCGGTGGCGGAACGGGTTGTTGATATGGCGTAACGTACGCGTTGGCAGGGGCATAAGGCAATCCCTGCATTTGAGTAAACATGCTGAGGGGATGAGTACATATCCCCTTGTGGCGATTTGGAATACATGTTTAAGTACGAAGGGGTACTATCCAGGAATGGATTGCTCTGTCTTAGGACCGGGAGGAACTGTGCTTGCGATAGTGGGTCTAGTTGGTACTTGTTGTGAATACTGAGGAGTCATACCTAACGTGCCTACTCCTGTGAGGAGATCTACTTGGCTAGGATGGTGCGGAGGATTGGAACTCCCTGTTTGTATGAATTTCGAATTTTGATTTGCTTGGGCAAGTTCTAATCCTCTAACCTTTTCTATTAGAGTTGAAATGACTTCGTTTGGTGAAGTCACGATATCGTGCCTTGGTGGCGTTTGTTGTATATCCTGGTGTTGTATAGGCATGTGATAGCCTGTCATGAACTGATTGCTATCTTGCCAAGTTTCTCTGAGAGTATTTTCTATACGTGATGGCATAGAGGTATTTTCTTGAGGAGAGAACTCGGGCTGTATTTGTAAAATTCCTATAGGTGGGTACATGCCTTGAGAGCGTTGTTCACTCCTAGGATAACGTATTGATTGTCCATCATCTAAGACCAAGTATGGATCGATTGTCTACTAATATGTGGTCTAAGTAACATTTGAGGAGATGAAGCAGATTCTCCGAGTAAATGTCATATTGTTTGAGCACAGAAGGCTCTGTTTGTGTTGAGCGAGTTGATCTAACTCCTCTCATGTTTGAAAAGATGAACTATATCTAGTCTTGGGGTTTGTGTTGACAAGCTGATTAGTTGAATAGTTGTCACCCCATCATTGAGAGAGGGTGATGATTCCCTATTACATTGGGCGTAGTATGCCTCGAGACCCGGAGGGGGTCTGCCATATGCATCGAATCCCGACATATTCGGGGTATATGAATACCCGCGAGAATAATGGGAAGGAGCGAAGGTGATTTGGAGAAAACGATGAAATTCTCTCTCGAAGAGAAGGTGAAAGACTAATTGTTTGTTTCACGTCGGGTTCACCAATTTTGTGCGATGGGAAAGTGACATGCGAGGATGATAATCGACAAGTGACCTTCCCGTGCCCGACCTCCAGGTCGTCTTGCGAGACAGGCCGGTGGTTTGAAATGCGGGTGACTTAGATGAAGTCACAGTAGGGATTATGGTCGAGTTTTCTATGATAGAAAAGCTACTGAGCGAGGATGAGAATCGGCAAGCAACTTTCTTATGGCTAACCATGGGAGGATCAGTGGCTAAGATCTGGTAGTTTGATCTCCTGGTAGCTAAACTGAAAAAGGGGAGATTTAGAGGCTATGAGCGGGTAGCATAAATTCCCTAGTGATTTACCCTCCTAACTAGAATTTAAGCGTTTAATCTAGTTATGGAATCTCCAAATTAACTTAAACTGAAAATAACAATTTATACTACTACTGAAAGGGAAACTAATCTAAACAAAATATATGATTGAAACATTATAATTACAAGCAACAATTAAACTACTTTTATACTAAAACTAAACAAGTGAGATAACCCGGTGTGGTTATTCACCTGTGCAGATGTGTGAATCTAAATAAAAGACAGCTAATTAACTTAATTGAAAACCTTGATCCTACCTCGAAGTGAGGAACAAATCATAGTTTCTCGAAACTATCATTCCCCACATGACTTCCCGGCATATTGAAAGCGAGCTTTAACTGAAATAAAATGATTCACTACTCTATTTGATAATAACTTTGACGATTTAAACCTGGAGTTTACTGAGCAGAGGCAAATCCAGTTGTGTTGTAGCTTGTCCCCTCAGAGTGATCTCTTCGTTCTTGCATGTTCACGTGAATCCAGAAAGAGTAGGAGTATGGCAACATCAGCAAGAGAAGGAACTGGGATGACAATTACTTTGAAGTAAAATGGCACAAAGCACAAGTAGGAGAGGGATGGCGCAAGTGAACTGGCTTGGCCTATGCGATTCCTAGCAGGGTTGTTGCAGCAATGATAAAACAAAATGATAAACAACAGGTACTCAAACAATGAATAATAGCAGCTTCAGAGAAATACAACGAAGTACAAGTAGGAGAGGGATGGCACAAGAGAGCAGAGCTTGGCCTATACGATTCCTAGCGAGGATCGTTGTCGGTGTCTGATGAGGCATAACTAAATACTCAAAATTCTAATCCATGCTAAAGATAAAATGATTCATAAAATAAATCTAGGGTGAGTATTGAAGACTAAAGCCCAGAATGAAGACTCCAGACAAAGAACCAAAAACAAACCGGACCATGGGTGAAACAACAACTTTGCTATTTAAGATGGGTATGTGGCTTACCAACAATTGAAACAATACTATCTAAACATGTAATGAACTATACTATCAATCCTAAGCAAGCTAACGAGACCAAACCACTTAAAAATGAGAAGAATATAACAAGGAAAAATGGTGGCCTTTGCCTCGGCACAAGCTACATGTATTTATAGCATTTACAAACACCAGAAGGCAAGTTCAAATTGAACTCTCCCACTATTAAACAAAGATAAATCACTGTTCGGTCGGCAAAAACATAAATACAAGCTTAAGTCGGCAAGGAAAAGGGTGAAAAGTGAATTTTCACGCATGACGCGAACGTCGGAACATTCTGGAAAACGCGTTCTGGGACCGGACCGCCCGCACGGCGGGCGGTTTGACTGACCGCCGCCCGATTGGGGCGGCGGTCCTGAGACCGCCCGCCCGCGAGGCGGCGGTTTCGTAACTGAAGAGCAAAAGGTCAAGAAAAGAGGAAAAAGGAGAAAAACAAAGCACGCGGGGGCTAAGCGGGGCATGCGGGATGTTAACGCATGTTTAACAAACTTTCTGGATTCCGAACACCTTGCGAAGAGATCTTAATCATCATTGGGGCATTTGTAACCTAGCCTTGTTTGAGTAGCAGCAAATGATTTCAATGAAAATTCCTCCTTGGAACGTTTGCATAGGAGCATGCTGAGCAATTGTTTCTTAATGGCAATGAGATCATTTGCAAGTTTTTATACCAATGGATCGGTATTAGGTCCAGGAGTGGAAGAGGAGGAAGAAGCGATTTAGATTTAGAAGGGTCTCTCCTCAACTTCCCGACATGATTAAATCATCTTCAACACTAACAACAAGAGTTTGATCCTTGGCCAATGTTGCGAGATTAGCCCTTCTCGGTGCATAACTAACTTCAAAGCGATTGGGCATTTAGGAAAAAAAAATTTGAATTTGATCTACGGTCGAGTATTTGCCGGAATTTTGTTAATCAACATGTTGAATCGAGCCACAAATTCTCTCATGGGATCTGTGAATCCTTCTTTATTTGAGAGATTTGGGCTAGCAAGGCATGCACATCTTCTGCTGGTTTGAAACGGTTTTCAAACCTAGTTCTCATTATGTCCCAAATTAGTGATAGCACCAGTACCCAAAGGTGATAGAACCAATCAAACATTATCTTGTAAAGTCTCAATGAAAAGTCTTACAGAGACATCTTCGTGTTCAACTCCCCGAGACTCCACATGCAACTATGAAGGCTAAGATGTGTTCATCGGGATGTGCTTTACCATCACCTTTGAATTTAGGTAAGTTCTTACAGGTTACCTCTGGGTAACTCATGCAAAGGTTGAGGAAGGGCAAGGGGCCCGACACGATGACCCCAGGGCAATGGTACCACCATTCTTGGAAAAATGGCTTGAAGAGGAACTGCAACACCAGCAAGAATCAAAGCTCGAAGATTAGGACTGATTGACTCTGAAGGAATACCACCCGTAGGGATTCTATCTTGAACAGGTGGAGTGCTTGTCGAACGAGTCTTTCTATTTCTTGTTGAAGGGAAAGGAAAACCCTGCTGCTCCAAAAGCTGGAACTGAGAATCTTCAATACCAAGGGCCCTTCTCCCTCGAGTAAAACGCGGAGTCGCCAGATCAAAGGATGATCAAAAATTACAGAACTGGAATATGATTTTCCCCAGTGGAGTCACCAAAAACTGTTGGTCATCAAATAGGACTTTACGAAGAGCAACAGTCAGGGGACAAGAAGTCCCTCCTCTTTAATGGGAGAGGTTCCCTTATTCAGAAATGAACCTATTTACAAATATACAAAACATGATTTTCTTGTTGAACTTGGATATTACAAAAGTGTTTTCTATAAGGATCATCAATTACAAAAGGACTGAGGAATGAGAATATGAGAATGAGCAGAAAGGCAACACTCAGAATTATAGA
The DNA here is from genome assembly GCA_018340775.1 of Taxus wallichiana var. yunnanensis. Taxonomy (NCBI): domain Eukaryota; kingdom Viridiplantae; phylum Streptophyta; class Pinopsida; order Cupressales; family Taxaceae; genus Taxus; species Taxus wallichiana. The sequence continues at coordinate 486,682,066 of CM031243.1, forward strand.
TGACAGAGTAATTCTTTATGTATGTGAAGTTACAGTGAATTGAAACAAGATCATTTGTATCATACTTAGCAAGATGAAATTTGAAAGACACAAATTTCTATAAATAACATCTGCAAAGAATACAAAGCTTCTTATCATAACACGGACAAATGACCTTAACGAGATTAAATGAAAAGCTTAGGGATAAAAGAGATCGGATAGATGAAGAATGAAGAGCCCTTACTCATTGATTTCTTTATGATTTATTTACACTTTCGGAAAATAAGCCAAGTTCTTCCTCCTCTCAAAATGGTGAGGAGAGGCCATTATATAGTTTACAATTTAGTTACTCCCGGTAACTACTTCTTTTAACTAAAGATTAGTTAAGGATTGCCACTCACAATACCTCAACTTATTATAATAAATCCGAGAAAAAGAATAGGAAGAGAAGAGAGGAATAAGGAGAAGAAGACGGGTGCCTATGGTGGAGGGACCCACTGACTTCAAAATCTGCTACCTAAATCTCTTGATGCCTCGGCTATGTCTACCCACGTGTATATTGGTCAATTCACTCAAATCGAGGATTGAAATGAGCTCCGTATGAAAGCACTGTATCTACACATTGCACGAGATTGGGAAACCACCAGCGAAAGCCAAACCGTTGTCATGAATCATTTGTGCCATTGGCGTAGGGTTTGCAACGTCTGTCATCCTCGACCAAAAATCACTAAAGTCAAGATGGCGAATTTCACTGTCCCCAATATCGAGAACGCAGCGGACTCTAGTGGTGAGATTTGTTCTTGCCCTGAAATTTGATCTTCATGTTGGTAGTAATTCGGAGGCGAAGGCTGCAAGCTGAGACTTGGGAAGGAATTGCAGAGGAAAATGGATACCCACGCAGGAATTTAGATTGCAAAGGTTCGAGCAAAAGATAGCAGGAAAGCAGTGTGCAAAATGCATAGGGGTTTGCTCGTTATATAGCCATTTAGGAGAGAGAAAGGCAATGAATGCGCATTTAATACATACTAATTTGAAAAGCAAGGTATTCAGGTAGAGCGGGAAAAATTAGCACAAATGGCACTTTGGTTCATTTGGGACATGTGGGATGCGAAAGCGCGAAGTACACGGCTCGGTGATTCAGGGTGAAGCGGGAAAAGACGCACAAATGCTCTTGGAACACGCGGGACAAAAGTACGTGAAGTACGCGGCTTGGCCAAATCGGACGAAAATGGAACAACTGGTCCGGTGAACTTGGGACATTTGGGACAAAATTTCTAACGGGCCCGTAAAGAATGCACTTCGGGTAAACCGCCGATCGGGAACAAAGGGTCCAATTGAACTTGGGACATTCGGGACAAAAATACGTGAAGTACGCGGCTCAACCGATTCGCATAAAAATGGAACAACTGAGTCCGAGCTAACTTGGGACATTTGGGACAAAAAAGTTCCGACGGGCCCGAAAAGAACAGACTTCGGGTGAACTGCGATCGGGAACAGAGGGCCCGATTGAACTTGGGACATTTGGGACAAAAATGCGCGACAGCAGGCCCGAAAAACACACAAAATAACCCAAAAACATAGATTTCTCAATTTCTTTGGCATTTCAAATTATCAAGATCTACAGAAAACACTTAAACTCAAAATTTTAAATTTTCACTTTCTTAAGAGCGGGGAATTTTGAGTGGACAACAGTGCCCATGTATTTTATGAAGAAAGTACCCTCGAGAAGAAATATTATATGGTCATGTCCATACTTCTTAAATGAGGGTGGATGAAAATTTGCTATAAAAATAACTCAAACCCCTCATTTTCATAGAGACATTTTGGGAGCCGGGAAACTCTTGCAAAATTTTCCCTTGACTCCATTTGAGCTATAAGCCTTCTCCTACACCTGATAAGCGTATTTATGCCTTTGAGCATCAATGTAATGGTTTTTTCACCTTAGAGAGAATAAAATCACATTTTTGGTGTTTTTCATCCCTTTCTCATGATTTTTTGTTTCTTTGTGCCTCTCCATTTCGTGTTTGTTTCATGTGCATGTATTTCGCATTTGCAGGTGTAAGATGTTGTGTTTCATGGAGTGTAGATGGAAGATGGAGTTTGGGTTTGTGTCACTATTGTTCTGACCTCACCCAACTCTATTTTTCCTCTTCTTCCTCCCTCAACAGAGTATCTCACCCCTTTTTTTTGGTGTTATCACCTCCATTTTAGTGTAGGATTTCCCTTTTCATGCACTTTCTCTCTCTCCTGTCTCCTTAGCATTGTTAGGATAGGTGTAGTTAGGTGTATTTTCTACATTAGGATTAGTTTAGCATTAGGATTAGGTAGAGGACTCAACCTTCTTCGGAGGTCCATCTTAGTTTTGCAAGTCCCATAACTTGAGAGATAGACCCATGTTAGCAAATTACACCGATTGCCCATTCACACTCGGACCATTAGGGTGTAATTGTAATTTTTCATTAACGGTTTTGGAATTCTGGTGGGACAAATTTGAAGCACCTTACCACTTCACTTCATCAAGTTTTATGTGCTCTTGGTGAAGGTTTTAGCCTTTGGAGGCACTCTTTTTAATGTTTCCACTAACTCAAGCCCTATTCAAGCAACCCATCATCTCTGGTTGCAGACTTTTTTTTAATGTTTCCTCTCCAGTCATGGCTCTCTAAGGATATTTTCCATTCCCTCATTTTAGTTCCAGTCCTCTTCACTTGCAGTAGTGGGATGTTATCCCCAAGGTGGCCTTGAAGAATCTACCTCTCTTTCATGGAAATGGAGATCAATCCCCTATTGATCACATTCAGGATGTTGTCAACCATTGTGCCATTCATACCATCATAGAGGATAATGTTTTCCTTAGAATTCTAGTTGCATCTCTCAAAGGAAAAGAAAAAAAAATATTACAACAGTTTGGCACCACAATCCATTTCCACATGGAATCAACTGGGAGAACAACTTCATAACCATTTCAAGGAGGATGTAAATGTTATTTTCCTCATAGAACATCTCAGCAAAATATAGCAAGATCTAATGGATTTCATCCTAGACTTCAACCTTAGATTCACAAGGACCTAGTGCCGAATCCCTCAAGAATACAGACCCTTACAAGGTATGGAATTCTTGTATTATTTGAGTTCCTTTGATGCTGACTTAGTTGTATTAATTTAGTCTCTAAGGGGCAGTAATATTTCTCTAGCTTTCTCCATTGCATCACAATGAGAAGAAGATTCTTATTCAGGCTAGCAAAGAAAATCCATCCATATTGTTGCAGTCCCTCCCTCACCACCTCAATTTCTTCCTTCTCCTTGTGCAAATATTGAAAAATCCATCATTCCTTTCCAAAATAAGGAATCCCCTTTGCTTCCTTACCCTTCATTTGACATCTCATAGGTGTGTCATTCCCATAACATTCCCTAAGTTACACCAAGATCCCTCCCATCTCCACCCAATGCACTACCCAACTTCCCTAACTCATACACCAATGTCCCTAGGAGTTGTGGTATTTCATATGTTGTCCCTACCTTCTACCTAGCTATCACTAAAATAAATTATCCTACAAGGATGGTAGAGAGGGAAACATGTTATGCTATCGGAGAAAGGGATATGGCCATGCAATGCCCCAAATAGGAATGCTTCATGCATAATCATGCAGTTGTTTCAAAGGCAACATATCAACATAGTAGGGGTTATGTTTTGGAGGGTCATTTGGCCTCCCCAAGTGATCAATTCGGATCTTTGAGCATCAAACACCTCTATCCAGAAAGAGATAATGCAACAACTTCCTTCTTACACCTCTCCCTCAACTAGTCTCACCAAAGATGGAAATTTTGTATCGATAGGAGACTGGTCTGATTCAGATTGGGAGGATGAGGAAATTCAAAATATGCCAAAGAAGGAGTTGAATTAAAGAACATAATAGGTAGGTGAGAAGGAGGCTTAGATTGGAAAGTTTGGGGAGGAGAAAGTGTTTTTAAACACTACTGGCACCAAAAAGCCTCAAGGAGGAACAATTACAAAGTGAGCAAGATGTTTTTATAGAGTTCAATGATCCTCATTGCTCTGCTTGTTTGGAACTCATTGCACTTTTTACGAAGAGAGAAAGAGGAGATAGAAGATGAAGATACCCAAGGAATGTCAGCAGCCATCAAAGTGGAAATAGAGTTGTTTTAAGAGGCACAAGAAAGCATGGATCAGCCTACAAACAACCATATTTAGGAAGAAGGTCTACATGAGAGCCCTAGTTGTGGGGCTAAGCAACAAATGAGTGGGAAAATCACAAGAATCAGGCCTTTCCCAATCAAATACCTAGCTTCATTGGAGCAGGGGCTAGATTTTCCATCAATCATGCTCACTTCAGAGCATGAGGATGATTTTCAATGCACCAAGGGTCAACAACAACACCTCCAACTCGAATACAGATCAGCTAGAGGAGGTATTTTCTTTGTTTTGTTGATACCTTGGCCAGATGGGTGGAGGATTTCCCCTATGTCATTCTTTCATCCATGACCATGCCCATTGTCAAATCGGTTGCATGGTCTATAATGTTGAGGAAAGGCAACTACTTTTCCTTGCTAGTGTCAGGGTTCATGTGAAGTTTCCCATTCCTCCAATTAGAATAGAGTAGGTAGGATTGCTTTTAGTAGAAGAAGTGCGTATGCACACTTTGCATGTTCCACTTGGGGCGTGTATGATCTTTTTCTTTATACATAGTTTTTGTGTGGTTGTTGCTCTTACATAGTACATCATATTGCTAGGGTGAAATGTGTCATAGTAAAGGGTTCAAAGTGACAGGAAATAGTTGCAGTCTTCAAGTAAGTCCAAATACAGAGCAACTAAATCAGATTGAGGGATAGTTTCCAATGTTTTCATCTCTATGTCTCTCTAGGTTAATCACATTGTTGAGCTCATATGCCTCTATTTGCATCAGGAAATTGATTGCAGGGAATTTATATCTTCAAATTTTTGCCAAGGTGTGTTCATGATTGGCTAAAACATGAGGTCCCAAGTACTTCCTAGATCAGATTATAGAAGAAAGATAATTCCAGGTTCAAGACAATTTTCCACTCTCACAAAACCTTAATTCAGATAATTTTGTAAATGAGAGGGAAAATACAAGTAGTGGCAAGTTCTAGGTTCAAGCATCAGTGTTTTAATGGCTCAGGGGTAGAATTCAAATTTTAGGATCACTTTGTAGGTGTACCAATACTAACTCCATGCCCAATGGACACTTCAGTAACTTGGTAACACATATAGCAGAAAATGTCCCAGAGATCGCCAAATTGTTATCTATTTTTACCCCTAGTAAAATAGAAAACTTGGGAGGATGGGTTTGAGCACGGAAAATGATTCATGGAGCAATCTGGAATGATACACTTGAGATTTCAAGTTTAGGAAGCATTGCATTACTTGAAGTGATTCGGAAATTTCGAGGTCTTGGGGCCATCCATTAGAAGTAGGCTTTCGGGCCTTAAGGAGTGTGCAACGTGAAAGAGGACCTGAGCTTCAATGGAAGATTCTGATAGCCATGTCAAGAATTATAATTCCAAAAAAGTTCCTATGGAATTCATTTTCCATGCCCTACATGGTGGAAAATATGAGACATCTTGAAGCATCATACACTTCCCAAGGCAATTCATTCTTCGTGCACAACAGAAATCCTGAGAAATAATGAGCCATTTCAAGGTGATAAAGTCAAAATTGTATCTTGATACCACCACCATTGGATTTATTGGGGTTTATTTCATGTGAAATCATATAAAATTTCACCCCAAAACTCATCTGGGAGCTCAATATATTGCCTTGAAAGTTGGCCTCCTAAGGTTGGTTGGCTAGGTTGGTCGGCAAGGTTAGTCGGTTAGGTTGGTTGGCTAGGTTAGATGTCTGGGTTTGTTGGGTGGGTTGGTTAGATCACATTTTTAGACATGTATAGATAGTTTTAGACACCATTCACACCCCTCACATTTGAGTGACACACAAGTTGGTCGGATCACACTGCTGTTGGTCGTCCTAGAAGTTGTACAAACACACTAGGTTGGACGGGTACCAAGGTTGGTCAGCCTAATAGATGAACGACCATCAGGTTAGTTGGGTAGCTCATTATACGGATAGAAATAGATGGCCATCCACCCCCTTGGTTTGGATGACCCACGATGTAGAGATGGCGACCGAGGTTTGTCGGTGACCACAGTAATGTATGGCTCACATTGTTGGATGACGTCCAACCTACAAGGTTAGATGGTAGAAGTTAGGTGATGCATGGTTAGATGGGTCATGAGGTTGGACGTCTAGGAGGTGGTGTGGCGAGGATGGATGGGTCACATGGTTGGTCAGCTCACGAGTCTTAGGCGAGGCCTGCAGTAGGTGAGCGAATGATAGCTCAAAAACTAGTATTAAATGTAGTATGGCCCATGTATTTTCTAACAAAAGTACCCTCGAGAAGTGAAATTTTATGGGTGCCCATACCTCTTTAATAAGGGTGGGTGAAAATTGGCTATAAAATAACTTGAACCCTTATTTTTCATAGAGACATTCTGGGAGTTGGGGAAACTCTTGCAAAATTTCCCCTCGACTCATTTGATTTGTAAGCCTTCTCCTTTACCTGACAAACATATTTATTCCTCTGAGCATCAATGTAATGGTTTGTGCACCTTAGAAATATTAAAATAGCATTTCGTGGTGTTTTTTCACCCCTTTCTCATGATTTTTTGTTTCTTTGTGCCTCTCCATTTTATGTTTTTTTTTTGTGCATGTATTTCACATTTGCAGGTGTAAGATGTTGTGTTTCATGGAGTGCAGATGGAAGATGGAGTTTGGGTTTGTGTCACTATTATTCTGACCTCACCCATCTTTTTTTCCCTCTTCTTCCTCCCTCAATAGAGTATCTCACCCATTTTTTTAGTGCTATCACCCCCTTTTTAGTGTAGGATTTCCCTTTTATGCACTTTCTCTCTCCCTGTCTCCTTGGCATTATTAGGATAGGTGTAGTTAGGCGTCTTTTCTACATTAGGAGTAGTTTAGCATTAGGATTAGGTAGAGGATTCGGCCTTCTCCGAGGTCCATCTTAGTTTCTTAAGTCCCATAACTTGAGATTTGGACCCATGTTAGCAAATTACGTCGATGCCCCATTCAAACACAGGCCATTTGAGGGGTGTTGTAATTTTGCATTAACGTGTCCAAAACATCAATTTTCAAAATTAGTTTATAAAATTTTCACAAAAAATTAGGAAACCAATCAAGCTTTTATGCGACTTTGAGTGCTTTGTACATTTTCATGCTAGTGTTGTCAAACATTTTGTATCATCGTTAGAAGAGAATGGCTACCTATGTCTTTCAGACAGAGTTTAAAGGGATCAAAAACAATAATACATTATGGAACGATCATCACATGGTTGGTGGAAAAGGTGTACCAAGACTTAAAGGCTTCATTCCACATAAGGAATCCTAGCTTCTAAGCGCAAAATCTTTTTCGATCTTGGACATCTGTTATGATTTTTCAAAGTATAAGAAGGTAAAAATCCTCGCATTAACCTTTCATTATCTGAAATTTACCCCAAGGTAATTTCGATAACTTACATAATTTCTTTAGACTTGGAAAGGTAGAAATGGTGAAAAAAAAATATTTGCATTTTGGGGGTACTCCTTTGCTTTTCTCTAACTTCCCTATTCAAGAAAAATCTAACGAGTTTGTGAAAATTTGTTAAAAACTTAGAAAAAATAAAAAATGGCCTATTTTAATGTATTGCGAGTTTGGAGGCTACGGATAGAACTAGGATTCCTCTCCCTTGACTTGGAACAAATGCTAAGGAAAAAATGATTTATGGGTAAATCGGGTCCCAGAGGCCTAGGTGGTATAGGTTCCACTTTGGCCACGAGTTCCCAAAATCTTGACTTTCCCGATTTGTAAAAGACTTGAAACAAGTCTAATGTATTACGGATAAGGCACAAGTTCGGAGACCGGATGGTACAAATACCACATGGATATAAGTTCTCCATGCACCCAAAATTTCTGCATAATTAAGGAGGCATCGGGTTAGTGTTGTGCAGGTGAGAAACGAGTTGTGGGCTTGAGGGACTCGAGGCGGAACAAGTGTCGTAGGGATGTGAGTTCTCGGTAGAGGAGAAATACCCATGACAAAATGAGGAAGAGTCTAGCATGGATAAAGAGAATTTTGAGGCTGGATAAACCTGAAATTCAAAGGAAAATTGGTTTAATATGGATTATGACCCGGATATTAAAATGGGCATAACTTTTGACCCGGAGCTCTGATTTTGGAAAAATTGGACTTTTCAGAAAGGTATCAACATCATCAATGCTTTAAATTGGAATTTTAGAAAGGTTTCGAATTGGAATTTTAATGATGGTAGGTGGGTGAAAAGAAAGGAATCGTCTCTAACTCTAAAAAATTAAATGTACAAATTCTATGAAATAGAAGCCAAGCCTAGCAAAAACATAGAGGGCTGCCCACACTAGCATTCACATAATTTTTGCATTTCTCAACAATAACATGCAAGGTTGGATTTTTTGAAGCATGGCTCCGATATCTATGTATATAAATCAAGAAATTAGGGATTTTATGAAGGTTTAGAGGTGTAAATCACATAAAACGAGCCTATTTTGAAATTATGATTCTCGGGTGTGGTTGAAATGACATTTAATGAACATGGGCAACCATTTTTATTCGGTTGTAAGTTATAGATCAGTATGGGATGGATTTTTTAGGTTTCCCATCATCATTATCACCCATGTTTAGAAATGTATGAGAAAGTGGAAGGATAAATATGATTTTGCAAACTTTTCTCTCCTCTTCTTCATTTTCTAAAAATTAAAGCACTCTCTCATTTGAAAGGGGGATTTCTCTTGTAAAAAAACTATTTCCATTTTGTTTTGGAACACCAATGTGCTACATGCCTTCATATTAGACTTCTTTCATGTTGATCCAGGCCTTTCTCTTACTTTTTAAATGAATTGTGCATATCAATGAAGCAATAGATGTAAATTTGTGGATATTTTCTTCCCTTGTCTATGTTTATTGCATTCTTCTTGCCTCTTCATTGTATTTGCAGGTGTTTTGTGTCTCCTTATTAATTTTACAAGGTCTTTTCAATCATAAGTATTAATAAAGATTAAGGCACTTGTTGAGCAGTAACATTCTCTTGTTGTGATTTTTAAACTTGTTTACAAGTAAAGAAGTTTTGATCAATTATTGTAAAACGGTGTGCAAACATACACAATCAACACTACGTCTATCCTAGAAACCCCACCATACTCGATGCCAAGATTGGTTGTTTCCCCTTGAAATAAATCAAGACAAAAAGGCAAAAACCATGCTAGACATTTTGGCACGCCCATTAGGACCCTTGAATCCCTATTAAAATCCTCATTTTATCATATTTTTAATTATTGTTTTCATTGATTACTAATTGCCAATGATTGGCTTAATCACCTATGATCACCCCGATCACTAGTGATTCATCATTTTTTTTTTCATAACATATCCTTATCATTTTGTAGTATCTTGTTATATGTTTTTTGTTTTTCATCGAGGTTATAGGCCTCTTCCCTTTGGAAATTGTACTTTCGGTTTTGCAAAGTAAAAACTTTTGAAATTACTAAAAACTAAACTTAAATTAAAAAAGGGTGGAACATTCTCACGATACGTTCTAAGGAATTTTTTTAACTTTCCGTTCTACATTATTGGTTGTTTGTCTTCATTGAAACCAACATTTCATTTTGGAATCTTTAAATAAACAATTGCATTCTTCTTGCTTCCCATAATCTAATAAGGTGGTAAATTGGTTGCATCCACTTATTTGTCCCTCACGAGAAAACCAAACCACGTACAAATCAAAAATGCATTCAAAATAATTCCTACCAGGTGAAACTGATTGGGATTTCATCACCCAATAGGGAAACCAAATCGGTGTTACAGGGCCGAGTATAACACCCGCATGTTGGTGTATTTTGGCTCAACACCGACTCCCTTATCGTAGTGGGATCGTGAAGTGAGGGGGTATGCCCCAATACCACACCCGTGCAACAGGTAGTATGATTTGGGCCTCACATACCTTTGGGTATATTGAGGACTTCACTCTTAAACATGCCTGAAAATAGCATTAGATAACCATTTCTTAGGACCCTCGTGACCCAATTTTACATATTTAAATTTTCATAACTAATCAAGATAAATAAAAATCAACACTTTACTTACTTTTGTTCATTATTTGTAAATCTACCCATCTTGTTATTATTCATTTTTCTAAGTTCTTTATGTGTATTTTCTTATTATGGTACTTACTAGACAACAAGCACATAACCAACTTCTCGAAAACATGTCTAGCTCATCATTTGCATTCCAACAACAAGCTCCATTACTTCTCGGAAAATTTTCCTCACCTATGTGACCACAAGCATTGATTTATCACACAAACGCATCGAACCCCTTTTTGATGCACAAAATTAGAATGAATTAGGGACTGGTTATAATAATGAAAAGGACAACAATCTATTCACTCATCACAACAATATAACCACAAATTCTCTACACACTAAAGTTAGAATACTCATCTTCCCCCACAACATTTGAGCTCCCATTTTACAATGGGGGTGATCATGTCTTATAGGAGATGTTAGAATCGAACCCTATTTCTCTCAATGCCTACCTGGTAGCAATAAATGTCCAAATGTAGCCGTTTACACAATATGTTGTGCATGCCGACAACCCTTCACCCATAATTACACAACTCATTAACTGAATCAAGAACATGTCATCTAGCAGAGTTGTTTCCTTACACTTCAAGTCAATCCAAAACACCAAACATTAGTCAATCCTAGAACATTACTAACTCTACTAATCCATTTGACACATTGAATGATCAACCTTTTTCTAGTCAACCCGAAGCATCTAATGTTTCCTTAGCACCTGTCTATGATCTTCACATGATCTCATCACAAAATGTATCTACTCAACAACTCACATCTTCACCAAGTCCTTCTACAGGGATCCACACCTCCCCTAGTAGTAATATTACTTCCATGACCACTCTTTCAGTCTCCTCACAGATACCCACACCTCCTTCAAGTTCCATCGCCTCTTCTACAATTATACCTTCCCAACAAGTTACTACCCCCATTCAAAACATTACCATGTCTATTCCCACAACAACACCAATGATTAATACTAGTTCCATTGCTAGTACACATCCTATTTCACAATACATACCCCAACCCTCGCAACCATTGATGTTTGTACTATAGTCTCTACCTTTACAAAATATTCCACAACAAGGACCATTTTTGTTGCTACCTCCATACTATTCCAACAGATACCTACATATTTGCACCCTCACATGTAAACGTTAGTACCATTGCAATACCAATACATTCAAAACCAATTCCACCTAAAGACGACCAATCCTTCTACCTATACATCTCTTCTACCGATCACTCCTTAGGGGCCATGCTCTCTCATCATGATGAACAACATAGGGAGCATGCGAGTTTATTACATAAGCCGTACTCTTACGGACTACGAGACCTGATACACCCATCCGTAAAAACTTTGCTTAGCCTTTGTTTTGTTGCCACCAAACTTCATCATTACCTACTCAACCAAAAACCTATGTTGTGACCAAAATTGACCCCTTACACCATGTATGCCAAACCTTACCAAAATCAAAGTGCTACACGCGGCTCATGTTTCTAGCCAATTTAGACCTTGAATTCATTCATCAGAAATCTATCAAGGCAGGCCATTGCTGACCAGCTCGGCGATAAGCGCTCTCTTTCGGAAATCAATCTTTGAACTTTGATTTCCCTGATGAATCCATTGCTACCCTCTCTTTGGATGATGACCCTTACTAGATGACTTTATTCTTCGATGGTTCCAAATGTCAGCGTGGGGGTGGTGTAGGTGTTATCCTTATTCCTCTTGATGGTGAACCCATGCCTTTATCATTCAAACTCGACTTCAAGTGCACTAACAATATCACTTGAATATGAGGCGCTCATATTGGGTCTCCTCACTGCTTATGCCTTAGATGTTAAGTCCATTAATATCTTTGGTGATTCCCAACTGGTAGTAAACCAAGTCAATGGTATATATCAGTGTCGTAATGAAACACTTCAAGAGTATAAATGTTATGTGGGCATAATTTTGACTACCTTTATTTACTGCTATAAACTTTAAACTGCTTTCGTGATCCACCGATAAATTCATAGACACCATGGCTTACCTCGCTTCCCAGGATACCTACTTCTCCCTACGGATTTAGACATCTTTGTCACACTGTGAAATGACTACAGAGACCTTATGCACCTTGCAGTATTAACCTCATCTGAACTACCTCACTAAACACACAAGACCTTTGGTATAAGTAGCTTGTGGACTACCTTTCCCTTTCTATCTTGCCTCCTGACCTCACACGTAATGGACAACGAGCCTTTCTCAAATGGTCCTCTCGTTATGTCGTCATGGGTGGCCTTCTCTATAAACGTGGCTTTGACGGTATTCTCTTACGATGCCTTACGAGTTCTGAAATCCCCTATACCATTAAAGAAGTTCATGATGGCATATGTGGAGGTCACTTCAGTGGCCTTGTTGTTGCTAAATGCATTCTTCACCTAGGCTATTATTGGCTGACCCTTAATCATGATTGTTGTGACTACATTAAGCATTGTGTAAAATGCCAACAACATGCCAATATTCATCACACACCTAGTCATGCCTTACAGGTCGCTCGTGACCTTTGGCCCTTTTCAATGGGGTTTGGATCTTGTCAGAGAGATCAATCCCCACTCTTCCCTAAGACATCAATGGATCATCACCACTACCGAATACTACACCAAATGGGTTGAAGCCATACCCCTCATCTCCATGAAAGCTAAGAAAATATGTGAGTTCATCAATACTCACATTATTTTCCACTTTGGTGTTCCCCACCACCTCATCACTGATAATGGAAAACAATTTAAAAACAAAACCTTACGAAACTTTGTGATGCCTTTGACATTCAGCTAAGTTTCTCCTCACCATATTACCCACAAACCAATGGCCAAGAAGAATCCACCAATAAAACCATGAACAAAATTCTCATGAAAGTGGTTAACGATATTGGGAAGGACCGACATACGTACGTTCCTTCGCCTCTATGGGCATACCGTACTAGTATTCACACTTCCAAAGTGCTTCTAATCCCTTTTCTCTAGTCTACGGTATAGAGGCTATTCTACCTCTTGAAGTCTAGATCTCATCTCTTTGTATTTCTCTTCAAGACATGGTCACTGATGATGAATTTCACGAGGACCGTTTAGCCCAACTTGAGTTACTAGAAAAACATCATCTTCATGCTCTCGACCATCTCCAAGTCTACCAAAAATGCATCAAGCATGCCTATGAAAAACATGTCCATGAACGCACCTTCAAGGTCGGTGACCTTGTCCTCAAGGAAAATCAACACGTAAGCAAAGCAGAAAAAAGCAAACGGGGCAAGTTTTCTCCTAATTGGTTTGGACCATATATTGTGACCCATAACTATGGATCAGGTGCTTATTGTTTGTCTTCCCTTAATGGTAAGCCCGAACCTAAGCCCCTCAATGCCTTGCATCTTCAACCATTCTACTGTTGACTTCAAGTCCTACATCACTACTTGTCTATTTCATGCTCATCCCTTGAGTGCCATTCACCCTTCTCTTTTCCGCACTCCATCTCCAATGACTAAACAAGAATCATGTGCTTACCCTCCACCTATTTTTGCCTTATCTTAAATATGTGTACCATGGATCTGCACATGGCATGAGTCTCATGGATGCTTTTTGTCTTCTTTTAGATGGTATCCCATGGTCATTCACCCTTTCCTCCTAAACAAGAACCAAATGCTTCATTATAGTCTTGTCCATGACTTCAAATCCAAAAAAAAAAAAATTCCACAAATAAAGGGATCCACTCCTTGAGTCAAACTTCCAATATAAAGATGAATCCCTCAAAAGGACTTCATTCGCTCTAAATCACCGCTATAAGTACATTTCTCCTCAAAGAATAGCTATAAACAACTCACAACACTATATATAGTTTATCCAAAAAGAAGACTATTTTCTCAAAATAGACATATTCGAAAGCTTCCCGCATCGAACACTGCCTTCATGAAGACCTCAAGGAGACATATATTCATCCCGTATAGACTTCTCGCATCGATTAAATACTGCAAAAGAAAAATAAAAAAAAGAAAACTTTTTCGTCATGTACTCACCTATTGTGATCTTGGATCTCTTGCATAAAGGCATGCTACATCCTACCATATGACCTAATCACCTTCACCTCCTTCCCCTTTGCACCTTCGTTTCATACTACCTCAAGGGACCTACTGAACCTATGACATTTGGTGATCCTGTGACTATTCTTCACCTTTAGAATAATCAATCATGCAATGTCTTTAGGGTCTTACGTTCACTAGCCTATCTATAGATGTGGTTCACACATTATGATCCTTTCCAATAGGGTGGATTTCTTGCCTCCTCTTATCTTTTTGCTTCTTCATTACTTATTGATTATCCTATATAGGACTAGACCCTCGATGCTTGTCTTTTGGGATTTTCTTCTCTCACCACAATCAACTTAAAATCACCCATACCTATCTACCTATACTCCACCCAAACCTAAATGACCTTAACCTAATCATACCTATGACCTAGAATCCAACATACCTACAACCTACCACCCATTCTTCTACATCCTCATATTCTTCCCTAGCTTATGGGATAACTACATCGACCAGGTCCCTTTCACCGAGACTATGGAGCGCAAGACTTCCAGGCATGGGGCCCTTAAGGTTAGCTCACCATTCTTTACCCTCACCAATTTTCCCCATTTTAGTATGATTTCCGCTTCATATCAAAACTAGAAATCTAAACCATGTTCACATCAATTAAACTATATATGCTTACCACGCATTCACATAACCTTTACCACTTAAATTATTTCACATTTTCATACATAACCAATATTTGAACATTTTACACCATCACATGCATTTACATTAACATTTATTACCAAAACATCAAACATGAACATTCATTCCTAAACCAACTTGACTCAATCCATGCCTAAAACCTAAATCGATCCATTCCTATAACATGACTCGATCCATGCCTAAACCAGTCCGACTCGATCCATGCCTATAACTCCGACTCAATCCATACCTAAACTAACTTGACTTGATCCATGCCTATGATCTCGACTTCTATCATGCCTAACTCACCTAGTTTCCATCCATATCACAACAAAAGTAAAATGCTCATAACAACATAAATCATCTGAATCTCATATATCTCATCATATACAAAAAAATATGTGTATCAATACAATATACACTGGTATCAAAATAATGTATCTCTCATAATCATCGGCATGCAGGCCGATACCCAATACAAAATGTCATCGAACACACCGGTATCATGTACAATAAACCAATACAAAATCTCTTGACACGCAGGCCGGTCTCATATATAATACAAAAATGTCTTGGCACGCATGCCGGTCTATATCAAAATCACCAGTTATACCATCGGATCTCAAGGTTCATCTCTCTCGACTCATCTCGGTCCATTGTGGACCTCGGTCTAGCTGTCAATGGCCCCTCACCTAGAGCTAGCCTCTGGACACTGGTAGCCTCGCCATGCTCCTGTCTATGGGCTCGTCGGCCCCTTATGCTCTCCATACGGTGAGTGCGGGATATGGTCCTCTCATTAGAGGCCTATTGTGCTCTGTACTCTGCATAGGATGGG
Source organism: Taxus wallichiana var. yunnanensis (assembly GCA_018340775.1). Classification (NCBI taxonomy): domain Eukaryota; kingdom Viridiplantae; phylum Streptophyta; class Pinopsida; order Cupressales; family Taxaceae; genus Taxus; species Taxus wallichiana. The sequence goes on from CM031243.1 coordinate 486,697,817, forward strand.
ACATCTCTACCTGCACCACCAAGTGATCTTGGTAATACCATTCCTCTCCTAAGGAATCCCTAAATCCGGCCATGGGCACTAACGTGGAGGTGCCATGGGTCTCACCTACCCGAGTGGGTGCTCGTACAATGGGACCCCCGTCCCGGAACCTAAATTGATCCCTCGTGATGGTACCAGAGCCCGACTCGGCCCTAAAATATATACTTGTGCCTCGTACTGTAAGCTTACAGGTAGTAATTTGTGCTGTGCTTTGCTATCAATCGTGGCCTGTAGAACCGTAACCTACCCTCGTGTTGTGGCCAAATGGCCCTATAAATCTAGTACCTACACTTGTATGGCAGCTACCTATCCTCCCTCTCCATCTCCCTCCTCCCCATCTCCACCCTCTCCATCACCCACCTATACAGTGCACTGTCCCCTCAACTGTGCGTGCCTCGTAATGTGGCAACTTGTGCCTCGTCCCCGCATGATCCCCAACCGAGTCATTAGGGTAGCTACTACCCCTATAGGGCATCCCTGCGAACAGTGTGGTAGCTAGATCTAGCTGCCCAGGCCTTGGTGGTATGACTCTTAGGCTTTGTGCCACCCACCAATGTCTATATCTCTGTCTCTTACTCCAATGTTATCGATATGAATATCCATCGACTACTCCTCCTTCCTTCCGGTCGGCACTTATAAGAAGAGGTGGAGACATCGGCCTCTCCACATCATCTCTATGGTATTGTTGGGAAGGGCAGCGGTACATCCTCGAACTATCATCTCGACCCGGTCTATGGGTATCGGCTCATGCTCTCCTCCTCACTACCCTCTATCCACCTATAGATATGGAGCCCATCTAGCTCCTCACCATCCGTATATGATGAGGAAGCCCATATATGGCCTCCAATAATGTCCACTCCAGAAAATCCCTCTAGTAACTTCCTATAATATGCTACATCATGTGTAGCTCTCATCACCCTCGTGCTTCCCTAAGGCATTTGGTACCCACCGTCTATGTCCAACCCATGCAACCTCCCTCGAATGCATCTACTCGAGCATCCCAACCGGAGGCACAAAAACAATGTGCTCATATGCCTAGCGGTGTAGTAAAAAAGGTACAACATAGGTTGAACCATCATAGCCACCGGTATGCCCATAGCTCTCTGCCACCGTGTCAACAAAAAATGTAGGTGCCCATGCGAACCGGGTTACGTCTATCACCATATCATGCAAGTACCCCCATCAATGACCTCGGGAACCATCCACCCTTTGCATCGGGCAATGAAAAACAACACACTACCTCCATCAATAAAACAACCAACCTCATCTCCTTTGGGTGGGCTCTATACATCACCTCATAGCTCATACTCGCGTTATGAAACCCCATATCTATCACACCCTCACCAAATCGGGTGCCCGATAAATCCTCTCGATGCCTCGAGGAGATCGAGTATACCCACCTCCCAATATAGGTAGGTGCAAAATCATGTAGACGTCCTCTGGGTGATAGTGAGCTCACCCATCGGCAATGAAATGTATTAGTTTCGAGATCCATCTATCAATGACGGAAACCATCAAACTTGCCTCTTGGACTACATGTCGATAGCATCTAACTCTAATCAACCCAACCTTTGCCACATGACACCACTCCTCTCACATCGTGCTACCTTGTACCTCTACTAGTAATGGTGACACCCTATCTCTCATCCGTAACTACTCTCTCACCTACATCCAAAAAAACAATCATATTATTCACCACTTACCCAGGATCTACAACATTTACCTTTCCTATTGCCCCAACTCCCACCAAACCTATCTAACCATGCCCTAACCTTCACCTTTCTACCTTTCCCTCTGAACCCACATTCCAACCTAATCTACTTACCCACACCCATCCCTCTACCCTCACCCTTCCCTCTCTACCCTAACCCTTCCCTATCTCTCCCTACCTACTACCTTACCCTTTTTTTTTCCCATGTTTAACCCCATGACAACCGGCACCAATCATCATTGACCGACCCCAGTCTACCCTTTACCGACCAAGGTCTACCTATGACCGCATCGATCACCTTACTTGTGACCGATATCATTCCATACCCATCGGCGTCGGCCATAGTGCGAATGACATCGGTCATTTTCGTACAACCACCATGCTCCCAACCCCCATTTCCTTCCTTACTCCCCATTTTACCCATCCATCCCTCCCCAAACCCTTAATTATTCCCCAACCCCATTTTTACCTACCTCCTACCCCCGCCCCATCCCCTGTTTCCCCCTCTCTATCCCATTTTCAAAATTTCATTCCCCCAAACCCCCATTTTCCTACCTACCCAATTTTTACCCAAATTAACCAATCAAACAAACACAAAGCTTTAGCACTTACTTCACCCCTACTATCGTAAGCCGTGGTGGTATCTCGGTTGCCATGCTAGTCCTCATGATCCCTTTCTCCGGCCTCCACCATCACCAAATGCTACCGGATCTCCAACCAATCGAATCCCTCACCCCGATCTCATAGCCCCACCTCTCAATCAACAATCACGGCCTACGTGGCTCGCCAACTCAGCTCACATAGGTACTCGGTCATTTTCTTTCTCTCTCCTTATCTTTTTCAATTTCTCTCTTTTGTAAATCACAAATGAATTATAAAACCTTGGGTTTTTCTCTTTTATACCATGCTCAACTTGACCAGCGTCGCTTTCCTTGGCCAAACGGCGGACGTGTGCCCTAGTCAAGCTCGCATCGGTTCTCCTAGAACGACCTCAATTAATACCAACCGATGTCGGTTACCTTACATAACCTTCTTCCTAACATTTATACCTACTTTACTTGCATCATTCCTTTTACCTCACCCACACCTAACTTGACTCGCTTTTACTTTCTCCCCCACCCTCAACATTTTACCACCTCACCTCATCATCCTCTAGGGTCTCATTATTTTACCCATACCTCGGCCTTACACATGCTGTGACCTATATACCTAGACCCGAGAAGAAAATTGTTTGTGACCTTTGAACCAATGTGCTCGCTATACCTTGTGACACCGTTACCCGTGTTGTTTGACCTCGTGACCTTACTTTTCCTATTTCCATGATGTATATCCTCGACCCAACCTTGGTGTACCAAACATACCCTATACATTCCTACACTTGACCCGCATTGTGTTTCCTAACCCTAGATCCCGAGAATCACTTCAAACTTGTTTGGATATCCCTATCGACCTTAGATGATGTTGAGTTTGTAAGCTCTTCACCCCGGTATCATGCCACGCTTTATACATGTGCGTGTGTTCAACTTGCCACTACCTTTGAACATGGCCCATTTACTGTTTTCCCGATTTGACCTTTACCCCATTACCCCATTTTTTTAACCATTCTTCTTTGCATCCACTTTTATCAAACCACTCACCGATTCACCTGTCACCTCATTAGTTCCCGGTTTGAGGGGATCACCTTCACCAACACATGGGGCAACCACATATTATTTTTGTTAGCGTCGCTTCCTAATACAAGCTACAAAACAAAAGGGGAAAATGTAGACATTAAAATCAGGTCACACTCCCCTTAGCCCCCTATTAATTAATTGACTTAAACTAACTCACCTAACCATGGCCCTTTCACCCCACACTAATATTAATCTAATTACTTTAATTAAATTAATATTCATGCTCATTGTCATCCATTATTTATTTATCTTAATTAACTTAATATCCACCCCTCCACCTCACCTAGCCACCTCACCCTAAGCCTATTATTAGAAGATTTCCATAACTAACTAAAACCTAACTAACACCCTAGAATTGAAGGCCTAAACCTCATTCTCAAATACATAATGGTAACTCCCACTCACCGTGCTGGATGAATAGTGAGATTTGGCGCCGTTATAGCCATGATCTCCTATTTTTAGCATGCTTAGGAATCCCCTTAACCGACACCGGTTACCTCTAAAATGACGTCGGTCAGCTCGTAACCACCATCGAGTTACCCTTAATTCCTTCTGGAAACCTTATTCTCAAGGTTGACACATTCTAAACTCACGATCGTGGCATGCAAGAAAGGAAATCAAGCATTCTTCCTCCCACATACGCCCAACATTCATCCAATAGCCATCCAACATTCATCTTAGGACACATTTGATCCAACCAAGCTAGAAGGAGAGCCTAGGCAGTCCATGCAAGAGCTCCTCAATGTTTGGTGATCCTCCATAGCACTCACCTCCTACTAGCACCTTCATTCCTCATGCATAAACACCCAGAACCAGTTTTAAGGTAAGTAGAATGTTTTACTCCTCTAGTTTACTTACTTCTTTACTTTTTTTTCATTCATTCGCATGTTATTTCTTATCTTGTCCCAACCATCCGCTGACTCCCTTTGACACTCACACTCCCATATCCCTGCTAAAACCTTGGCGAATCCATCTAAAAACTTAGTACCTCACCCCGACCTATCCAGTCCTTTTTGCAATCACAAAGGAGACCCAAAACCATTTTTTTCATACTTCCGGTACTCCATAGTAACCGCATCGGTTCACCCATAACCGGCATTGGTTAGCCTACAATACACCGACCTCCTATCACCCATTTCCAACTCAACTCATAGATCACCCTACTTTCACCAAAAATCATTAAATCTACCCACCGGCCTGATGGCCCATCTACACCTCACGGTACTTCACCCATCTCCCCTAACCCAAAACCTCCTCTAAACCTCCTGTTTTGACCCTCTTCCATCTTGCCAATGACCAGACATTGGTCACCCTTAACTTGGCATCAATTACCCCTGCACCGACATTAGTCTCTATCTTTTATCAAACTACCCATAACAAAAACCTACCTACCTATCCCCGAGTTATTCCTAACTACTTGTGACCCTTTCTAGACCTCTGCCGGACTGCATAGAAACCCATAACCTTTTACCTAACCTTGGATCGTTATTCTAGCCTAGCACATTAGATTAGATCTTTACTTATTATATTTTGTATGAGATACCTAAATCATATTGACTATAGTAGGAATTTTATTATTTCTTGCATTAATTTGTTTTAAACAATGGATTGACAACCTTCTAGGAAGTATCACACTTCTCGGAACTAGCATCGCTAGTAGCGGTCCAACGTCATATATCATTTAACTTCTATTTTGTGGTCTTGTTTTCTATTTCAGGTAGTTCCTCCCAACCAAAAGGAAGCTCCCACGGTCAGCTATGGATCGAGGAGTTGAGACGCGTGCAGCAAACCATCAACCACTTTAATAGGTATTCCTCCTATGCCCATTACCTTATCTATTTTATCATTACTCCTAGAAACGTATAAGAATCGGTGAAACATTTTGGCACACCCGGTGGGACCCATTCGGGGTTCCTTGCATTTTCTTCATTCTTAGGAAAAGTTGTGTGTTTGTTTCCCTTCCAAAAGCATACACATTAATTTTCACTCTACGTAGAAGATCATGGCCATGCAACATAGTGGTACACGATAGTGGTCATCAAGATGAGGCTTCGTATCATGTAGAGGCAACACCAGAATGTAACGGGTTGAAGTCATCATTATTGAGCTCGTGGGAGATCATCTCATATCATCACTTTGTGTAGAGGCATCATGGATGTGCAACAAAGTGGCAGTTGATCATCATTGTCTCCTGACATCAACTCGGATATTCATTTTGTGTAGAGGTTGAGACCGTGCAACAGAATGGTAGCTGATCGTCATGGAATTGGCATCGGGTCGATCTTCATTCTGTGTAGAGGCTCATTTTGGTCATGCAGCAGATGGTACCTAATAGTCATCATCAACAGGAGGCTTCACACCATGTAGAGGTAGATCTGTAATGGGTAGGAGTCATCATTGTTGAGCTCTTAGTATCAGCTCTTATATTCATTCTGTGAAGAGGCGTAGTCTCAGGCAAAGAGAATGCTAGTTGATCGCTGACTAACATCTAACATCGAGTTAGAATTTTATTTTCTATAGAGGCTACTATGGCCATGCAACAGAGAGTACCCATTTTTCATCATCGGTGGAGGACTTGTGCCAGAGAGGAAAATCCATGCGGTGGAGTAAATTAACCACCGAGACACTTATCAGTACCATGTAGAGGCCAAGGTCATGTAACAGGTGAAAGAGTGTGTCTTATTCATTGCACCAAAGGTAGTGACAAGCAACATAATGAAGCTTACTATGAGGTTTCAACATAGTGGAAAAAAATACCACATGTCCTGTGGGATCAAACCATCACTGCTTTGATTCTAGAGCAGCAGATCTCTTCTCGGTAGCACCAAGTTCATGTTCACAAGCTTTTTGTGGAAAAAAATACTTCTCGCTGTGGAGGTGTGATCCAGAGGAAATTTTGAGATGTTTGTAATTCCCTATATTTCCCTAGATAATGATAAAGTGGTAGATAATTCCTTGAGCTTTTCGGGGTACCTTAGAACGTGAAAATGGATTTCGTGATGCTCAAGTTATGGTTGGTCAAATTTTGGTCAAACTATAGGACCAACAGAGGCAATTGACCAACGTGGTAGTGACACGTGGTGGAAGCGGAGCAAGAGCATGGGAGAACAAAAATATATTTTTGTGATGCCGGTATTTGACGATCGAGGAAACATTTATGGACCCCTCCTTTTACTATCCTGGGGCCCTCGCCTCAGGTTTTACACACTCTTTTGATGAAGGGGTGTGCCATTGCATTAATATTTCACCACGTGGTAGGGCCTCAAGCCACCATGTGGTCTATCACCATGATGATTGGCTAGTTATACCGAGCCAACTTGGTTTGCTACCAACCAAATGTAGGTGAGTTCAACATAGCTTGGTGAGCTATCTATTCAACTCGACGAGTTGATATATTAGCATTACATGCCTCGACGAGTTCATATCTACATTGAACAAGTTCATAACATTATGGTATGTCGAGTTTATTAAATTGGGTGAGTTCTAACATACATTGGTGAGTGTATATGGTTCGATCCACTATGTCCATCATTTATTCCTTTCCAACAACTCACACTGACAACTCATGCAGCTTTTCAACCAAATCCACCTAATGATAACCCCACCACTGGTAATAACCATCACCAACTCCTTTATTTCTTGATGTTATTTCATGGTTGATTCTACTTTTTCATTGAGTTGATCATGTTGTTCAACTATTTGCTAATCATGTTTTTCTATGATTGGGTGCATTAGGCTAGGAGTTAATGCTTACATCTTAAATTCCATGAATGGATGCACTTATTTTCTAGTTATATTACATCCTCATGTTAAGAAAGAATGTTCTCACAAAGCTCACATAAAGGAGGGAGCTTGGTGCCTTGCACACCTCGGGTGAGCTTCCAAGATAAATGGATGATATGTCGGCATGTTTGGGAATGGTTGTTGAGGCAAGCAATGATTAGAGACTACATTTTGGTTCCATTTAGGACCTATTTTCAAAGTTGTTGTGAGAATGGTACGTGATGACAGAGCTTGACGTTGGACAATGTCAAGCATGGTTTAAAATCATGAGGATGAGTTTTCTCAGAGATTTAATAATGGACTTGAGTTTGATGCACGTAAATGGGTAGAAGAGCACATTATATCATGAGTTATATGAGACCTTCTTTTGTTGTTTTCTAGTGGAGTTGTATGAATGGATTTCAAGCATATGCATCTAGGTCAAGTTAGTACTATAGACCTCACGTGTATGGACCCAAGATGAGTATCAAAAGCTACATGATGCCAATCTGACCTGGACCCATGTTATTGACCATTAGTGGAAAAGAGTGTTGACTAGTTATACCTTGAATATGCCATTTCTACGTATTCTTGTCTAGAGGTTGTTGAGTTTGAGTTCTTGAGGGAGCCTAGAGGATCATTTTTGTGTGTTATCCCCTTAGCCATCAAGATCCTAGTCATTACTTTAAGTTTGGAGGCTTTTCCCATGGCTGACTAAACTTCCTCTGAGCATTGGGTGAGGAAGCTAGAGTGGAGAAAGATGGCGGACCTTGTGGCTGAAATGGAGAGGAAGAGAGATGGCTCAAGTACAATGAAGCTCATGAAAGGGAGTTAGGAAGACAACGTGAAGTTGTAGAGTGATGGAACTATGGAGGCAGACATTGTAGGAAGGAATTGAGGTTCACGTGGAGGACGTGGAACCTGAGCAATCTATGCTACCCCATCTTGGAAAGTGTGAGAGAGAAACCCCTTCGATTTTGATGAGAGAGCATCACTTGGAAAGGAAAAGATTCATTGGTGCATCATCTAATCCACTTGGTGACCAACCCTTGGTGCTTAGTTTTCCAAATCTAGAGATAAGTATTACTAACCCAGTTGGTATTGGTGGAAGTAACCGATCAACACCTAGGAGGTATAACTTTTCATTTGGCACATCTATGGCTTGCACAATCATTTCCTTTGTTTGGAGGTATATTGTCTAGAATGAAATTTGGGAAAAGTAAAGTACAAAAAGTTTGGGTATCACATCTAGAAGTGGCGTGGGGCACACATCTAGTAGCGTGGTGCAATATCACAAACTATTGGTGCATGTAGTTTAGTGCAACAATGGGGACACAAGGCATGACCACTTCAGGACCCTTTCCAAGCTATGGGAGGTGGATCTAGTGGGTCAGTGGAGTAGGAGCTAGTGGACCTAGTGGACTTGGTGGATCTAGAGGATCTAGTGGGTCAGGAGGAACATGCACTTTGGTGGATCTAGTGGATCTGGTGGTGGAGGTAACACTAGAGGGAATCAAGGTTCTGATCAGGTGGAAAAGGGCCTCAACCACCTCAACAAGTATTTTTTGAAATGTCTTTGCATCTACCATGATTACAAAAGGTGTTGAGGATGTTGTAGAACATGTACACAAATGTGAGCTGCTATGGCACATGAAGGGGATCACTACCCCAAAATGGAAGGTAAGTTAATTTGCAACAACATTGCAAGGGCACACACACATAGTTGGTACTAGAAGTATGACCCCACTAGAATAGTAGTAGATTATACCACACTATGTAATGCCTTCTTAGCTAAATTCCATATTCTTGAGTTTGAATAGAAGAGCATTAGTGCGCTAAAGGAGATTCAACAAGGTATGGCAGAGAGTGTGTGGGAGTATGATGCATGTTTTAAAACTCTCTTATCAAAATTGTCTTATGATATTCATCCTTCTCAACATGCTCAATGGTTTTTTGGAGGACTAATAACACCCTTCAGAGAGTGCTTTCATAAGACTTTCACAGACCCATGCGAGGCCTTGGAGGCTTCCTACACATGCTGAGGTTATGGGAAGCATGGATACTAGTGTTAGTCCTTTTCTTGAAGCTCAGATTACTGCCATGGAAAATCAGCTAGAGAAGTTGTCTACGAACTCGGCACATGAGACTCATAGTGGCCTATGGTGCATGATTGTGGGGTAGAGGGGCATACAAAGGAAAATTTTCCTCGGAGATCGGTACATGTGATAATGGTAGACTATGATATTTTCCATGGGGATCATGATGCAAGTAGGTGTCCACTACTACAACACGTGTGATCCATAAGAATGTGTCTTTCTATTGCAAATATTTGCACCTCTACTACTCATGACACCAAGGATTGTAGATTGATTGACCAATACATGATGTCATTGATATTGGTGTGTGTCTAGAACTAGCATTACAAAAAAAATTCCAAGGATGATGGTCATCACTATGAAGAGAATGCGTGAATGGAGGGAGCTCATGGAAGAGGCTTTCACAGAGGATTTAGAGGTTGGAAATCACAAAGGTGGAAGAAGTGAATTTCCTCATGGAACTTATTATAACTTGTGGGTCCACAGAACATTACAAGCGTGAATGCCCTAACCTACTATATGTGTCTTGGTGTGGAAAAAAGAAGCATATGAGTATGAGGAGTTCCAGAGTTATTTGAGCACATGAGCTAGCAAAAGTGGAAAGGATAAAGGTGTCCAAAATGGTAAGAGTGAAGAAGGTCGACTCATAATGGATGCCAAGGGTGGTGCATGTGAGTCGAGAGTTAGAACTGTATACTTGGTGACAACATGAGAGTGAGGTTACACATGCTAGGAAATACCAAAGCAGAGACCACTTAGTCACAAGAGAAGAGGTGGTGCATGGGAAGTATCCAAATCCTTCTCATCAAAAAGAGGTTTATCAGAGACCATGGATGTGATTTGAAGCCTACAAGGAGAGATCCAGTGCCTAAAGGAGAAGTCGTGGTAGTTAGAGAAAAGGAAATGCATTGAGGCTCCACAAAGGATCTAGGATGAAGTCAAGGAAGTATGCAAAATGTTGAGGCAAGAGAATATCATCCCTTTTCTAGGGGAATGGTTATGGGAGAAAGTACCACATGCATGGAGGAGAGCACGAGTGATAGGTCTTGCATGCTAACCTTCCCCCTCACACCATTGATTATGATAAGGAGATTACCTTGAATGCAGTAGTCGATGGATGGCTCCTAAGAAATATTCTAATAGACACGGGTGTGGAGGTTAATGTTCTCACCCTAGATGCATGACATCAAATGGGAAGGCCCCCATTACAACCATCCTCAAATGTGCTATATATGGCTAACAAGACAAAGGTGATGCCCATTGGTGTCTTGAAGGATGTTGTTATCACTATCCAAGGGGTTGAAATTCACTAGAGACTTCAAAGTCTTGGCGCTAGCTGAGGCGAAAACTTTCAACATTACTTGGGTGCCCACAATGCTATAAGAATAATATGAACCTAAGGTTAATAAGGGATACATAAGTTTTGAGAATAAGGAAGAATGAGGTTATCATCCCTTTGACCGATGGGAAGTCAACCCTATACTGAGCCCTTGGGAGAAGAATCCCTCGACAGAATCTATGTGTGCACTATCAGGGACCCTGAGGTGATACACCCTACGGAAGGAGTTATTCAGTGGGAAGACACTCAATCTATGAGTGATACCACTAGTGTAGCATGTGACAATTGGGTGCACAGGGACATATGAGTTAATTGGGTGACAATTGTGAGGCTTTGTTACAAGGGTGATGAAGGCACACCCACTTAGGCATTTGAGAGGAAAGAAGTTTCCAAGCTACACTGGGAAGGAAACCCTTGATGTTTTCCTATGAGCCATGGAATCCCAGTGGAGATGCGAGATCGAAAGGAAAATCATGCTTATCTACATGTTGCATGGGACCACAACACGATGGTGGGTGACACACCAGAAAATATTCTAGAATGGCATGAGGTGAGGAACACACTCTCTATTAGATTCTTCTAGAGAAACACACCTACTAAAATTTGTGGCTATGATGGAGGGGAACCCACCTCAAAACATGTTCAAGAATGTGAGAGAACATGGATGGGAGGCACGAAGATTTACCCCCTTCCCTCTGGGTGCACAAGTTTTATTCCACACTACAAGGTTGTGCATGCATGGTACATTCATTCAAAATTACATGCATCAATTAGGGAGGAACTGGTGGGAGTTAACAGATGACTTGATTCAAACCTTGAATATCAAATTACTAAGCCATTGGTGAATGAGGCATTGCAGGTTGTTAAGTGCCTAACTATGGGAGATAGTGTCATGGTGAGGATAGAATTTTTGAATTATTGGGAGAACTTTGATTTGGAGGTGCATTTTGATGTGGAGGAACCAGAGGAACTACAATTGAGTGCACCTACATGGATGGAGAAAGAGAAGGAAAGTTGGTCTATGTGATAGATGGTGAGGAAGTGGAGAACTTGGATGTTAACCATACTATGGGTACACACGAGGTAATGGATAGTGTTTGATGAGCAAGCGCACACCTACCATGAACCTCTCAAAATGAAGAAGGTTAACATTGGCTCAGATATGGAACCTAAGGAGGCTACTATCGGGGATTATTAGTTAGAAAAGGAGGTTTCAAATATCATTGATCTATTGCATGAGTTTCAGATTTATTTCCACATGGGGTACCATGAGCTTAAGGGAGTTCACCACTCTTTAGGGGAGATGTAGATCAAACTAAAGGAGGAGCACACCTGATTTGGAAGAGACCTTACCAAATGAATCCAAATTTGTGCATGTCTGGTCAAGGAAGAGATAGACAAGATGATCACTTTAGGTATCATTGAAGCTATTTGAGGAATCAGAATGGATAAGCCCAATGGTCATTAGCATTAAAAAGGATGGGAGGATAAGGATCTGTGTTGATTACATGGATTTGAATGCGGTATGTGTCATTGATCCCTTTCCAACCCCTTTCACCAAGGAGATCCTAGAAGGAGTAGTGCATGAGATCTATTCATTCACGGATGGCTTCTCAGGATATCATCAAGTTAGGATTACAAAGGAGGACCAAGAAAAGACAACTTTCACCACTAAATGGGGAAGTTTTTCCTACACGGTCATGCCTTTTGGATAAAGAACATGCTGTTGTGTTTTTCACGCATTGTGGTGTAGGCATTTCAAGACTTCATCCATAAGTTTCTTCAAGTCTACCTTGATGACTGACAATGTATGGACTAGTGAAGGACCATTGCGAAAATATACGGTTGATGTTTGAGAGATGCCGATAGTTGTGCATATCCCTCAATATCAAGAAATGTCTCTTCACTACTCCATTTGGAACCTTGTTGGGGCATATCATATGTAAGGAAGGCTTGCTGTGGATCCTACCAAAGTTTTCCATTATTGTAGGATTGGAAGAACCCATCAGCTAGAGTGTAGTGCATGATTCCTTGGGCATATGAGGTACTACCAAAATTTTATTAGGGGGTATGCCAAAATCACCATGCCACTGGAGGGATTTTGAAGCACATGATGTACATTCCATTAGGGAGAGGCACAAAAATGATGTTTGACACATTGAAGAATAGGCTTATCACTTGCACCCATATTACACTTTCCTTCCTGGGATAAGCCTTTCCATGTGCATGTTGATGCCTTAGGGATGGCCATCGAGTAGTGTTAACACAACTTGGTGAAGGGACTATTGATCACCCTCTTTGTTTTGCAAGTAGGAAGTTGACACCAACAGAGAAGAACTATACTACTACCGAGCATGAGGCATTATCAATGATCTACAACTACACAAAAAAAATTTAGGTAGTATCTTAGAAACACCCTTTATATTCTACATAGACCACATGGCATTGAAGTACTTGGTAAACAAGCCCATTTTACAAGGGCATATGTAGATGGGTCCTATTATTTCAAGAATTTGAGTTTATGGTTGTTGTAAAACTAGGTAAGAGTAACTTGGGACTTGACCATTTATCAATAAATTGACTCGGGGAGGACATAAGAGCATTAGGATATAATGTCAGATGCACAACTATTTAGGATGTGACACGCACCCTCTAAATTAGAGGATATTGTTGTGTTTCTCAAAATAGGTATGGACTAGAGGAAATGAAGACTTTGGAAAGAAAATAGTTGTCTATACACATTTCATTCCCTACATATTAATTGGTGGAGATTTATATAAATTAGGTCATGATGAGATTCTACACCGTGCATGTTAGAACATGAGCACATTGTAATCATGGAGGAAGCACATGGTGGGATTGCAGAGGACACTATGGGAATGCCACCATGGAAGATTCTACTAGCAGGGATTTGGTGGGAAAGCATCTACCAGGATTGTATTGAGTTTTGCAAGGCCTGTGACCATTTCAATGCCTTGGAAAACTAGGAAGAAGAGATGAAATTCCCTTGAGACCGATAGCTAGTGCAAAACCATTTGAGAAGTGGGTGATTGATTTTGTAGGACCAATTTCACCTTCCATTGCGAAGGATTGGTTCATGCTATATCATTACTTGTACTGATTACTTAACAAGGTGGGTGGAGGAAATGCCTACGAAGGATTACAACAACCACAACAACAACAAGATTCTATGGGAAAACATAATCAATAGTATGGGTGTCCTTTAAGCTTGACTAGTGATAGAGGCACACACTTTTTGAATGAGATGGTCAAGATTTTGTTAGTAGAGTTCATGGTGGCCCATCACAAGACCACCCCTTATCACCCTCAAGCTAATGGAACCGTTGAGGCATTTAACAAGATACTGAGTCACACACTAACCAAAATTTGTGATGTGGGGAGACAAGATTGGGATGAAAAAGTCTCAGCCATACTATGGGTGTATAGGAAAACCTACAAGAGATTGAACAAGGCCACACCATTTCAATTGGTGTTTGGCACGGAATTTATTTTACTAGTAGAATTTATGCTACCATATATATGAATAACGTGCACAAGAGGATTAGCTAATGAGTAAGCACTACAAGAGCACATGGAGAAGTTAATGTAGTTGGACAAAAGGTGATCACTTGCTAGGTGGAGTCAGAAGACTTGAGAAGGCACGAAAAAATCATGGCATGATCATGTCATATCAAAAATAAACAGTTCGAGGTTGGGCAAATGGTCTTTCTTTATGACTCTAAATTTCTACGCCACCCTAGGAAACTGAAATTCCATTGGTTAGGACCATACATCATCTCGTACATCCTTGATTCTAGTGCGTGCTAGTTATAAGTGCTTGATGGGATAAGGTTACTGGGTTACTTCAATGGGAGTAGGTTGAAGCCCTACTATAAATAAGGCTTATGTGTAGTAAAAAATAAGGTAGTATTGCCAATTAGATTAGATTTCCTTCTAGTACTTTTTCCTTTTGGTTGTTTCCTTTGTCATCATTTTCAGTTTGGTTTTGTGCATTGGTGCACCGGTAGCTAATTACATTGTAAGAGGTTTTATGTGCAGGGGACCATGCATAAATTTTTGTGTGAGGTGAAGTAGTAGATATATTGAACATAGTTGACAAAAAATTCTTCGATAGTGGACTATTGGGAAAAATTAACGCAAAGACAGAAGAATGAGCAATGTGATGGATAAGGTGCGTAAATTCATGTGGTTATGAAGGTGGGTTGAGAGAAGTCTGAAGACCACAAAAGGGAAGGATCATGTGGTATAACATAAGGTAGGCAACACCATGGGGAACTACTTAGTAGAAAGTGCAGAGGTTATGTACTTCGGCACGGTGACACACACTGAAGGAGGTATGTGGCAGTTTAGTGGTATTGGAGTGCTAGAAGGTTATAGCTATGCAAAGTGCAGAGGGAATCGCGAAAGTTGATTTTAAGTGAAATAAAGTGATTTATCAAAAAGTGATATTAGGACACATGGTCGGAGGAGCTCTAAGGCATAGATAAAGTATAAATAAGAGGTAAGAATAGTCATTTCGAATACTTTTCTTTAAGAGAATTTTTTTTTCTCTCGAACTCAAAATGCGATGAAGGTTTTACAAAGAAGAAAACGCAAAGAACTATCATGAACCAAAGTGGACTTGTGCAAGTTTTAGTGTAATATTGTGCCATAGCAAGGAGGGAATTCCGGAATTTCATGCCATGTACCTCATCTTCTTCTCGGAAGAAATTTCTCCATGTCTCCCTTCACTTATATGGTTGTAGAAGAACAATTCATCTTAATTTTCCTCCCAATTCTCAAAAACATTTCTACTCAAAGAACATTTTGAATGAGGCTGCGATGTCTACTACCAAATTATCACTCAAACTTTCTTCTCTAGAAATCTCGCGAGCCACTTGTGCATCTTTGACCTTCCTACAAGTGGGACCTCTTTTGAATCCAAAGAGTAACAAGAGCCAATGGGTGGAGTCATGGTAATTTTGGGAGCCTTGGCAACCTTCAAAGGAATCACGTTGTTCGAGGCACCAAAATCTATTATGCAATTGTTCAAGACATATTCTCCAACAATAAGGGAGACGTAGAAAGGTTAAACTTTATCGGTCTTTGATGCTCTCGGAGAAAGCATGTTCTGTGAGGGAGGTGTAGGTGGGTTTCATCGTAGTACTCATTTAGGATGATGAGCTACATCATTGGGTGTTAGACTACCACTCTTGATATATCAAATGAACCTCTAAAATTGTTCGAGATAAGTTCGTAAATATTGGGCCGTTGAAATTTGGACTTCGGCTTTGTTCACGTATTCTATGAAGTCAAAACTAAAATATGCGATAAGGGGGTGAAGGGACTGATTTTGGAGTCCTGATAGGCTTGGGAGCAGATTTGATGTTTGAGGAATGGAGGGTATTTTGAAAGGTACACTAGGAGCTTTGAAAGTACTAGATTTTACAGAGCATATTTAGATTTAGACTTGGAAGAGACATCAAAAGACTTACTTAGGATCAGGATCCTTCTTATTTGCTATGGGACCAGGCTCCAACAATACGTACTTCATGGAAGATGGAAGTGGGGATCCTCGACTATTTTGTTTCAGACTCTCCACATGAAGATCTTCAGTCTTCTTTTTCTTTACAATGACAGATGAGGGAGATTTTCCTTTCTCGGGCACCGAGAATTAGTGAATACCGCACATGAGAAATTGGGTGCATCTTCTTCATAACCTCCAAAATACTCACAAAATCTGATTTTTCTATCGTTCTCAAGTTCATCGATCTATAGGAAGTTCCCACCTTCACTTTCTTTCTCGATCTCTTCTTCACTTTCTTGAAATCTTAAATTTACGTTCACAGTGGGGAGTCCAAGGCAAGCCTTTGGGGTGCTTCTGCAATCTTATTTTCATTTCTTCTTTGGGAAGAAACTCGCTCAAATAATTCCCTCTTCAAAGATGCTATATCATTCACCAAATTTTACAAAGTGATGGATTGGTTCTCTCATCTCCAGATATTGGGCCTTGCCCTTTGATGGATTCTTGATATTTCCAGAGAGTATGAGGTTGTCATCAAGTTCAACAACCATCCTTTGTGCTTCAACAATGTTCCTTGGTTGAACTCTTCATAGGAGAAATCCTACCTCTAGTGATTGAGAATTTATGAATAATCTCTTGATATTGTTTCGAGATGATGAATCTTCTTCGGTATCCTACTTAAGCAACTGCTCAAAGCGAGCCATGAAGTCTCACATAGTTTCACTTTCTCCTTTTTTCATTTGAGCCAACTGCACTGTGGGAGGTCCCGAAAGTCTTCAATTCATTTAAATCTCTCTTCAAGGTAGTCTTGATGTCGTCCCAACCGGTGAAGGATCAAGCAGTAGGAGGTAAAACCATTCTACTAATTTTTTTGAGGGACTGCATGAACAATCTTACAACATCTTCATGTTGGACACCAAGAATCCCACATGACATGGTGAAGGCTAATATGTTCTCTTCGAGGAGTTGTGTGTCATCACATTTGAACTTGGGAAACTTCTTACAGGAATGTTTTGGTAGAATGTGAAGAGGAGGTTCAAGAGAAAATGGGCATGTATTCCTTCCCCATGGGACAATGGGTTGAGGTCTCTACTTCATCCGCCATTATTTATTCTTCTTCTTCTTTGGCTCTTGCTTCTACAAATTATTCTTCAATTTCTTCTTCTTCCGGGAGTTCAATGCTCAATGGCGGTTGAAAAATTGGAGAATTTGAAGGGGGAGGATAAACATGAGTTTGGATAGGATTTCCAGTGAACCTCTTGAAGAGATAGATGAAGAGGAGGATTGGGAGAAGAAGTATGGATTATCTCTAATTCATTCTTACTGATTTTTCAAAGCCTTGAAATTGGAATCAGTAACACCTCTTGACCTTCTCAACCTCCGGTGTATCTCCTTTCGCCGACTTTTTGGAAATTCTTGTAGTGGGAATACAAGAGGATGTTGTGGAATATGAAAGGTCACGTGCAGGAATTTGACATTGTATCCTTCACAGAATGACTTTCATGAACTCTTCTTTCTTTGTTTTTTCAATATTTTATTTTTGTATTTTGGGACCTTACGGTCATATTTTGGGTGCGAGATGTTGCTAAATCGCCCCATGGTGGCGCCAAAACTATCATTGGCGAGAAAAAAATTTCTAGTGAAGAAAATTGTGGATTTATTTCTAATGCTTTGGGAATCTAAGTCCCTCTACTTAACTCCTGTATAACTACCGTATATGCATGCATGATAAAATGTGGATTTTCCCCGGTGGCCTTATGGCCAGGATCTAACAGGTGCTCCATTGACCCTATGGAAAATATATCAATCTCTTGGCTTTGGGAAGACTTTGTCTAAAGAGCGGGAAAGGGAGTGAGAAAGAGGTAGGAGAACTAATGTTTCAGTAGAAAATCATATTCTTACACACACACACTAGTTATAAACTTCATCACATGCATTCATGAGAAGAAACAGCTTTCGCAAATAAAGCAACACGCCCAAATAAAATTTATTGACCACAAAGTATCAAGAAACCCCTTAGTCAAAGAAATATAGAAACTCCTTCTTCTTATATTGATTGCTCAAACCAAAGTTGTACATAGTGGAGAAATAGAGGAATTTGAGAATGAGGGGAATGGAAGAATTTGGCTATCTCCTTTGTTAACTCAATACACTCTTGAGTTTATAAAATCAATCACCAACCCTTTGAAATGGTAATGGCTTTATAATTTATAGAATGGAATCGAATCCTCGTCTTCCTCATGACCCTCTATATGCCATATTTCTAACTTTAGACTATTTGTATTCCTATCAAATATTTAAGTCCCTTTTATAAAATCAAGGTGAGTTAATTTACATTATGTTTCTAAAGTCACTTTTAGGTGACTTAAAGGCATATCAAAAGTGAAAACCCCAATAAAGAAGTAGAAAATTTGAAAGTGAGAGAAAGTTGGGGGAAGAGGAGAGAGAAAGAGATAGAGGAGAAGAAGAGGAGATGTCATTCTCGATGAATTCCTTTGATCCTCCTCGATGGAAATACCCAAATGCAAAGTGAAACTCAATCTTTGAACTCCTCGCACACTATGACACTCCTTCAAATTAGCTCACGAATGATGATCCGCCTCTATTTTCTCTTTTCTCTACATTTATTGTTCCTTCCGGATCAAATTTCAATTTTAGCAAGTGCTTGTGGGCCCACTTACTATTTTTAGTAAGTGCCAAAAAAATTGTTCTGGTGAATTCTCAGTTGTAGTGCACCTTCAATGTCTTCATCTCCTTCATGGGTTCTTCTATTGATGACTTTCCCAAAATAACAAATCCTCTGTGCGTGAAGACTTACTATTTTTAGAAAGTGGGATTTGGGAATTTGGATTGATGTACAACAAAGTTTTCTAATATGAGTTTTTTCCCAATATCACCCCTCTAAAATTTCAGTGCCCCTACCACTCAAAACTCTAGGAGATTTTAAACTTTTAATTTTTGGACCTGACAATGCTTTTGGATGCGGCAGCCATTAATGGACCTCAAAATTATAGGTCCGGTTTTATCATCCATTTGCAACTAAATAAATTAAATTTTGATATGTTTTTTTGTGCTTCACGTGTAATTCTACTTTGTTTCTCCCAACGGTTTGGCGAGAAATTGGATTTTTTCTTCATTGAGCCGTAGTAGGATTTCTTTGTTGTGAATACTCTATTACACGAGAGGATATTTTGGAGGTGTATTCTTGATGGAATTGGGTCGAGGAATGAAAATAAAAATATAACTTGTTGTTTCACGCATCCGTTTGGGATATTTCTTCAACTTTTCGCTTCATGGCCATGGAGTTTTCTCGTGATTCTCCTTCTTCGCTTTGTGCTTCTCTTTCTCGTGTTTGCTCCAATTTTCCTTTTGGGACCTAAATTCTCTCATGGAGTGAAGGAAATTACCTCTATGGTAGGTCTGGTTTTAGGTTCAGCAATGGAGGAATGATGGAGATAGGTTACAGAGGAAGGATGAAGATTGTCTCGTATCTGGAGTGGAAGCAAAATGGAAGCACTAGAAACACCGAGCAACAATTAGATTTTTTAAATTTTGAATGCATGGAGAAGCTTGGGTGAACTTTTTCATGTTTGATGTCCCTAACCTTAGGGACATGAGGGACATCAAATTCCATGGTGTTCAAGAGGATGACACATGGCGGTGATCCGACGATAGGGAATGAAGGTGAGAAAAGCTGCTTTAAAGCACTTAGAAGCACCGAGCTGGAAGTTAGATTTTGTAAATTTTGAATGCATGGAGAATCTTGGGTGTAATTTTTCATGTTTTATTTCCTTAACCTTATGTATGTGAGGGACATAAAATTCCATGGTGGTCAAGAGGATGACACGTGGCAGCGATCCGACGGCAGGAATGAAGGTGAGAAAGGTCACTTTAAAGCACTGAAGCAATGAGTGGTAGTTAGTTTTTAAATTTTGAATGCATTGAGAATATTGGGAGAATTTTTCATGTTTTATGTCTTTGACCTCTAGGAAGTGAGGGACATCAAATTCCAAAGTGGTCCTGGAGTTTACACGTGGCGCTGATCCGACGACAGGAATGGATGTTCCAAAAATACACCTGGGGCTGAATTATCAAGTTTGGAGGTCGCACGAGGGTCCCAGAGGTCACATGAGGGCTGGGAAATTTTTCCAAGGTTGGTGTATCTAAACTCGTGGGATTCCGGAACATGAAATCCATCCAGGATCCTAGTGCTAACACGTGTCTTCCCAGAAAAATGACTAAGTCTTGAACTCGCCTTTGAGAAGGTAACTTGGAATAATGATAACTCGAGCTCCCCGGTGGAATTTATTGGTTGAATTGTATATGATCCTAACTGGAAAAGGAATTTCAATCAAATGGTATGGGTCTCATGTCTTGATTCATCCATCTAAACCTTGAAAAATTGGAGTTTTATTCGAGACTCTAGTTTGTGCCCGATAAAAATACATGCAAATCCTATGCGCTGAGGTGTTTTGAAAAATATGATTTCACCATACATAGGTATTGGAATCCTATTTCTAGATATATATATATTTTTACTTCTAAATCCATCCGAGCTCCCGTAATCTTCTTCTGAAGCCCAACAGTTGTTTTAGGCCTGTGTACTACCTAGGCTTGTGAACCCTGTTTTACTCAGACTACTCCAAGTCTTTCAAAACTTCCCAAACCTTCCAAAATAATTTCCATGATGTTCTAAGGTATTAAATTCACCTCCATGTTTAATTTTTCCCTTTGTTCCACTCCGTGGGGTTTTATCTAGTCTTAGGAAGGCTAACGATAACCCTTCCCACAACTACATGTAGTTGGCATCTTTCGTAACTCACTAAAATCACCTAGGGGAATGAATAGACTTTCCTAAATCACCTGGGGACCAATTTAACATCAACCATGGGGTGAATAGACTGACATGATTTGACTTGGGGTTCCTAGGAATAATAAAATTTCCGCACTGGGGTATAATTGTCATGCTTGAAACTTCCAATTTCCTTGTCGCACATTTACACGACAACATTACCTTAGCGGGTTTTGGTCAACAAGATTTTTGTTTAGGAAGTGCAAAGGATTTATAGGGTGGTAATTGTTTTAATTTAGAGTGATGTTCTACCCCTAAATTAACTAAGTACCTAAGGCACAAATCCTTGTGGTGCGTGGAAGCAGTGGTGCGAAGGCACGCACTTAAGTAGTTCTTTGAGAGGCGAAGGATCGTGCCCAAGCATAATGGATTTGGGAATTTATGATTTTTGGAAAATAGGAAAAGAAGTGCATAGGAGAAAATGGAAAAGTGACTAGATACAGATGTGGATAAGCCATGGAGACTTGCAGCTCAAGGAAAGGATATTCCAGGGAATCAATATGGTTATCATGAAAGGATAAGGTGTTGAGGTTGTTAAAACTTAAAGATTAGCTTACACATGCATGCTAAAGGAACTCAATTAAGGGAAATGCATGGTGACATCTAGAATATTCATGGGTAGTGGTATAGAAATCATAAACCGATTCCTTCGAGCTTTCAAAAGAAAAGTACGGGCGGTGAAGAGGGGGAGACAAGTAAGGATGGATGTAGAGGTAAGAGAGGAGGGGAGTGAGAGATATATAAATATTGTGTAATGTTTAATGGAGAGCTCTAGGATGTAAAGAAATCTCTGCTAGTGTGAACATTTCCATGAATGGGACTCTTTTGATGTAATCTTGGCTACCATATTTTGGCTAATAAATATAATGAAGTGATTTTGTAACACTCATGTGATGGATCTTGATCTGTGTATTTTCCTTATGTTCATATACATGTTACTAGTTTTCTTGATGTTATTTCATGGTTGATTCTACTTTCATTTAGTTGATCATGTTGTTCTATACTTGGGTGCATTAGGCTAGGAGTTAATGCTTACATCTTAAATTCCATGAATGGATGCCCTTATTTTCTGGTTTTATTACATTACCATGTTAAGGAAGAATGTTCTCACAAATCTCACATAAAGGAGGGGCTCCATGCCTATGCACACCTCGGTGAGCTTCCAAGCCAATCTGGATGATATGCCGATGCGTTTGGTAATGGTTTTTGAGGTAAGCGTAATTAGATACTACAATTACAGAGAGAGTGTGCAAGTATGACGTGCACTTTAAGACCCTCCCCACAAAATTGTCATATGATATTCATCCTTCACATCATGCTCAATGGTTTTTCGTAGGATTAATAATTCCCTTGTGCGCACTCTCTTAGAATACTTTCACGGAACTGCGTGAAGCCTTGGAGGTTTCTATGCGCACCGAGGCCGTGAAGTCTTGACACTAGAGTGAGCCCCTTTCTTGAGGAAAACATTAATGTCATGTAAAAGCACTGGAGAAACTGCTGCTGCGAACTCAGCTCATGAGACTTGCAGTGGATTATGGTGCATGGATTGTGAAGTAGAGGGCCATTATCCATGAAGGCTTGCATGCCATATTAGTGGATTGTAGTATTTTCCATGGAGACCATGATGTAAGCATGTGCCCATTGTTGTAGTGTGCAATCTTTAAGAATGTGTCTTGCTATTGCAAGATTTATACCTTTACTACACATGACACCAATGATTGTAGATTAATTGACCAAATTCATGAAGCCATTGATATTGGTGTGTACTAGACCAAAGAGTGTTATGAAGTAGTTCCAAGGATGAGGGTTTTCATTACAAGGGGGCACACAAATGGAGTAGGTTGAGGATGAGGATTTCAAGGTGGATTTCAAGGCTGTGGAAACCACGAGGAGGAAGAATTAAATTTCCTCATGGGACTGTTACATAATGTGGATCTATAGAACATTACAAGCGTGATTGTCCGACTTGTTGTAATACTCATGGTTTAGGAAGAAGCATAAGTATGAAGAGTGCCCAAATTTATATGAACACATGAATCAAAAATAGAAGAAGGAAAAGGGCATGAGGATGGTGAGCATGAAGCGTGTTGATCCATAGTGAATTCCTAGGTTCATGTAAAACATTGAACTAGAGCATGTCATTGTAACCATGAGATATGAGGTTGTGTGTGCAAGGAGATTCTCAAACAAAATTATCTCATCACCAGAGAAGAGGTGTTACATGGGAAATATCTTGATCTCGAATCATCAAAAGGAGGTCTACCAAGAGACCATGGAGGTGATTAGAAGGCTTTAAGGGGAGATTCAATGTCTAAAGGAGTAGTCATTGAAGTTGGAGCAGCAATAAAATCACTTAAGTCCCCTAGATGGATATAGATGAGGTCGAGAAGTATGTAAGATGTTATGCTAAGATAACAAGATCCCTCTCGTTAGGGGAATAATTGAGAGGAAAAGTACCAAGAGTTGGAGGTGAATGTAAGAGGAAGGTATTTCACTCTAATCTACCTCCTCACATAATTGGTTATGATAAGGAGATCACATTGAATGCAATTGTGGATGGATGGATTTTGAGAAACATTCTGATTGACATGGGTGTGGAAGTTAATTTTCTCACCTTAGATGCATGGAATCAAATGGGGAATCCTCTCATGTTACAACCATCTTTGAAGTTTCGTATATGGAAAATAAGATAAAGGTTATGCCCATTTTCGTGGTAAAGGATGCATCTATAGCCATCCAAGGGGATAAATTCACTGGATAATTTGAAGTCTTGGTGCTTGCCAAGAAGATAAATTTCTAGTGTTACTTGGGGTCCCTTGGTAATAAAAGAATAAATTTGAATTGCACTTTAACAAGGGGTACATAAGTTTCAAGAATAAGGAAGAGTGCATCATCATTCCACCGATGGATGGGAAGTCTGCACCCTATATGGAACCCTTGGGAGAAGAGGACCTAGATAGGATCTATGTTCGCACCATTAGAGACCCCAAGGTTGTTCATCCATTAAAGGAAGGTGTATTTCAATGGGACGATGCTCAATCTATAAGTGATACAACTAGTTTTACATGTCACAATCGGGCGCATGGGACCTATGAATTGGTAGGAAGGTAAATGAGGGGCACAATAACTCAAGTTTATAGGGTGCGCTCACCACGTGCCTAGGAGGAAAAAAATTTACTTGAGTTATCTGGGGAAGTAAACCATGATGTTTTTCTCGTGAGCAATGGAAGCTCAAAGGAATTTCATATTAAAATAATAAATATGCAAACTTATACTTTGTGCAGGGATGATAGTGCATTGGTGGGTGACACATCAAGACAATCTATTGGAGTGGTGTGAAGTGAGAATCACGTTATCCTGTTAGATTTCTCCAGAGAAATGTACCCTTTGATATACAAGACTATCATGGGAAGGAGTCTTCCTCATCCCAAATATGGGAATGTAAGAAATCCTAGATGGTAGGCTCAAAGCCTTTCCTCCATCACTTTGGGTGCATAATATTTACTCCACCTTATAGGGTTACGCGCGCATGGTTTATTCATTTAGACTTGCACCATCGATAGGAACCGACATGAGTTCAAGGATGGTCTTATTCAAACTTTTGAATATTGAATTACTAAGCCATTGGTGAATGATGTGTCAAGTAGTCAAGTTCCTTACGATGGGTGATAGTTCCATGGCGGAGGACATAATGTTGGGTTTATTGGGGGAAATTAGTTTGAGGTGCGCTTTAATGAGGAAGAATCAAAGGATGTGCAGCTTGAGCGTGTTTACCCGGAGAAAGAGAAAGGAAAGTTGGTCTACTTAATAGATGATGAAGAGGTGGAGAACCGTGTCATAACCATAGTGAGGGTAATGCGCGAGGTAATGGATAATGCAAATGAGTAAGTGCACGCCTACCATAAACCGTTGAAAAAAATAATGTTAACATTAGTATAGAGGCGGAACCAAAGGAAGCTATCATTGGGGACTACTAGATGGACCAGGAGGTCTCAAAGATTATTGAGCTTCTATGTGATTTTTAGGATTTGTTTCCTCATGGGTACCATGAGTTTAAATGATTTCACCCCTCACTTTGGGAGAGATGAGGATCAAGTTAAAGGAGAGTGCACACTCGATTTGGAAGAGACCTTACAGGATGAATCTAAATCTACACGTCAAAGTTAAGGAGGAGATTGACAAGATGATCACATCCGGTATCATAGGCTTACATTGATGAATCTGACCGGGTGAGCCCGATGGTCATCAATATCAAGAAGGATGGGAGAATACAGATTTGTGTTGACTATAGAGACTTGAATGTAGTGTGTGTCATAGATCCTTTTCCAACCCCATTTACTAAGGATATTTTAGAAGGTGTCGCGGGGTGAGAGATCTATTTATCTATTAATGGATTCTCAAGATATCATTAGGTTAGAATTGTTGAGGAGGATCGGGAGAAAACTAAATTTTCAACAGAGTGGGGAAGGTTTTCTTACACCATTATTCCCTTTGGGCTAAAGAACGCACCTATTATGTTGTCACGTATAGTGGTGCAAGCGTTTGAGACTTCATCGACAATTTTACAAGTATACCTAGATGATTGGACTTATTGCCTATGGATTATTAAAGGACCATTGTGACAATTTGAGGTTGATGTTTGAGAGGTGCAGAAGCTACGTATATCTCTCAACATCAAGAAATGTGTCTGGTACTCCATTTGGAACTTTGTTAGGACACATCATATGCAAAGAGGGCTTGTTAGTAGATCTTGCCAAGATTGCTATTATTTTGGGGTTGGAGGAGCCTACCAATCAAAGTTTCATGCATGGATTCCTAGGGCATACAGGTACTACATGAAATTTATTAAGGATTATGCCAATATTTCTACGCTGCTAGAAGAGTTTTTGAAACATAAAGGGAGATTTCATTGGGATTATCCGTAGCAGATAGTTTTTACACGCCAAGGAAAACTCACTACCCCACCCATCTTACACTTTCCCTCTTGGGATAAGTAATTCCATGTACATGTTGATGCTTCGGGTATGGTAATTGGAGTTGTCTTAGCGTAGCTGGAGAGGGATTGTTGATCATCCCTTATGTTTTGCTAGTAGGAAGCTTACTCCAACAGTAATTATATACTACCACAGAGTGCGAGGTAATATCAATAATCTACGCACCGCAAAAAATTAGGTAGTATTTTCTAGTAACTCCTTTTATTTTCTATATGGACCACATGGCATTAAAGTACTTGTAAACAATCCCATTTTTCAAGGGCACATATGCCGTTGGATACTATTGTTTCAGGAGTTTGAGTTTACGGTTGTGGTGAAACCAAGGAAAAGTAATTTGGGACCTGATCATTTTTCAAGAATTACTTTAGGTGAGGACATGCAGAGCATTGAGGATACAATGTCGAATGCATAATGATTCAGTTGCATCGCACTCCTCCGACTTGTAATATATTGTTGTGTTATTGAGAATGGGTGTGGCGCTAGAAAAGATGAAGGCATTGAGAAGAAGAATTTGGTCATACTTGTCGCACCTTATATGCTGATTGGTGGATACTTATACAAGCTAGGATGTGATGATATTTTGCATCGGTGTGTACTAGAACATGAGCGTACTACAATCATAAAGGAGACTCGTGGTGTAATTTTAGGAGGCCACTATGTGGGGAATATGACCGCGTGCAAATCCTTTTAGCAGGTCTTTGGTGGGACACAGGTTTACAAGGATCAGTACGAGTATCAAGGCTTGTGATCATTACTAGTTCCTTGGTAAACTAGGAAAGAGATATAAAATGCCATCGAGGCCTATCTCTAGTGCATATCCATTCGAGAAGTGGGAAATTGACTTCATGGGCCCTATTTCCTCAGCCATGCGAATGAAGGGTTTACATTATATCATGACCCGCATCTATCTCGCATGATCCCTGAGCATATATGCCATCCATAGACATCACACTTTTCGAAAGAATCACCTCGTCAACATGGCACGATACCACCCGAAGTAATTTTTTTCACTACCAAATATTTCATATTTATAATCTTACATACACATACGTATATATATATACATATATATATATATATATATATGCATGTACATCCATACATACATACATACATGTGTGTGTGTGTGTGCATTTGTATGTGTATGTGTATACATATGCATATCCATATACAAACATGTATGTACATATATGTACAAGTATACATATACATATTTATATGTGATAGTCTCAAATACATGGACGTTTGTATTGTCATATGATATTGTTGTTTGTTATATAGACACAAATACGGCGAGAAATGGACAATCCGTCTTCGTCGCAAGTAAATGACCGGGTTTTTACTATGTATAGTGTATATACTCTTGTCTTGGCCGGATACCGAATCAATACGACGCCTATACTCTTGGTTGTTTTGATTTAAAGACGATTATCACTGTCTTAAATGTTTTTTGTTTAAATGTGCCATGTGGCATCACAATGAGAACAACGGGTAATCATTGCATTTTGTGCCCACTTTTTTCAACCATCATGTGAATTTCAAAATACTTAACAAGTGAACCTATTTTTCATCTATTTATCGTAACTGTTTTTCATTGTTAGTATTTGTATTGTAGTTAAGTTTATATTCCTTTGATAATTTTGATATCCTAGTTGATTTACTTGCTTCTATTTTGGATTTACACACTGTAATTTTAGATTTACAAAGCATGATCATACACAAAAAAAGACATCTATAAATCTTGAATAACATATTATTATTATCCTTAATTTCTATTTCACCACATTCTATTGGATAGCTAGCCAAAACAAATGTATAAAAATATTTTTATCTCTCTTCTAGTGGTATACACACAGTGTGTATATCACAATCCAAAATACCATATATAAGTATTGCTATTGATACTATAAGTACGTGTTTTCCTCTAAAAACTTCACAAATCTATAGAATAGAATAATAATAATAAAATGTCTATCTGTGAACAACTTTAAAATCTGAAAATTACATAGTAATGAATGTTTTTTTAAAGATCTAATGCTTCTCCCCAATTCTATGCAGTGGACCTTCTCACCAATTCTCATTCTCCCATCAACCTTATGTGAATACAGTTGCAGAGTTCTAAGTTTTGTTAATGCACAAACCTTTTTCCTTCACTTTCACAAAATACTCATCTGTCCTTCGATCCCATTCTATTTTATTTTTCATTGTAGAAGCGAAGGCTCTTAATTGGGACTCCCACAAAGAGATTTATTTGAAAATCTGACATGTGACCCAAAAGGAGATTACACAAGTGGAATTCACACATGAGATTTTGATGTTCAGTGGAGCTTCTTGTAAATGCCTTCAAAAATTCTATGTCATTGTTTATTTCATATGGAAATTCACAAGCTATTCTTGATAATTGCCACCTGTAGAACTGTTCCTCCAAGAAATCACTATATACGATGAAGGTCTTCTACGGAAATAAATTTTTCCCCTACTTCATAGGAAGCCTGTAGGTCCTTTTTGATATTTTCCTTTTGCTTTTCTATTTCTGTCCTTTCCATCTTCTCCTCTTCCAACTGATTTTTTAATGTCTCATTTTGAGAATGCAATTTTTCATAATTGTTACAAATTGTACCCCACACAATTCTAACATCCTGTATGTTCAAGGAAGTTTGAAATTCCTTATCAAATTTTAATTTAGCATTGGAAAGGGTTGTTTCTTGATTTTCCTTGTATTGCATTTGTAAAGAGGAGATCGGGGTTTCTATTGATTGTGCACTTGCCTAGCATGGTTTTTTCCTTTTGTTTATTGATTTATTTCAAGGGGAAACAACCGAGCTTGACCTTAGTATGGTGGGGTTTCTAGGATAACCGTAGTGTTGATTGTTTATGTTTTCACATTGTTTTACAATAATTGATCAAAACTTCTTTACCTCTAAACAAGCTTACAAATCACATCAAGATAATGTTACTTGCTCAAAGCAAGTACCTTAAGCTTTTATTAATACTTATGATTACATTACAAAGTGGATAAGATGAACATGCGATTATCACTTATTTATTTAGATACATATATGATTAACACAAATCATGATTTACATCCATAAATCAGATTCCTGATTTGTATATAGATTCTCAGATATGTTAGAGGCTATAGAATCAATTATCTCCTCCTCTTCCTCGGTAAGGTCAAAATCGGGGATGGAGATGTAATCTTCAATAAAGAAGTCAAATCTTCCTCCGGGTATCGTATAAGTTGAGAATGTTGATTTAGTGTTGGATATGTTGATGTGGCTATTGGAATCAAAATTCGAAGCAATCTGCGGTAGTATTCTTCCGTGTTTTCAAGGCCGGTATCGTATTGAATTCGTATTGAATGAGTTCCTCATGAAATCTTAGTGCTTCATCATACACTTCCCAAATATGTTGTGCGGAGGCAAAAATAGCCTCTAAGTGATCAAATGGAGGATCCTAGATCAAGTAGAGTTCAAGATCATCGAACAAATTATATTGTTCTGAGTATAGTGGATGATGGACCACAGGGAAAATAATCATCTATGGGAAAGTTAGAACCTCCTAATGCCATTTGAAAACATTATACTAGATAGGAGATTCGTAGATAACAAGAAAAAGATAGACATTTTGTTCGTATTTAGCATAAAATGATGAAAAAGCATAAAAATACAGGAATCGCTAGCGATTCAAAGAAATCACTGGTGATTGGGGTAATCGCTAGTGATTACTGTGAAATCTAACAACTTCTTAAACAAAGTTAAAATTTGATTGACTAAGCTACCAATTTAATAAAAATAGAGTGTTATTTGACATGTAAATGGTGTATAAGCAAGAATATACATGCTCCTAGTGTCAAAATGAATCAAAACAAGTGATTTACCTTGTTGAATGGATCAATGTGACAAATTAATGGAAGAAGTTTGTTAGGGGGTGAAAATGAGAAATCCGGTTATGAATTTGATGTTCATTGTTCAAATGATGTTGAATAAATTTTTTGTGATGTGCTTGGATGCTTTATGAGCTGGGATTGAGATAAAGTGTATTTGCAAAGCTTGAGAATTCGTGTTGGATAATGAGGTCTACAAATAAGTATTTATAGATCACCGATGATCGGGAAAATTTTCGGTGATTTCGTGGAATTTGGTTTAGTTAGAAAATTGAATGATTTGCTTCCATTTTTAGCTCAAAATGGTATATTTTGAAGTTATTAATGTGAGGAGTGGTTAAAAAGAATGAGCTAATGTATTTGGATGAGGGGGAGTTAGATTGTTTTAGAAGTTTGTTAGAGGAGGTTAGTGAATTTTAGAAGGTTAACTAGTTAGGGATAAGTTAGTGATTTTAGAAGGTAGTTAGGTGGTTGATGAGGTGTTCTAGTTAACACAACGAGGTGTAAGGGGTTAGTAACTAATTTATTTATTTTAATTAATTAAATAATTATTTTAGACTTTAGAGATGTGAGAATATGAGGGTCAGCGAATATATTAATTGAATTTTGATAGAAACATGATCTCGTAAAGTGATGTAAAGTAGTCATCTTTGATTGAAAATGTTCTCAAATTGAGGGGAATGTAAATTTTTGGTGTCTACATTTGCCCCTTTTTGTCTGGTAATTTTTGGCAAATTGCTAGACAAAAATGATTAAGAAAAGTTGTGTTGGCATGGGTGAATTCACTGTAGCGCAATACAGTGAACACCAGTGTGTTTCTATTTCAAAAGGGCTTGCACGCAATGGAGAGGGTGCAAAACGAAATGTTGGGGAACCAATTGTCAGGGTGGATAAAGGGCTCAATACATATGGATGTATGATCCTCACCGGGAAAATTTTAAGAGGTGGGGAAACACTAAGTGATGGGGGCCAAAGGGCTAGTCTCCCATGGATGAATAGTAATTTCCAAATTTTTCAATGTGTTGATTTTTTTAGAGATTTTGAAGGTCAAGAAATTTTGGAAACATGGGATACTTGTGAAAGAAGTGAAAATGACTTGTTTTGTAAGAAATATTGATAAAAATCCAAAGACATGGAAATCTCCAATGATTAGGAAATCACTAACAATTTGAGCCAAATGCTAGTGATTGTCTTATGTAAAGGTGGTTAAACAACCTTGTTTGTTTGTTTTTGTTTTATTGTTTATGGTCGTGCTTTGCAAAAGTGACTATGAAAACATGCTTCTTAAGAGAGATATTGCATGAAAATCTGACATGATGGCATATTCGAGCTAAAAGAGGAAACCCGTGCGGGCCGAGGTGAATTTTCAAGTCAAATTTATGTAAATTGTGTGAATGTTTGGAAATTTTGATGAAATTTGTGTCGTTTGGGGCACGAGTGGTTTAGAAGGAATCACCGGTGATTCATCGAATCGCTGGTGATTTATGTGAATCATTTGCAATTGTTGTGAATCATCTACAATTGTTGTGAATTATTGGCGCGATTCAACTGTTTGTGAAATAACTTGCTATTTTTAATGAAATTTCTGACTTTTTGTAAGATATTTTAAGGTTTTGATGAATTTTATGCCATTATTTTGTTATTTTATCATAGTGATTGTATTAATGTGTGTTTTTGTGTTGTAGGTGGACATGAAGCTTACTATTAGAGACCGCATCCCCTTGATGTTGGATGAGCTCTGAGAGGATTTAATCGACAATGATTGGTGATGAGTTTCAACAATCCTCTTCATTAATAATTTCGATCTTGGGATGGTGTCCATGGTTGTATGCAATAGGAGAAAGATATTTGGAAAATAATTCCTTCAAACATAATCTAAACTTACATAAATCAAAAGAACACTTGTAGAAATGGAAAAGAATACTTGCAGAAATTAAAATTACACTTGCATAAAAGAAATTTCTGAATTGAAAACAAATGAAAAATAAATAAGATGCCTACAGCCACAAAATAAATTGTATGAAAAGAAATATTACATGACATAAAATCATAAATTCATAACAAAAGAAAAATTACAGAATAAAGAAATAAACATAAAATATTGATCCATCTTCCTTGGAATGAGTGGCTAGCTCATTCCTTAAAGAGGACTTAATTCATACTTGCAAACTTTAATTCAAAACCCCAGAATAATTTTACTCGGAATATTAGATTAAAAGAATGAATTTTTTTATTGGTAAAATATTACATACACAATGTGGAAGGTTGCATTTATAGTTCATACATCCAACCAACTCCTCTTTTTGGGGAATATAATCTGATCTTCTTTTATTCTAATTTACTTAGTCCACACACCGAGAACTAACTACCTATTCTTGGGAAGATTTATTGAAAAAAATAAATCCTAAACAAAAAAGACTACAATATTCCACTTATCGTGGAGAACATTTATACAACTCATCCCTTTAATCTAGGAACACAAAGTGGGAGAGTATTTATTCAACATTCCTAATACTATTCCACTATTTTCTCATCCTTGAAACATGGAGAGAAAATGGAGGAGTGCTAAGTCTATGAATTTGAATTATTCTTGGAATGCCACATGCATGCATGAATTTGGATCGGCACATGTTTGGATTTGATTTCTTGGTTTATGACATTGAAGCAAAGAGTGAGTCAAATAGTTTGGTTCTCCTTTACATTAATTTGGAACAAACCAAAAGACTTTGAGTTTTATAACTGTGATTTCCATCTGTAGCTGAACAAAACAAATAGATATGAAGTCAAGGCCTCTGCAACATATAACTTTTCAGTAGCAAATAATTTCATCAACCAATTCGGCATAAGAGAAGTAGTCATATGGATCCAAGAAAGACTTTGAAGTGTAATTTTTTGTTTGGGAAAAGTAGCCATTTGTTGGTTTTCAACTTTCCCCTTTGTTTATTTTGTTTTTTTTAGTAATTGGTCAACCAATAAACTATTTTTCTAACCAATCACTATCCTTTTGAGAAATGTCAACATGATGGAAAATCAGGAAGCAATCTTCTAGAGTGTCTGCAACATCTAACCAGTTTAGAAAGCTGATTTAGAAATTGAGAAACAATGGTAAATTGTTCTGGGAAATGGAATGGTTCAGGGACTTCTTCATTTATTGGGATTCGATGATTTATTATGAGAGGTCAGTGAGTATGATCCTTGAATACAAATGGTATGTTGGCATTTCAATTAGCATATACTGGTTGAGCCAGTATTTTTATATAATCATGAGAAGGATTAACATTGACTACAAAATATCGGAGGAATTTTTAGTGGTTTCAGTGGTTGGGAAAATGATTTTCAGAAAAAACTCAACGAAAACTGAGACAGAGAGGGTAGCATGGAATGAATTAGGTACTTGAAAGAAGAATTTCATGCATCATAATATTGTTTTGAGAAAAAACAGTCTTTTCAAAGATGTTATTTTTTTATTAGTGTGCATTCAAACTGTGATATCTTGGTTGTTTCTCAACGAAAATGAGTGATTAAAAATGATCTAGAAATATCATATCATGTAGAACAAGACCCAAAAAAAAATTGAGCTATTTCTTTACGACTGCAAGCATTTTTCATTAGAAAACACTGCTATAAAACAATCTTCACCATGTTGTTTTAGTAGCGTGCATTCAACTATGATATCTTCATCATTTTTAATAAAAATGAGTGATTAAAAATAACTGGAAATCTCATATTGTGTAGAAAAAGACCCAAAATGATTTGAGCTATTTTTTTGAGAACTATGAGCAATTTACATCTAAAAATGCTACTATTTTTCACATGAGAACTCCTTATCAGCTGAATTCTTTCTTTACACTCCTCGACAATGATTTGTTCCTTTTGATTTTGCACTTTCCTATAGTAATTATGTCATCTAAAAATAGATTCTTGCAACATATAATTATCTCCTTCAAATTTGAATCTCTAATAACTATTGAATTTTTTTAGAACATGTCTCTCTCATTAAATAAATATAGACAATTTAGGAGCATTCTTCGCATGAGACTTAATTAATTAAAAGATATGTAACTTGTAGAATTCATTGCATGTAAATTTATTTCCTCTTTATATGCAAAATATGATGCTAAATCTCTATATTTGCATAAATAAATTCAACAACAATAAATCAAATAAACTCATGAAATGGAAAGTACAAAAATATAGAGAAAATGAAAGTAAAATGGAGCAATTTATATTGAATATGAGAGGGCATTTTATACAATTTCTTGCTCCTAAAATCATGGAGTCAAGTCTTATCATTTTATCCCCATATCTCTCCTTTATTCCCTAGTCTTACTCCCAATCCCAAGATATTCTCACACATTCCTATCTCTATGAGTTGTGCATGACAACTAATTTTGCACACTCACATATTATTTAAATATTAAATAATACTAATATTCAAACCATATGTTCACACTATGAACACTAATTTCCTAACATTCACCCCCTTAGTGTGAACATGGGTGAGTTTTGTCTAGTACCTGCTCATGTTCTACAATACGATGGTTTTCAAAGAGTACCATCAACTCCAACAGGTTTTCTAGTGGAACCATTAACCACTTTGTATGTGATTTTCTAAGAGATTCACAAACTCTCAAATTGGTTTTCTAGTGGACCACCAACCACTTTCATAGCAACATACATGTTTCCCACCCCCATCCTTACATTCAAGGGAAAATACAAGAAATATCGCTCACACAGAGCTCACTTATTACAAGATTGAATAAGAATAAATCATCTGTTCTTATTACAATACACAATGAAAATTAAACATAACAAAAATAAATGACACAAATTCATTGTTTGGCCCCTTTGCTGCATGGATCGACAAGAGGTCATTGATTAACCTCCATCCTCTGTTACCTCCTTCCTCCATCATCTATTTCTTTAGTTACTCAAAAACATTGATCATAAAACTCAAAATAACCCCCATAAAGTGGACGTGCATACAAGTCAAAATGCGTCCAATTAAAAAATTACATAAATGTATTATGCACCACTTTTTTTTTGCAGATCCCTGTTTTTATTTCCATGTTTCTCTTAAAATAGAAACTAGGTTTTTATAAAATTTTAACATAAATTTTCTAGATATTCACCGAACAAACCCAATAAATTTCGTAATATTTCGAATCTGGGGTTTTTAGATACAAACAATCTATCAAACATTTTTTAAAAACAACAAAAAAAAATTCACTCAACTTACACAAAAATTTATGCATATATACAAGAAGAATCTAAAGCTGATGTAAACTGTAATATTGTGTGTCTTGTTCTTATATTTCCATAAAAAGATGAGTCATCAATCGGATGTCATATGAGTAAGCTACATTCTTTTCTTGTGATGTGTCTCGTTGGAAATTTTCTTACGGGATTCCTTCAACCATCTTCTTCTTCTTCTTCTTCACACTTTTAAAAGGAATCCTGCTCCGATACGAGATTATGCTAAATCTCTATATTTGCAAAAATAAATTCAATAGCAATAAATCAAATTAACTCATGAAATGGAAAGTACAAAAATACAAGAGAAAATGAAAGTAGAATGGAGCAATTTATATTGAATATGAGAGGGCATTTTATACAATTGCTTGCTCCTAAAATCATGGAGTCAAGTCTTATCATTTTATCCCCATATCTCTCCTTTATTCCCTAGTCTTACTCCCAATCCCAAGATATTCTCACAAATTCCTATCTCTATGAGTTGTGCATGACAACTAATTGTGCACACTCACATATTATTTAAATATTAAATAATATTAATATTCAAACCATATGTTCACACTATGAACACTAATTTCCTAACAAAATATATTTCTAAATCAATTAGATCGACATGCAAATAAAAACTTTAAAAAATTAGCTAATTCATTAAATAAAAGAGAAAAAACAGGGATGCATGCTATTAGAACTTTTCTAACAACTCGCATGAGTCATTACATGCAAAAAGGAATGTCTCACTTCATTAATTATAAGAGTTAAAAATAGAACTCTCTTCTTGTATGTTTGAACTCTTCAACCGAATGAGTTATTATATGAGAGAATAATGCATACCTTTTGCATTTTTCCACCGTATTCTAATAGATTTCATTATTGTTGTAGATTCATTTTTATTGCAGAATTTGAGTCACGGAGATGGTTGCATGCAAAAAAATTTCTAAAATATACGCTAAGGGTTTCATCATGTAGGGAAAGAGCTGTAGATGAAAGGATGTAAACATGAAGACATCCTACACCTTTTCCTTCAACATGGTGTTTCCTTCCTATGTGACAAAAACAACTCAGCTTTTCCTTCAACTCCCAATCTGTTTGCATAAATATTCCATAGAAATATTTGTCTCTGCTAACCTACAAAAAGTTAGTTTTTTTTGTATTTCTTACATGCATGAACTATTATTTAATCTTTACCAGTAATAGATACATGTAAATAAGAAATATTTAAAATAGGAAAACATCATCATGCATGAAAATAATAAACATGAAATGATGTTTCCATTTTATTGAGGGGGTTGATTTTCACAATCTCTAGTAGGTTTCTAAATGTAATTGAAATAAAATTTAATCTATTTACAGAAAAGAAATATTAATCTATTTTAAATAAAATAAAATTTTAATGAAACTCACCAAATACTTCATGTCAAAGAATCTTCTAAGAGGTATTCTACATCACTAGAATATTCTTTAAAAAAACACGAGTCATCTAATAACACCATGATCCCCGACAATGTCGTCAAAATGATGAGTTTCATCAATCCTCTTCATTAATAATGTCAATCCTTGGCTAGTGTCCAATGGCTATATGCAATAGGAGAAAGAGATCTTTGGGAAAAAAATCATTCAAACACAATCCAAACTTACATAAATTAAAAAGCAAACTTGCAGAAATGGAAAAGCACACTTGCAGAAATTAAAAATCACACTTGCATAAAAGAAATTGTTGAATTGAAAACAAATGAAAAATAAATAAGACACCTGTAGGTTCACAAAATAAATTGTACAAAAAGAAAGATTACATGACATAAAATTAGAAATTCACAACAAAAAGGAAAATTACAGAATAAAGAAATAAATATAAAACATTGATCCATATTCCTTGGAATGAGTGGCCAACTCATTCCTTGAAGAGGACTTAATTCATACTTGCAAAATTTAATTCAAAACCTGCAGAATAATTTTACTCATAATATTAGAGAGAAAGAATGGATTTTCATTGATTGGTAAAATATTACATACAAGAGTGTGGAAGGTTGCATTTATAGTTCATGCATCCAACCAAATCCTCTTTTTGGGAATACAATTTGATCTTCTCTTTATTATAATTTACTTAGTCCACACACCAAGAACTAACTACCTATTCTTCGGCATTAGATTTATTCAAAATAATAAATCCTAAACAAACTTGCCAAATACCCAATATGCCCAAAATTGTTTACCCTATTCGAAAAAATTCGTACTTTTAAAATAATGGGTCGTTTGTGTTTTTATGGGAAATTTGTATTTAATTATTTTGAGCCCCAAATGCCCAGGCTATTTCATTGCCGCTTTGTCTTTAACTTTAATTATTATGAGCCCGAATGATATTTGCATTTTAACTCTATTATGAGAGAATATGTTATTATTCCTATGCTTTAGAAGGGTTTTAACTTAATAAGTTTTGGGCTTTATTTGTAACTTTTGGCAATTTTTCGTGTTTTTGTGTTCCCTGCTTTCGCTTTCTGTGAAATTTCTCTAGAACAATTCCTTCACGGTAAGCCCGATTTTTGGCCTGAGCAAGGAAAACATATACGCACATTATGCCCGGAGGAAGTCACCATCGAGGTCCGATCACTGGAAAAAGCGAAGTCGCACGACAAAAGCCCTCGCGGGGATGGGGCGCATTTTTGGAAAACAAAGGATTTAAGCCGCAATGGGAAAATAGAAGCCACAGTGCATGGTGGAATTTTATACCTGCCTCAGCAGGTACTTTTCCCGTGATATAAAATTCACTTAAGCCGCAGTGGGAAAGTTAGAGGCTACAGGTGTGGAATTTATCACTCTTCTACGCCTCAGGTAAAAATTCCCATGGTGAAATAAAAGAAAGTGACTTAAGTGAAATCATGGGATTTTATCACCGCCTGCAGGTAAATAATCCCATCAAAGTCAAATCACTTAAGTGGATCATGGATTTCCGGGCTGCCTCACAGGTAAAAATCCCATTGTCGAAAATTCTTAAAATAGAATTCTATTATGCAAAAAGTGCGACCCACCTTGGGTGAATAATAATGCATTAAATAAATATTTGTTAATATTTATTCACCCAATTTCACAAGCACCCAGCTTGTGGAAAAGTCAACAAAAGCAAAGGGGAATAAATCAATTGAAATAGAATTCCAAAATTAAATAAATTTAATTTATTTAATGCAGCCCTTCTTTTGAGAAGGAATTAATACTTTTAAAGTATTAAATGATTATATTAATTCCTATTTTCAAAGTGGCTATGGTCAAAGCACACCGTGAAGCTTAAGTGAAGTGAAGTGTGATGATTAAATTGAATTAATTTAATTTATTGATGGTTGTCCTTAAACATGCTATATTTAAAAGAGAAGAGCATTGATTTTTAATTAATTAATTGCCTTTAATTGTTAGGGCAATTATTAATTATAGAATTGTGAGGGTTATATAAGCATGGCAGCCATATGGGTGAATTATTTAATTCACAGGTAAAAGAATCGTGCAGCCAAGAGGAAAAGTGCGCCCATTCAAGAAGGATTTTGCTCAGCAAGGTGGAAACAAGGCTAAAAGCTTCCAAATTTGGTGCATGCTTTGAAGGAGGTTGATCTTTGTCTGCATAATTGTTTGCACAGGTGTTACAGGAGCTCAAATGTCAGTTGTTAAAAGGATTCATGCTCTCTTTATGTGCAAATTAAACACCATTTTTTGGGCAGCAGTTTGAAAAGTGCAGATTTTTACAATTAAAATTCACTATTCATGCTCCGGTGGCCATTTTTGTCTGAATAAATTGCAGGAATTCATTACAGGTGCTTTACAAAGGAAAAGGAGCTTTTATCAATGTCCAATACATTGCATATATCCTCCGAATCTGAAGAATTGTCCAGATCTGCACTAGTATTGAAGAAATCCAGCCAAGTAAGAAGAAAAAGAATTATTCAGACAAAGATAGACAAAGCTATGGCGAAGAAAGATGAAAAAGAAAGCACAACGGAGTCATGCATCACTTCTAAATTTACAGATATCGAGACACGATCTAGGCTCAAACCTCTCACAATCGATAGACAATCCGAGCAGAAAGACTTCACTCATGCGCAGCAGAGAAACTTCACTCATGCGTGCATATTAAAAGCAAAGGGAATTATTCGAGCTCAGCAGCTTTTTCCATCCATAGCCCAGTTGCCAAAGTTTGTTATGCAGGTGCAGATCCATATCCAGATGCAGATGCAGATGCAAATCCATATGCAGATCCAGATCCAGATCTCATAGTTGCAAAAGCTTCCGGCACAAAGGCTTCATCCTCTTGTTTCAATGCAGCCCGTGAAGAAGACAAATGCCTGGAAAATTCCTTCCAAGATCTTGTGCATGTGCTCTCATCTTCCAAATAAGCTTTCATTGAATTTTCATTCACCCCGAGTGTTTTTCTGAATTTTTAATTGCTCATATGCAATTAAAAATAAGGATGATGAGTTATCTACGGCCAACCTCAGATCATGCATGTACAAAAGAAGAACTCGCAAAACTTCAAGGATAAAAGAGAAGACAATGCGAAGGCAAAATTCCAGCTTGCTTCCAATCCAACCACTTGCAATTCCAAATTGTTTCCAAATCTACAAGATCCAAATCCAAATCTAGATCCAGAATTTGAATCAGTGCGCATGACATGAAAAAGACAAAGTCAGCTTTCCTCTTCCTTCTTTCCTCCGACAAAGTCAGCTTTCCTCTTCCTTCTTCTTTCCTCCGACAAAGTAATTGAGCGATCAATTAAATTATACAACTTAAGTGATTGGTTTAAAAGCCATTACTTGAAGAAGTCAACTACTTGGAGATAGGTGGCGGACGTGCAAAATAGAAGGTTCTATTTTCAGTTGCAAATCATACATGTCACGCAAAGAGGAATTCCAGGAGGAAGATTGCCAGTTGTTTCTTTCCCGACTTCCACATGTGCCAGTTCAACTAAAGCTTCCAACTTGTAATTGCCCCTCTACATTCTATAAGTAGAGGAAGAACCTTCGGTTAATCATCAATCAGAATTTGTAAGCAGCAATCTTGTGTTCTAGACTTTGTGCTGAACCCCTGAGAGCAACTTGGAGCAAAGGAATACAAAGGAGCAGGTTTCCGGAGAACTTTGTGTCACGGTGTACTTGTGTTTCTTGCTTTTAATCTTAGATCTCTTAATAAACTTTGTGTTATTTTAGATCTGGATCTAGAGCTGCCTTTGTTTTATAATTCTGTGTGTTCATATCTATTAAGTTTCTTCTATGTGCATGCAATTAGCTCTGCTATCTACTAATTGGATGCACATCTTCCCATTTCTTCTCTCGTATTTCCTTTACTTCTTCTTCTTCTATAACTTTCCTTTCTTAAACAAATTGCTTACTTGCTTAACTTCTTAGTTATGGTTCATGAACTAAGTGGTTAAAGTAAAACCCCGATAGATAATAACACATTTTTTATTGACAAATCTGACACGGGAGCCTCACCGGTTAAATGAGGGAGATTTATCTCATGACTGCCTAGGTTTGATGCTATGCAGAAAATCTAGCCAACAGTTTTTGGCGACTCCGCTGGGGAACAACTATCTTTGCAGATCAAAGCTTATCTATTGAAGATCAGAGTGTTTTCCATACAAATCTCAACCTGGCTGAACGTCCATTCACCCGATCCGTGAAGGCGCAAGGAAGGACTGATCATTTCTTCCGATTGCAGGAGCAATTCAATTTCAATCATCCTCCTCAAGTTAGAAGCCGCAGATCTAGTCTTTCACCAGGAAGAAGAGTGCAAACACATCCAGATCCGGATCATCTTCAATAATCCGCATCCGGCAAATGGAATTATTCATCAAGTCTATTCTCAAAGAGGACGTGCCCTTCATCATGCTGAACCGAAACCCACTTGCCCCTCGCAGCAGCGCTGCTCCATGGGGCGCAGCCTTCTGACCTCTCGAATCTACTCCTCCTATGCATGATCTACCTAAAGGGACGAGAAAGAATTTTCCAAAATTCTTCGAGATGGCAAAGCAAATCCATGACCACTTGGCTGCGTTTTTCATATCCTCGTGGAGTGCTTGCATAATGAACATGAAGATGTATCTCTCATCGAGACTTTCATAGAGACTCGCATGACTTGGCCGAGAATGGTTCTACCGCTAGCTCTCCCGCACCATAACCAATCGGGCTACTATGCGGATGCGTTCTCGAAAAGATTCAAGGCAGCCAAGATTCCAAAGACTTTTGATAACTCCAACTCACTCAGTTGAAGAAGGAGCCACATGAGCACATGCGGGATTTTATTGCAAAATTCCAAAGATTACTATACAAAATTCCAACTTCTGCTTCTCTGAATGATGAGAATCAAAAGGTGTTCTTCATCAATGCTTTGCTTCCTGAAGTAAGCTATCAACTGCGAAGAGCACGCCCCCGCTGATTTGTTAAAGAGCCAAAACATGGCGGTTGAAATTGAAGATGACCTCATCATGGCTGGAAAGATAAAGAGCAACACTTCTAGAGCTGAAAGTTCATCCTCTGCTACTACTTCCGATTCACTATTGCAAAAGTTAGCAAATGAGATGATGCAGATGAAGAAACAAATGGCTCAAATGGCTCAAGGCAACAACATTACCCCTGCTCGAATTTCAACAACAACCGAACCGCATTGCTGGTTCCCAAAGATTAGCAATTGAAGCTGCTCCTAGAAATAACGTGGAGATGAATGAAGAAGACCAAGAAGCTGATGCTGATCAATTCGAGAATGATGATTTTGTAGGTCTCTGCTGCGACTCCAACATTAATTACCTAAACTACAAATCTGAACATGACGATGAGAAACTTCATGAAGATGATCATGGTCATGCATATGCAGTATTTACAAGATCACAAACTCGCCAAGCTGAGGCATTAGCTAACGAACAAAGAAGGGGCAGCCCTTTACCTTCTTCTTTAGCTCCTAGAGATAAGAATGCAAGTTCTTCATCTCAACCACAGAAAGTGGCTCAGGTATCTGAATCTATTTCTTCTTTTGACATTATTGATCATGCCAAGAAAACTAAAGTTCAAATGTCAGAAGCCGAATACCTGAGAGCTTTTCCTGAGCAGTTAAATATGCTAGTCAAATATGTGCAATCACCAGACAATCCAGTACATCAAAAGGCCTTTTTCCTAAGCCCAAGGATACTCCTCCAAAAACAACACTACAGTTGTTAAAAATCCTCACCATCTTCTGAAAGAGTGGAACCATTCTATGTTTCCCTATTGCTTAATGGTTTCAAGTTAAGCAATTGCATTTTAGATTCAGGTGCTTCTGATAATGTCATGCCAACTAAAGTTGCAGATGCTCTTGGGCTTACCTTGACAAAGACCATAAAAAGGTGCTACTCCATGGAGAGACAAGTCCCTTTAATCGGACAAATCAAAGATGCACAAGCTGTTCTGGCAGCTTTTCCTGACAAAAGATTAAAGATGACAATCTTAGTTGCAGATATTCCTGTCTCCTACGGGATGTTGCTGAGTAGAAACTTCTTGCAAAGAGCTGGGAGGAGAAGTAAAGATGGATTGGTCCTGTGCACATATTCCTATCAAAGGGCTTAACCATAAGTTGGAGCCGAAAAGAAGTCCAGGTACACGGTTACAAAATTTGAGGATCCTAGATCTCGATTCTTTTTCAGGAATCTGACCATGGGGTCTATTTCTTGGAAACGGATAAAGATGTTCCAGAGCAAGAACTTCAACCAGAGCTAGAGCCAACAAAAGAAGAAGAAAAAGTTTGGACTCTTGGAGTTTAAAGGCACATGTTGTTCTTTTGGATCAGGAGCCGGCGCTACTAATATCTCCAGATCATGAGGTATTTCCATACTCCCACAAGCTGATGTTCGAGAACACCAATCATACGGCATGGAGTATGAAGCATTGCTTCTAGAATGGAGCAAGCTAAAAAGAAAGGAGTAAAACTCCTCAAAGCCCAAGGAGATGCTGAACTTCTAGTAAAGCAGGTTCGAGGGCAAAGTCAAGTCAAAAGAGATAAGCTGGAGCATTACAGAGATAAAGTGCTTTCCGCCACATTCATTTTGTAGCCTTCTCTATTGACTTCATTCCAATAAATCAAATCAAAACCAAGGCAGATTCTTCGGCAAATACAAATACACTATTGAATCCGGATAGACCACCGTCCATATTCAGACAAGGAAACTATAAAGTGGAGATGGTCTACCACCCCAGAGTCCCTGAACAAACATCTGCATGTCTGCATGTTGAAGGGAGTAAATCACCACCACGACAAACAGTCACAAGGAAAAGTTGATCCAGGTTATGATGATAATAGTGGAATAGTCCAACCAAAAGGTAACAAAATCCCCAAGGGTTTAGTTTCCTTAGTGGAGACTTTCAACAAGCATGATCAATACCTGAAGAAGAACAAAGAATATGGTGATAGTTCTTC
Organism: Taxus wallichiana var. yunnanensis; assembly: GCA_018340775.1. Lineage (NCBI taxonomy): Eukaryota > Viridiplantae > Streptophyta > Pinopsida > Cupressales > Taxaceae > Taxus > Taxus wallichiana. Next base: position 486,741,364 of record CM031243.1, read on the forward strand.
CTCAAAATGCAAATTGGTAAATGGGAACGAGAGCAAGTTGATGCAGACTTACCCACCACAGAGAGAAGAAAGGATGAGCCACCACCAGATGAAGTTGATAAGGACTTGCCTAGAGTATTTGACAAGAAGGCCAAAGAAAGGAAGTTCAAGATCGAGATTGGGTACTCTGGTGGGACAAGAGACATGAACCGAAGGGCATACATGAAAAATTTGATCCACTCTGAAAGGGCCCTTCGTGATCAAAAGAGTTACAGGAATGGATACTTTCTTCCTTGCCTACCGGGATGGAATTGAGTTACCATTACCTTTCAACGGCAAGATCTCAAGCTATTCAGAATCAAAAAAAGCAGGTGGTAAAACCTGTATGTATATAAATAAAACTTTGTTTGTTTTTCCTTGTTTTGTTTTTGTTTTTGTGTTGTGTTTGTTTGCCTGACCCCGTGCCCAAAAGACAAGATACGAAACCAGAGATGCTGGGATCTCATCTTTTCCTCACATTCTAATAGACAGAAAAAAAGATGTCCACAGACGGAGCCAATCAGTGTCACCTGATTTCATCCTCAAATCTCAGCGACTACCCTATCCGAAAAAATTTCATACTTTTAAAATAATGGGTCGCTTTTGTGTTTTTATTGCCTCGAAAGTTCTCAGATTACACAAGATATTCCCAAAGAGCCATATTAGCCTTTTTTTCGCCAAATACCCAGATGCCCAAAATTGTTATATTCTGTCATGCCGGATTTGTCTCAAAAATTTGTATTTAATTATTTTGAGCCCCGTATGAGGCTATTTGCGCTCTGCTTTAACTCTATTATGATCGAATATGTCATTATTCCTATGTACCAAGGGTTTTAACTTAATAAGTTTTGGGCTTTATTTGTAACTTTTGGCAATTTTTCGTGTTTTTGTGTTGTCCCGCTTCGCTTTTCTCAGAAATTTCTCTAGAACAATTCTTTGTGGTAAGCCCGATTTTTGGCCTCGGAGCAAATGGAAAACATATACGCACATTATGCCCGGAGGAAGTCACCATCGAGGTCCGATCACCGGGAAAAAGTGAAGTCGCAGCACGTGAAAAGCCCTCGTCATGGATGGGCGCATTTTTGGAAAACAAAGGATTTAAGTCGCAATGGGAAAATAGAAGCCAGCAGGTGGGATGTATGGGAATTTTATACCTCGCCTAGAGGTACTTTTTCCCCCGTGTTATAAAATTCACTTAAGCCGCAGCAGTGGGAAAGTTAGAGGTCAGGCAGGCAAGTGGAATTTATTCGTCTTTCGCCATAGGTAAAAATTCCCATGGTGAAATAAAAGAAAAGTGACTTAAGTGAAATCATGGATTTTATTACCACTTGCAGGTAAATAATCCCATCACAAAGTCAAATCACTTAAGTGGATCATGGATTTCCGGCTGCCTCAGGTAAAAAATCCCATTGTCGAAATTCTTAAAAATAGAATTCTATTATGCAAAAAGTGCCCCACCTTGGGTGAATAATAATGCATTAAATAAATATTTGTTAATATTTATTCACCCAATTTTGCACCTGTGCTTGTGGAAAAGTCAACAAAAGCAAAGGGGAATAAATCAATTGAAATAGAATTCCAAAATTAAATAAATTTAATTTATTTAATGCAGCCCCTTTTGAGAAGGAATTAATACTTTTAAAGTATTAAATGATTATATTAATTCCTATTTTCAAAGGGCTATGGTCAAAGCACACCGTGAAGCTTAAGTGAAGTGAAGTGTGGATGATTAAATTGAATTAATTTAATTTATTGATGGTTGTCCTTAAACATGCTATATTTAAAAGAGAAGAGCATGATTTTTAATTAATTAATTGCCTTTAATTGTTAGGGCAATTATTAATTATAGAATTGTGAAGGTTATATAAGCATGGGCAGCCATATGGGTGAATTATTTAATTCACAGTAAAGAATCGCAGCCAAGAGGAAAAGTGCGCCCCATTCAAGAAGGATTTTGCTCAGGCAAGGTGGAAACAAGGCTAAAAGCTTCCAAATTTGGCGCATGCTTTGAAGGAGGTTGATCTTTGTCTGCATAATTGTTTGCACAAGTGTTACAGGAGCTCAGGTGTTGTTGAAAGGATTCATGCTCTCTTTATGTGCAAATTAAACACCATTTTTTGGGGCAACAGGCTTGAAAAGTGCAGATTTTTACAATTAAAATTCACTATTCATGCTCCGGTGGCCATTTTTGTCTGAATAAATTACAGGAATTCATTACAGGTGCTTTACAAAGGAAAAGGAGCTTTTATCAATGTCCAATACATTGCATATATCCTCCGAATCTGAAGAATTGTCCAGATCTCGCACTAAGTATTGAAGAAATCCAAAAAAGAAGAAAAAAAGAATTATTCAGACAAAGATAGACAAAGCTATGGCGAAGAAAGATGAAAAAGAAAGCACAACGGAGTCATGCATCACTTCTAAATTTACAGATATTGGAGACACGGATCTAGGCTCGAAACCTCTTGCTGAATTGATAGACAAATCCAGAGCAGGAAAGACTTCACTCATGCGTGCAAGAAAAACTTCACTCATGCGTGCATTAAAAGCAGTGGAATTATTCGAGCTGCAGCTTTTCCATCCATAGCCCAGTTGCCAAAGTTTGTTATGCAGGTGCAGATCCATATCCAGATGCAGATGCATATGCGCAATGCAAATCCATATGCAGATCCCGCATCCAGATCTCATAGTCAGCAAAAGCTTCCAGACAAAGGCTTCATCCTCTTGTTTCAATGCAGCCCGAAGAAGAAGACAGTCAAGGCGTGAAAATTCCTTCCAAGATCTTGTGCATGTGCTCTCATCTTCCAAATTGAAGCCTTTCATTGAATTTTCATTCACCCCGAGTGTTTTCTGCAATTTTTAATTGCTCATATGCAATTAAAAATAAGGATGATGAGTTATCTACGGCCAACCTTGCATTGATGCATGTACAAAAGAAGAACTACAAAAGCTTCAAGGATAAAAGAGAAGACAATGCGAAGGCAAAATTCCAGCTTGCTTCCAATTCCAACTTCCAGCTGCAATTCCACTTGCTTTCCGATCCAAAATTCCTTCTTCAGATCCAAAGCTTTGAATCAGTTACATGCAGACATGAAAAAGGACAAAGTCAGCTTTCCTCTTCCTTCTTCTTTCCTCCGACAAAGTCAGCTTTCCTCTTCCTTCTTCTTTCCTCCGACAAAGTAATTGAGCGATCAATTAAATTATACAACTTAAGTGATTGGTTTAAAAGCCATTACTTGAAGAAGTCAACTACTTGGAGATAGGTGGCGGACGTGCAAAATAGAAGGTTCTATTTTCAGTTGCAAATCATACATGTCACGCAAAGAGGAATTCCAGGAGGAAGATTGCCAGTTGTTTCTTTCCGACTTCCACATGTGCCAGTTCAACTAAAGCTTCCAACTTGTAATTGCCCCTCTACATTCTATAAGTAGAGGAAGAACCTTCAAAGTTAATCATCAAGATCGAATTTGTAAGCAAGCAATCTTGTGTTCTAGACTTTGTGCCGAACCCCGAGAGCAACTTGGAGCAAAGGAATACAAAGGAGCAGTGTTTCTGAGAACTTTGTGTCACGGTGTACTTTGTTTCTTGCTTTTAATCTTAGATCTCTTAATAAACTTTGTGTTATTTTAGATCCGGATCTAGAGCTGCCTTTGTTTTATAATTCTCGTGTGTTCATATCTATTAGTTTCTTCTATGTGCATGCAATTAGCTCTACTATCTACTAATCGGGATGCACATCTTCCCCATTTCTTTCTCTAAGTGGTTTTAAAACCTTTACTTCCTTCTTCACCGGTAAATAAGATTTATCTTGACTCCTTTCTTGCATAAAATCAACTTTCACTAGTTGGCTTTCCGTAGCTATGTGAATAACTTTTAGTTATGGTTCATGAACATAAGTGGTTTTAAAGTAAACTTTTGGTACCCTATAAACTTGAGTAGAGTAGATAATAACACGGCCAACCTCTCTCCGTATTTTTGATGCGAAGAGGGGAGATACTATGTAGCAGCGATTATATGGAGATGAGTCTCGGGGTGTGAGATATACATAAGTATATTTTGATTACCAAGTTTTGCATGATTATGGGAAAGATGGTTGTCTATATATGACCATGTTGATGTTGGGGATTTCATGTTTTACACTACCCAATTCAGGAGGTGGGAGATTCCCATGGATGATGATGTAATTTGTTACAAAGATGATGGAGGATCACATGGTATTTGAGTGGGCTCCTACAATTTTAGGACAAAATTTCGAGAGAAATATGGGCTTAGACATCCCACAAACAATATTGTATTGATGTTGGATTTCTACTACAGTGTTGGGCTTACCAACACATTGCCATTTCTCATCCATTGGGGTTGTCTGGTGTTATAGATGTGAGGTACCCTAGTTTTATGATGTGGATTGCTAGTCTTGGTAGGGTGCGAAGGCCAAGGGGCCTACCTATTACATCGATTTGATATCAGGGTTGCATGTGGGTGATGTGACCTAGCGACCATATATGGTTATTTCCATGCTTGGCCTGATTTTTCCCAGGATTTATTATGTTTACAACAAGATATATGGGTTTAGGGCTGCGAGTTTGTGAGGATTAGTTACTCTATTTTAGTTAGGTCGAGACAGGTTTGGCACAGTTTTAGAGTGTACCCATAGATATAATTTTGTACAAGTGGGAGGATGGGGATACTCGATACCCCATAGGCTATTGTTGTGAGGCCTACACTCATGGGTGAGAAGCCTGTGATATAGGTCCAGACATGAGGATTGACAGATGATTTTCATTGATGATGCAAGAGTGACACCAGATTTTGCGGCATGGTGGGCATGTTCTCGAGGGATTTTGAGAGGACATGGAAAGCATAGAGGGCTACATAGGCAGTCATATGTGTATGTGCTTGGGTGGAGGAAAGAGTATAAGAACCTAAGGAAGAGGAGGGTAGAGTTGAGGGTGATGACATTGTAGCCACAATAGTTCTGATGGTAGTGACGACCGAGAAGGCTATAGTGGATACTTGAGAGAGATGTCACTCGGAGGGAACGAGATGATCTTACGGGGATTCGGGACATGCTTATCACAAAGCATGATGGGTTTATTACAAAATGTGATGGTTTATAGGATTAGCTTTTAATTGTCTTTGTTGATAGAGATAAGTACAAGGGACAATGGGATACTTTGAGGAAGGCCTAGGGGATCACGAGGCCTTCCATTTATGGTGTGGATTTGTCCACTATGGCTCATCGAGAGGGGCACCCTTGACACCTATTACGAGTTATGCGGATCATTATACGTCTCTACGGGAGGAGCAAGATTACTATGTAGACATGATCATCGGGGGACTATCCCAACGCCACACTTTATGTTGATCATGTAGCTACCCAAGGGGACATCACAGCAGTGATAAGGCCTAGTGACATCGCAACAAGTGTGGTTCATCTAGCCCGAGAGGCTAGGGAGAGGTGGCGATAGAGGAACCGGTGGTGGTACAGTGTGCAACAAGGTGTATGCCTACTCCTAGAGGTGATGCTTTGGTGTCGTACCATACTAGGAGATGTAGATTTTACTATGTGATATTGTAGGCTAATGGAATCCCTTTGATATATATATATGATACATTTGTGATGTATTCAGGGACTTTGATTTATTTGACGATGATGATGTTTTTATGGTTTTTAGAATTTAGAATTTTGTTGATCGGCTCACGAAGCCTATGATGTTACATGGATGATATAATTACTTGATTTCATATATACATGATGATTCTAATGATTATGACTATGATGACTATGATTCGATAATTTTTATAATGTTTATGATATTTTTATGCATATTCATTGATTATGAGTCTTGATGTTTGGCTAGCCTTTAGGAAACAAGACTTAACCACAATATATCGATTTAGAATGAAGTAAAAGTGGAAATAATGCCACACCGAATATATATGTATGTAATGGGTTTTAATAATGCTTGTACTTATAGCCTTTTGAAATTTTAAATGATACTATCAATAGATAGTTCATATTAAACATGGGGACTTTGGATAAAAATAATATGAAAGGGTCATATGAATGCATGCCTTTGTGGGGAAAATAGTTCTCCCTTTTAACAACTTACAAGGAATCAATGCTCCGGCTCTTTATGAGAAGCAAACAGATCGGTGTGGGAATTTTCCTATGGGAAAGTTAATCGATGTGGGAATCTTTCCAAGATTCTTTGACTTTTGGATTTCTTTTTTGAAGGTTGGTCAATGCAGGAATCCTTTTCCATAAGTAGTCATCCTTTGAGGTACGATCTACATCTTCTATTTTGTTTGAATGAATATCATTCAAGGGATCGGTCCATGACTTTAAAATGGTATTTTTCCTTTGAGGGATCAGTCTACTTTACTTTTAATAATATGATGTCTAAATATTTGTCCTTTAAGGGATCAGTCTATTTATTTTTTTATAATAAGAAGCATTTATATGTGTTTTTAGATTTAATTTGATCCGAGAGCAAGACCCACGATAAATAATTTATTAAGTAGGGGATATATGTGTAGGTGACACATATCCATATGCCCCATGTATAGAAAAAATGGTAATGGAGTGATTCTCGAGCTTAGTAAAATGGGAGTATGTTGTTTTGATAAGATCTTAAAATTGTTGTTATGACAATCAATCATTTAACAATAGAAAGGCCACAAGTGCAAACCATTTAGAGGTTCTTGTTCAAGTTCTCCATCAAGAGAAGCGAGATGATATGCTCTTGACCCATATTTGTGAGTAATAATGTAGGGACCAATCTAATTAGGGGCAAACTTCCCACGTTTACTTCATTCTAATTTAGTCACATTTTTATTTTCCTTAAGTACTAGGTCACCAATTTTGAAGTCACGTTCTTTGACATGCTTTTTGTATGCTCTACTAATGTGTTGTTGATAAACTTGGTGATGTTCAAGGGTTGTTAGATACTTTTCATCTAGTAATTCTAGTTGTGCAAGATGATTTTGGCGATATTCTTCATCGGGAATGAAATCCTTTAAGGATACATGGAGTGATGGAATTTGAATTTCTAAGGGTACGATGGCTTCAAATCCATAAACAAGTGAATAAGTTATAGCACCAATAGGTGTCATGAGATCTGGTTTGGTAAGCCTAAAGAGTGAACATGATTTGAATGTGTCAATTCCTTCCTGTGTCATTTACGGTTTTCATGAGGATTTTGTTAAGTGTTTTGTTGGAAGCCTCTGCTTGTCCATTTTCTTGAGGATAATATGGTGATGAGAATCTTAGTTTAATATTGAAAGTATCACAGAGATTTTTAACCTCCTTATTTTTAAAGGATTTACCATTGTCTGTGATAAGCTTATGTGGAATGCCAAAATGACATATGATGTTTTGATATATGAAGTTGATGATGGGTCCAGAATTTGTTGAAGTCAAAGGAATAGCTTCAACCCATTTAGTAAAATATTCGATTCAAAGTGATGATTGAATGATGTTGTTGAGATGACTTAGGATTAATTTCACCAATGAGATCTAACCCCCATTGAGAGAAAGGCCACAAGTCTTGAGCGGGTTGCAATGCTTGACTAGGGATGTGGATGAGATCATAATGAAGTTGACATTTAATGCACTTTTTCACGTATGTGCAAATAGTCTTTAGTGATAGTGGGCCAGTAATATCCAAGTCGTATGATACGCTTAGTGATGGCATTGCCATTGAAATGGCCTCCAAAAATTCCATCATGGACCTCTTTGATTGCATTGGTTGATTCGTGTGATTTGAGACAACGTAGTAATACACCATCAAAACTACATTTATAAAGGATGTCCCCTATGACAATAAAGTGAGTGACACGTTGAAGGAAGGATCATTTAGTGCCTTGTGAAAAATCTAGTGGGAGTTTAGATTCAGTAAGATAATCAAACATTTGGGTGTACCATAGATCCAATGGATTTTTGTCAATGATTTTTATGGAAGGTAGCTCATTTTTATGTGAAGGATGGTCTAATCATTGAATGACTACAGACATCTTAGTTTTATCCTTTGATTTTTCCATTTTGAAGGGCACAAGAGATCCTAGGGAAGCCATAGTGTGTGCAAACTGTTCAAAGACAATGGAATAGATTGAATGGTGTAATGGTCGAATGTGCCAAGGAGAAAGTCGACAACGGCCTTATACTTTTGAAGGACCTTGTTTTTATATTGATAGTATCCTTTGACCTAAATAATAGTGAGTTGTGAATCTCCATAGATTTCTAGATCATGGACACCTAGGAGAATAACAATAGTTAAACCCATGATTAAGGCCTCATATTCTGCCATATTGTTGGTACACTCAAAATTGAGCTTGAATGATAATGGGATGGGAATGTTCCAGGGTGGTATAATAACAACACCGATCCTCCTCCTTCTTGACATTTAGTGTCATCAAATAAGAGGATCATTTTAATGGGGAAGAAATCTGATTCATAATTATCGGATTCAATGATGTTGTTAATGGATTCATTGGGAAGCATTCATGAGGTGGCTGATTATCTAGAATGGGTGCCTTAGCGAGTTGATCGAAATGGCCTGAACTTTAATGGATTTTTGTGGTATAATTTCTAATTCAAATTCATTCATTAACATGAGCCATTGGGTTATGCGATCATTATGATAAGGTTTGGCATGCATGGCTTTAAGTGGGTTAAAACTAGTGATGACGTATGTTTTATGATTAAGAAGATAATGTTGTAGTTTGGAGGTGGAAAAATACAATGCACAACACAACTTTCAGCTTTAGAGTAGCGTGTTTCATATTCATGGAGCATGTGGCTAATTTAGTACACAGCCTGCTCACGGCCTTGATTATCATGGTAGGAAAGCATGGCCCCCTAAGGCATGTTCCAAGTGGATATGTATAAGTAGAAAGTCTCCCCATCACGGGGTGGATTGAGAAAGGGAACTAATAACAAATATTGTTTAATTTTATCAAAATCATTTTGACAATCAGAATCCCAATGGAACTCGACATCTTTGCAAAGTAGATGATGGAATGGTTGACAATGGTTAGAAAGTTGTGATATGAATCACTAAATGGACTGTAATTTTCCTTAAAGGATATGTAGTTGTTTGAGGTTAGAAGGTGGAGGAATTTTGATAATTGCCCTGAATTTTGTGGGATCAACTTCAATTCCACAAATAGATATGATAAATCCCAAAAAAATCTAGTGAGAACACCAAAAACATACTTTATAGGATTAAGATGGAGACATAATTGGATGAGACAGATGAAGATGGATTCAAGGAATTGGAGGTAGTTATCCCGATATTTGGACTTCCGAGGAGGTCATCAATGTATTCCTCAACGATTTTGTGAATAAGGTCATGGAATTTATATGTCATGGCTCCTTGATATGTTACCACAACATTTTTAAGTCCAAAATGCATAATACGGTAACAAAAGGTTCCCAAGGAGTTATAAAAGTAGTTTTCTATTGATCATCAGGAGCAATGATAATTTGATTATAAATAGAAAAACCATCCATAAGGGAAATCATTTCATGTCCTGTTTGTTAGGTCGATGATCTAATCTATATTTGGGAAAGGGAAATCATCTTTTGGACAGGAAAGATTGAGATCTCTAAAATCTGTGTAAATATGAGTCTTTCCTGAAGCTTTGGTTATAGGGACAACATTGGAGACCCATTGTGGATAGTCAATAGGTATGATAAAATTAACAGTTAAGAGGCATTACAACTCTTCCTTAACAAGGAGAGCTATACGAGGATACATCTTGCGGAGTTTTTGTTTGACTGGCCTAGTGTCGGGATACTTGACTATGTTATGTACAACAATGTTAGGGTCAATCCCAAGCATATCACTATATGACCAGGAGAAGGCTTGGTGATATTTTGTTAGGAATTTCATGAAATCATGTAATTCTTTCGAACTGAGACTCTGACCGACTTTAACTATATGGGGGTCTTGTGAGGTTCCTAAGTTAACGTCGATGGTTGATTCGTTAAGAAGAGTAGGCATATCGGATGGAAAGGATTTTTGAAGAAAACACTCTTCGAATGATACCATGTGAGAGAGGATAACTCGGTTTTCATGATATCGAAGGATATTTATATTGAGTGAATCTTCTTCAATCATTTCTAGAAAACTATTGGTAATGATTTAATGGAGTTCCCTGATTGATAGGTGAGTGGTCCTAAGGATATAGTATTGACAAAAAAAAATTTGGGTGGGATAGGTACAATATCATCTCGTATCAATGAATTTCTCGAGATTGATGGATGATGATGATTCTTGTTCGAGAATGGACATGGGGTTTCTTGTTCGGATGTAATGGTCTCGAGTGATCTCTAGGGTGAATTTTCTATAACCTAGACCATTTTTCTCATATGGTTTGAGAGTGCATAAGATAGGTTGGTCATGTGTTCCTTGTTCGTAATGTCCAAGGCCAAAGCCTTTCCATGCGCAACGATGGAGATACATACAAGAAAAGTTGGGGTTATCAAGAGAGTTAAGATTTGATTTAAACGAAATTACATGATGTGAATAAGTTGGATGAGATCTTGGATTATCGAGTCCACAATAGATTATATTTTTCTTAAGGTACGTAATTCCATAGGAGATAAAATCTCCTACATCGGGATCATACATGGGTTGCTTGTCGAGGTGACCATATGTTTTTGGTGATGGAATGGAGTTAATCATGAGAAATTGGTATTCCCGAGAGTGAGACGTTTCACACCTCGGTGAAAGAAGAATTGTCTGATAATGTGGAAGAAGGTATCAACGTACTAGTAGATGCTTGATCTGATGATACAGATGTGGATTTAGGTACCAATACATCATTTGGGTGGTACATCATATAACAATCAGCAAATGGATTGGGATCCACCGGACGGTGTGAGTTTATCCTTCATGTTCATACTTAAGATAGTGATGAAGAGTGGAAGGAACACAATGCATGGTGTGTATCCAAGGGCATCCTAGTAACATATTATATTAAAATTCCCCTTCTATGATGTAGAAGATTTTTGGTAAGGTTTTGACACCAAATTTGAGTGGTAAGATGATAGTACCTAATGTGGGTAAGATAGTATCATTGAAGGAATGTAACAAGACTGGATTTTGAGTGACAACTGTATTAGGTAACTTAATTTGTTCAAAGGAAAGGGAGGATATAATGTTGATCATTGTGCCACTTTGTCATTCATGACTCTTTGGATAGAAATGTCATTGATTTGAGTGATAATAAAAAGAGGTAAATCATGGTCTTCTAGTCTAAGAGAAGGTATCTCAAGATGGTTCAAATGATATGGAGGTGGATGCTTTAAGAGCACCTACAAAATTTGTAAATGAAGTTATGTCATTATAAGGTATAGTGATGGATTGAAGGGATTTTATCATGGCCTGCTTATGGGTAGGTGATGTTTGGACTAATTCATAAAGTGACATCCGAATGTTTGTATTGAAGTGGAAGGTGATGTTATTGTTGGTACAAATTTTTTTGCCCTTGGCATTTGTCTCAGGTCCCGTTAGGAGCTAAAGAAATAGATACTTTCAATTTACTAGGCAGAGTTGGTAACTCGAAAGGTGGCGAGTTGAGTGATAGGGGTCTTACCTTTCTAAGGCTCGGATGGTGTTTTGTCAAAATCTTGAGTACGAGTAGTGATATGGACTACATCGACCTAACATACTAATGTTTGTGGAATGACTCCATTAGGTGATGTAGGCGTTTATGTTAGAGTGGGTGTTGCGTTGGATTGAGAAAGAAGGAACAAAAATTTCCAACCTTCTCGAACTATCTAGTGGAAGGCCCTGCAATCTTCTATAGAATGGCCTTGTGTCCTATGATAATCAAAAAGGAATTGAGATCATACCAGGAGGGTTTCCATCCATGACGATCTAAAGGCTTAGGAGGTGGTAATGTAATAAGTGACATTTCAAGGAGATCTTTAAAGATGGTAGCATGACATCCTTTAGGTCTAGATGTAGATTGTAATGAGGGGATTTTTTCATCACTTTTGGGAAACAATGAAACAATTTGTTTACTTTACGTCCATGGTGAATTCCTTGATGAAGGTTGAGGATTTTATATGAATGGTCCTGTGGAGTAACACCGCATTGTATAGAGGATACATAGCGAAAATCCACTATGGGTGATATTTGAGAGTGGTGAGTGTGGGGTAAGGGCTTAGTGTGGGGATGTGATGAATGAGTTCTCGCTCCCGTAATTATGGGATGATTAGCGGGTATGAGAGAGGAAGAACCACACAAGGGATTCTGTCTGGGATTTTGGATGATGTTTTGTTCTATGGGTCTTGGCTTCGGTATAATAGGGGTTACCCAAAATAAAATACGCCCCTTGGATGGAGAGATGGAAAAAAGGATGGAGGACCCTAGAAATGATAAGTTTCGTCATAATGAGGACTTCTAAAGACCTAGAAAACACCCTGTTTTTTGGGTATTTTTGAAGTTTTGGATGAACTAGGTGTACTCGGTCAAAGTTGATGTTGATGAAGGAAGATGAGTTTGAATAGTATGGTTGATGTAATCTAAATGGTTTGTGGGTTTTGGATTATTTATATTCATGGGTGGAGAATGACCAAAATCCTTGGCCAATTTGGGTGGAGGTGGTTGAGCTAAGAATGTCTCGAGTGGTACCATAGTTATGTTTAAAAATCTTGATACAAGTGTGCATGTAGCCATTTCAGTAGTCATGGATTTAGTAATAACATTCAAAGAAGGTATGGGAACAAGTTTTGTAACAAGTTTCAGTTCTACAATTATAAGTTTATCAAGCTTTGGTATTGATTTTGTAGGTAGTAAATTATTGAGCGATATAGAGGTAAGAGTAGTTCATATGTTGGCTTTCAACAAGAGGAGAATCTATAGTTACAACTTTAGGTTCATTGGCCTCTGGTGTTGACTCTATGGACTCTACTTTGTTGGGTGATAGGATGGACTGCAGAATAGGCTCAAATTTTGTTATTGTATTAATGGTGTGGACGACATTTGTCTGTGGTTGTTTAGAATATGAGGGGTGGTTTGGGAAAGGTTATTTAAATATGTCAAGATTCTAGTTTGGGGGACATTCAAATTATCCAAATGAAGGTCACCTTGATCAATCAAGTCTTTAAGGAAATTACGGAATATGCTACATCTTTCTATATCATGACCATTAACCCTATGGAATTTACAGTAATCATTATCACAATACCAAATAGGTTTTGACACCGATATGTCAATAGGTCGAATGGGTGGTAGTGATATAATGTTTGAGAAATCAATCTATCAAAACTCGCACTATAATTTTATGCTATAGGTTTATAGTTGTGTTTTTGATGAGAGAGTTCAGTAACATATTTTTCTTTAGGAGCAGATTTGACTACAACAACATTGGTGGCTGTTTTAGATTTATCAGGGTTGGAAGTTGACTTAGATGGGAACTCCATTTTTGGTTTCTTAGGGCGAAGCTTCACCTGACCATCTTCTAGAGCTCATAATTCCAACTTATGGGCCATGGTAAAAGCCTCATCAAAAGTGTGGAATGATTGAATTTTTAGGGTAGATGAAATGTGTTTAGCACAAGCGTGACAGAAAATATCAATTAATTTTGTCTGTGGTAATGTGAAAGATAATTGATTGGTAACACCCCTCCAACGGGTGATGAAATCTGCAACAGATTCATCTTTGAATTTTCTGATGGCATATAGATCATTAATGGTGATTTTATGAGCTATGTTTATGGAAAAGTGATCTAGAAAAATTTGGGCGAGTTGCGTGAAGGAGAATAGAGAATGTTGTGGAATATTGTTATACCAGTCTAAGGAAGGACCAACGAGGGACATGGGAAATGTTCTCAACATCAGGTCTTGATCATGAGATATCAAATAACATGCATGGTGGAAAGTGTGAATGTATTGTTAGGGGTCTTCTTTTCTATAGAATTTAATAAATTTAGGAAGTTCCCAATGTGGGAATATGGTTTACCTAAACTTCACACAATTATTTATTAATTACCTTGTAATTGATAAATCCACATCGCCTTACCTACCACCTCACTTGGCCACCTCACCATGACCTAGCCCTAACCCTAAACTAACCTAATTAGGACCCATGACTTGGTCTAGACTCACATCCATAACTAATGCCTCCTTACTCGCACTCCAAAGCCGACCTTCTAGCCACTTGACCAAGCCCGCAACGATCTCTCTGAGAAAAGTTAGGAAGGTGGGCTATTTTACTAAAAATAGCCTACTTTTTCCTAACCGATGCCGGTTCTTACTCGACCGCCGCTTACGCAACCGCCATCGCCTCCTCGTAAATGGGCTTCCCAAACCAAAACAACGGATCGGAATTTCATTTTGAGATCACCAAGGATTTTTGAATCAAAGGAGAGTCCAAAGCGACACAGAGTCCGTAACTTCACTTGACCAAGCAGAGACGAGTGAAGAAACCAAGAGTTATACCAAGGAGATCAACTGCATCTTCACAAAACCAAGAGTTACATCTCGCATGTCCTCCATTATAACATTTCTTATGCTTTTGGAATTACAGCCCTCCCAAATCCGCTCCTCGAATCCATTATCCAACGTACTCATTGCCTCTAACTATCATTCCTTAGCTTCTAACCATCCCATTTCCCAATACCATCCAAAATCAGCCATTACAAACTCCACAACCAGCCCGTAAGATCCTAGAACCCACCGGATTTGGGTTATCGCAAATCGCCATCGGTTATAGGTAACCGCATCGGTTCCTTTGATCAAAACCAGAAAACAGCCTTTCCCCTACCTGGGCAAATGCCAAGCAATTTGATTGATATTTTACAATATTTTGTGTTAACTCATATTAGCAGGAAACCGACCACCTTCAAAGGAAGTTTTACATTTCCTGGCCCAAGGCAGCTTCTCATTTATTATCTAATCAAAATCTTGTGGTCTTGTGTTCTTATTTGCAGTAGTCCTTCCAAGACAAAAAGGAGTTCTTCGCAGCCACGATCTTTCTACGGTACGCGCACATCATCTCGACATTCTACAGTATTCCTCCTAACCCTAACCTTATCTCTGCTTCTATAAGGAACGAAGCATTTCCGAGTGAAACATTTTGGCACGACTTATGGGACCCATTTTGGGTTTTTCTTTATTTCTTGCTTGCTTTTATTATAGGGAGCATACTTGCTGTTTTCTTCTTCTAGAGATATTCACAGGTATTTTATTATTCTCGTAAAAGAACTTGCTTTGTTTTTGCATCTCGCATTAGTAAAAGTCATCTCTTTTGCTTCATCGAATATCACTTTCGATTTGGGTTTTAAAACACATGCATTACATTCCCGCTCGTTGTTTTTCAATTCTAGTGAACATAGATTAAGTAATGTGTCGTACACGTGGGGTGATATCCACGGTATTGACAGAAATTAACCTTAGTTTCACCGCACAACACATACCGAATCACTTCACAATTAACACAACACCAAACATCCCCTTTTTTTTCCGCGGTATTCCTCCGCCCGATTGAGGTAACCTTATAAGCCAAAACAACTTGACATTTCCCCTAAGTCTCTTGTTTAGGATTCTCGACATCATTCTACGCCTAAAGGCATAAGCCCACAATAATTAAAATTAACCCTAAGGTTAATCTCTCGATTTGCATGTGTGCATCTTGCTTGTTTGCTGCTCTCGCTTTCTCTCGTCATACTGCCTTTTTGTGATCAATAAGTTGATAAAACTACTCAACGCTGCTAAAAATCAAATTAGCAGCCCCTTTAGATATCTTCTTATCCTAGATTTTTTTTTTTTTTTTCGACACCGCATCGGTTAAGGGACCGACGCCGCTTTCTCCTCGACCGACACCGTTAGTAAACCGATATCGCCATCGCCTCTCTCACTTCGACAAACCAAAGAACTTGCCAAATTCACCATTCTCGAGGTTGTTTTTGTTCTTGATAGATTGAAACTTTCCCGTGTTCTGTCTATGGTTGTCATCACTCTAAGCAAGCCGCCATGGTTTCACACGCTTGCTCTGCTTTTTGCGCCTCGAATCACCCCTTCACATTCTATAGGAAACCCTACTGACACCAAAGTGAGATCCCCAAATTCCTAGGAGACAAGGACTTTGCCAAATTTCTCGGATGCTAATCCCAAATACCACTGCATAATACTATTTGTCTCATACCCCTGACCGTACGCCTGATGGTCAGCTCCTTATGGGCATGCCTATTAGTATAGCTGCTCATTTAGCTCCTACTCCTCCTGATAACAATACCTTACTTCCCGCATCACTAGCCCCGTCTCCCAATCCGACAGCGGCAGAGGTTCATACGACCCCGATTAGCTTTCCTTTTGTTAATCTTGACCCCACGTATCGCCACCACCAACCGCCTTCTATCTCATCTCTCTTCGCACTCACCCCATTCATGACTTACTCTCTCGCCACCTATTCAAACGAGCTTCCTTCTCAAGCTCCGCCTACCTTTTCATTCCCATATACGTATCCAAAGAACCTCAACACCTTATATGGGACATCCCTATTCTGTGGCACCATCATCTCATCCAACCACAGATTTCATCAAGCAAATGATGGACAAAATGCAAAACCTCGAGGCTTCCGCTTTCAGAAGTCGTAGCGCTGACATACGAGCAAGTTTGTCGGGAGCCCATTCACCCTTCTCGTCTCCCTTCATTCATATCCTCCTCAATGGGAGTCCAAAGTTTACTCGCTTTTAACAAGAAAGAGGATCCTCAACAACACTTGCGATCATTTAGACATGCTTGTTATTTGATTGCCCATGATGATGCCTCTCATACTCCGCACCTTTCCCATGTCCTTATCGTGGCCTCGCTTGAGTGGTATAAAGTGCTTTAACCCAAAGACTCAATCTTCTCTTTTAACCAACTAGCCCAATCTTTCTTGATCATTTCTCCATTAACATTGCCAAGAAAGTATCTATCACCGACTTATGCCATCCGACACCAAGACGAATCTATCGCAGATTTCGCTGACGATGGCGGGCCTTATCAACCAACTTACGATGCCTCGCCTCAAACCGAACTTATCGAATCAAGTACGCGGCTCACGCTAAGCACATCTCCCTACCCTCCAAATTCAAACTTTCCGTACATTCGACGAGGTTTTACTATGGCTCAAAATTAGAAATTCGAGCCTTAGAGGAAGAGAAACTCGCGTCACAACAAGAACTCCACTTTCCGAACTCCCGATTCTACCAATAAACCAAATACCACCACTCCTCACGCGTCCACCTCTTCTAAATCAAAAGGAGTTGTCCACGCGGTGATGGTCAAATCCCAATCACCGTCCAATACTCCACCAAAACCACCTATAAATACAAAGCCGAGCCCACCAATTACACTCCTCGGGAGAAACTTATGGCGTCATCCTAGAGAAATTGCTCAAAGCCAAGCTATCACCTTGCCCCCGTAAACCTCACTCCGGGCTTGACTCCACCCGCGCAATACCTTCCTCGGTACAAAGAAAATGACTTTTGTAACTTTCACCGCGTAAAAGGACATAGTCATGAAAACTGCAAGATGTTGAAAAACATAGTGCAGAAATGGTCGATGCAGGGATATAACACTCGATAATCCTAACGCCCGCTAACCGAAATCTGAAAATTTTCAACAAGCCATTCCCGAATCACTCGCCCAAAGAAAGAACGTAAACCAAGATATCTTAGCCGAGGAGAGTGTTCATGAGATCCATGCAGCTTTCGATTCTCACCAAAAGCCTCTATCGAGAAAATTTTGAATCAAGCCTCTTCACTAACACAGAGCCCGAACCTCCTTTACCACCATCAAGCCAAAGCGAAATCGCCTTTACTCATAGAAGAGTTAACTCGCCTGTGCTTCCTTCCCATCAATGAGTCTTCTTACACCACATCCCTACAAGACCGTGAGCGGATGCTATCTAATTTATCTATTTCCCAAACGTCCCTTCTACCACTTCGCTACACAAGAGGAAGGCTCACCACTCCTTTTGACATCCTTAGACGAAAATTCTCTTACACTAACATCACCACATTCTTTTAACATGACAGATCTCCTCGAACACGCCTCCTACCTATTAGTCCTCATCGCCTAAATCTTTTCAACGACCGGTTGACCTCCCCGACATCTATTGATACAAAGGCCTCATCCGCCTCCCGTGTCACACCCGCAATGGACTGGAATTACAACTCACTTTTCCTCTCGTACTCAAAATTACAAATCACACTGAGACTGCCATTCCACGTAAGATGACAGCCCTATGGGAACGCTTGAGTACTCCTGCTTTCTACTCAAATGCAAATGACTCGATCCCGATGTCTCCACCATTTACCCGAAGTGCTTACAGTGCTTAAAATGCCCCTGCTCTCGCCTTCACCCCCTCACCTCTACCAAACGCCCCGTCCACTTCTATCAACTTAACCAGATCTTCCCCTACGCTGGGACCTCACCAATGCCCAACCTAACACACCCGCCTAAGCGACTCGATCTATCCAAAATAAACTGCTCCGCCACCTAGAGACGAACGCAATCCGGCCTCTATCACAATTAAAACCCTCATCGTCACACCCACCTTCCATATCGGGACCTCATCCTCCACATTACACCAATATATCATACCTCCGTTGTTTTCTCGCAAAACGACTCTACGCCTTTTACACCTATACAGATCAAAGGGTATCACAACATCGTACCCCACGTATCCGGTCCACCTATCAACCCTAAACCAATCCCATCATCAAAGGATTTATTTTCTGTCACTCCCCTTTCTCCGTGGTTGTTTCCTGCTACCATGCCATCTGTAGCCTCATCATCTAACCAAATTAACGTAACTCTCGTGTCTAAGAAACCACGTTTAGTGAAAAACATGTGTCAAGACTCCTCGCTAAACCACCACCCATACGAACTAAACACGCCCAAACATTACCACAACCCACACAATCAATACCCTCATCTTCTTCTCGATTTTGACCCACTCAAAGGATCTTACGCCAAAATCCTTGCTATGTTGGTGGAGAATGCGACCATCTCCCTACCTCCACTTAGACCTTATGACCCGCCTAAGCCCCGACTCGTGGATTATGATGAGTCTAAAATCTGCGCCTATCACCGCACACCCGACATGATGTAGAAGGATGCAAAGCTCTAAAACCATCCTTCGCCACCACCTCTTCCTGATACAAAGGTTAAGAAAGACAACTTACGAAGGGAGAGACCTCTAGCGCCAATTCCTCTACTATACCATCTCGTCCCCGCCTCACCAAGATCGATCATTATTACAACCCCACCTCTTAAAGACCATGAATTATCCCAACCATCTTCTTCATCTCAGTCTACGAGATTAATATGATTAGTGTCGCTACTCGAGGACAAAAAACAATGGGAAAGCGAAAGAAAACACACACTCGCGGCATCTCTTTCTCCTTCAACCATCCCGATTACACCACCACCTAAAGTGGTTATTCGTGGACCCGCCTATCCCGCCTCTAATGGAGTTGCCCACCGAACCATGATCAAACAAACTTCATCAATCGCCCGTAAAATGACACTATATGATCTCATTCGCACTCAATCTCATCGACAAGCTCTCGTTGAGATCCTTCAAGGGATAGAGGTTTTACCCAACGAAACCCCGCCTGCTACTCTCCATTCTAACACCCAATCACGCCTTCTCTCACCAAACAATCCATCTCCCCACCACTTCGCCTCAAAACAACAAGCCGCCGCGTTAGTTTCTAAGATGAAATTATCGACTTTGGTGCATGTAAGACCCCGACCCTCGCCTTCTTTTCATTTCCGCTACGTCCGAGACATTCGAGTACGCCGGGTTATGATTGACGGGGCGCTAGCCTAAACATCATCTCTTCAAAAGCCTTCCAACAAATGAACATCCCTTCTAGCCGCATGTGTGCCAACCCCATCATGTCATGCGATCATTCAATGACGCTATTATTTCTACCTTAGGCACCGTGATCCTCAACATTCGCGTAGGCCCACGATTTTTGCCCGAACTCTTCTATGTCCTCAAGGAGAGTTCCAATATAATATATTGCTGGGTCGCCCTCGATCCGGCCATGGGATGCGTTCCCTCAACATTACATCGATGTATAAAATTTGAGTACGAGGGGAAGTCCTACACTGTAAAAGCTGATCCTCCCCCCTTCAAAACTTGCAATATGTTATACCGCCCAAACGATGTGCTTATACCAATTAAGACACCCATACATTCAACCCAACCATCCTCTTCAAATGTACCTCAACCATCCACCTCAACTGCACCTACGCCTTCAACTGATGAAACCACCGTCGCACAAACCACTTCTCTTCCCGCAGCTAACATCCCAACCTCCGACCCCTTAGTAGATGTTTTTCATCGCCTCACGCTGGGGGAGTACCGCCTATATAACGTTAGTTCTTTCCCTACCCCGCAGGAGTACGGACAATTACATGCGCATCCCACCTACGACCACGCGTGGGGGAGGTAATCTCTACGACCACCCCATCAAGCCGCACTAACCTAACGTATGGGGTGTTGACGCATCCTCCATTACCCCCGAACCTCCTCTTGGTGTGGTTCCTTCCAATCCGATTTTCAATACTTGACAAATCGCCGCTTCGCCTCACCTTCTTGACTCACCGCATGGTGAAAGGCTTTGGTTTTGGCCTTTACGAACAAGGCCGACATACACTTATTCCCGTGACCACACGCAAACATAATGATCGCAGTGGTCTCGGCTTTTTCCAAACACCTACACAAGAGACACCTCCTGTCACCGTATCCCGAAGAGGAAGACGTTGCCCTACCGAAACATCATCACCCACTTTGCCATCATCTCCTGCGTAATCGATGGACCCCGAATTTATCCCTCCTAACTTTTTTTTTTTTTTTTTTTTCATAAATGCTATCTTCATAGGTCCTCTCACTTATCAACGCGATAATGAGGACCCATCTTCTCTTCCCTTCGTATCCGCATGATCAAGAGGATTCGCCTTTGATTAATGTTGTTGAATGCCGATGACGACTCCATCCTCACTTACCCGGGCGCGATGATTCTTATATTCAACGTGCCTTACCATCTCAAACCCAAACTATGCCGAACGAATCTACTATAGAAATCAACATCCACACGGAGGAAGATCCTCACATAGTGAAGATTGACAATCCCTTAACACATCGTAACAAGCCGCCTTTACTACCTTTCTCCGTGCTTTCGCAACCAAGCTTTCGCATGGTCTTACGCCGACATGCCAGAATTGATCCTACCATCGCTGGCCCATAACATCACCCTAAACCCCGATTCCAAACCAAATAAACAAAAATTGAGAAAATGCATCCACGCATTGCTTCTTGGTCAAAGAGGAACTCCAACGACTCCTTTCTGCTTCCTTCATTCTCGCCTATCGACTATCCTCAATGGATTTCCAACATCGCACTCGCCACGAAAGCGACGGGGACTTCTGATATGCACGGATTTCCGGATCTTAACCTCGCTTGCCCTAAGGATGACTTCCTCCCAAGTATTGATCAACTTGTTGATCTCACCAAGCGGTCATGAAATGCTTTCTCATGGATGGCTTTTCAGATACAACCAAATTTTGGTCGCCCGCGCGATCAACACAAGATCGCCTTCATAACTCCTCGGGAACCTTTTTGTTATCGTGTCATGCCATTTGGCCTTAAGAATGCCGGGTGCTACCTATCGCCGGCTATGACCTACATTTTTCATGACATTATGCACACTATCCTCAAGACTATGTCGACGATCTTCTCGGCAAGTCTAAACATCGTAGTGAACATCTCGATGTTTTAACCATTATTTTTGATCGCTGCTACAATATTCTCGTCCGCCTTCAACCGAAGAAATGTGTTTTTGGTGTTCTTTCGAAAACTTCTTGGCTTTATCGCCTCTTTGCATGGCATCGAGGTCGATCCATCGAAAGTCAAAGCTATCCTAGAAATGCCCCCACCCAAAAATCTCAAACAATCGCGTAGTTTACAAGGTAAGCTCCAATCTATCCGACGCTTCATCTCCCAACTCCCTGATCGGTGTCAACCTTTCCACCACCTCCTTAAAAAGGATATTGCATTCCAATGGAGCGAAGAATGTCACCAAGCCTTCAAGCTCTCAAATCTTATCTCTTACAAACCACCCGTGCTTATCCCACCCCAAGACAACCGCCTTTCTACCTTTACCTTTCCGCCACCGACCACGCCAGAGCCATGCTTGCACATCGTGACTCGAGAATCACGAACAAGCCGCTTATTATATAAGTCGACTTTGTGGACTATGAGACTAGGTACACACATGTAGAAAAATTGTGCCTTGCCCTATCATTCGCTGCCACCAAACTCCGACACTACCTTCTAAATCACAAGACTTTCGTCATCACCAATACAGCACTCCCATCCATTACATGTACGCCAAACCTCATCTCGAACCAACGCATTGCTAGATGGCTCATGCTTCTCGCCGACTCGATCTTGAGTTTATCCACCAGTAAATCAATCAAAGGACAAACCATCGCACCAACTAGCGGACGCCCTGCACTCGGGAACAATTTACCAATTTCACATTTCCCGACGAACTCATCGCTACTCTTTCCCTCACAGAGGAGTCGTACTCCAATGACCCTTTCTTCGATGGATCTAAATGCCGCCACAAGGCGAGGAGCCGGCGTTGTTCTCATTCCTCTCAACGCTGAACCTATGCCTCTTTCATTCCGACTTGATTTCCTCGCACTAATAATACAAATGGAATACGAGGCCCTTGTTCTAGGTTCTCCAAGTCACAAGCACACTTAGGTATCAAATCTATCAACATTTTTGCGACTCTCAATCGGTAGTCAATCAAGCTATGGGCGTCTACCAATGCAAAAACGAGGAACTTCAAAAATACAAACACTATGTGGATTCACTTCTAGCTTTATTTACCCACTATTCTATACAAACCATTCCCGCTCCACTAACAAATTTATGGATACTATGGCTTGCTTAGCCTCGCAAATTCCCGCCGCGCCAACCGACTCAATTATTCGTCGTGGTCCAACAACTTTTTGCCCCATCCTATTCAACCCCGTAGTTTGTATGATAAATACCGTGTCTACTAATTCACAGATACCCGGTACCACCAATTTCATGACTACCTTACAATCTCTCGTCCTCCCACTCGATCTTACTAGTAACGGCAAACGTGCTTTTCTTAAAAGTGTTTCGCTATGTTATGTTGTCATGGGGGACTCTCTATAAACGTGGCTTTGATGGTATCCTCCTTCGCCGCCTAACTAGCATGGAGGCCACTCATACCATCCAACAGTCCATGACGGTATTTGTGGTGGACATTTTAGCTGCCTCGCTGTGGCCAAACGAATCCTTCGCCTTGGTTATTATTGGCCTACTTCAATAACGATCGCTACTTAATATGTTAAGCGCCAGTGTTATGTGTCAAAACATGCCAACCTTCAACATACTCCTAGCCACCCGCTCCAGATCGCTCGAGATCTTTGGCCTTTCTCACAATGGGGTTTAGACCTTATTGGTGAGATTCACCCAACCTCTTCACAACGTCACCGCTGGATACTCACAATGACCGAATATTACACAAAATGGGTGGAGGCTATTCCACTCATTTCAATCAAAAAGAAAAAATTGTCGAAGTTCATTAACCACCACATTATCTCGCCGCTTTGGTGTTCCTCACCGCCCGATAATGTATAATGGAAAATCTTTCAAAACAAGTTGTTGCGAGACCTTTGTGACAACTTTGGTATCAAACTTAGTTTCTCGTCACCTTACTATCCACAAGCCAATGGGCAAGCCGAGTCTTCTAATAAAACACTAACCAAAATCCTCATGAAAGTTGTCAATGAATCTCGAAGAAATTGCACGATCACATTCCCTTTGCCCTTTGGGCTTATCGTACTAGCATTCGTATTTCTACTAATGCCACACCTTTTTCTTTTCGTATACGGTACCGAGGCTGTTTTGCCTCTCGAAATACAAATACCTCCCTTAGAATATCTCTTCAGATATTCTCACTAACGATGATTTCCGCCAAGAGCGTTAGCCCAATTGAGCTTCTTGACGAACGCCGCCTTACAGCTCTTGATCATCTTCAAATCTATCAAAAACGCATCAAGCGTGCTTATGATAAGCGACTTCATGAGCGCATTTTTAAGGTTGGTGATCTCGCCCTCAAAGAGAATCAACATGTAACCAAACTCGAAAAGAGCAAACGCGAAAATTTGCTCCCAATCGATTGGGCCTTATATAATCACTCACACCTATGGATCGTGCACTTATCGCTTAGCTTCGCTTAATGGTAAACCCGAGCTCAACCCCTTAATGCCTTGCATCTTCGACCATTCTACCGTTGAAATTAGGTTATATCACTTCTTATCCGCCTACCGCTCGTCCCTTGAGCTCACATACCACCACATACACTTGTCTCTTACATCTCGAAATAAAATCAAGCTCACCCTCACCTCCCCTTACGATGCCTTCCCCTTCTTAGTCTAGTCCATGACTTCATATTAAAATAAGCCGTATTCTTATGGGATTTTCTTGAGTCAAACTTCCTACTAAACTAGATGCTTCACGCCAAAAGAACATCTAGTTATCTAAAATTAAATATAGATCGCTTCCTCGAAGGACAAATGCTATATGCCAAACTATTGCAAGCTACTATAAATAGATCGCTTCTCTCAAGGACAAATTTATGCACTAAAATCATCGCTGCTACTATAAATAGATCGCTTCCCGAGGACAAATTATACACACAGCCTTTTTATCGTAAGCTTCTCGCATTGATCAGCTTTCGTGAAGACCTCAAGAATAATACAATCAATATCCCTTATAGACTTCCCGCATCGATCACTATCTTCAATAAAATAAAAGCCTCATTCAAAAGAACTTTTTTGGGTCATGGACTTGTCTATTTAGGGTAGGTTCTCTTCGTTGTAACAAGTTCTTTGTACTCTCACCTATATCATCCACATCACCTCACCATTTGTTTCAACTCAAGGGACGTAACGCACACCCGATATATTGTGATCATACAACTCTTTTCAACTATGGACTTCTCGCCTATACACGGCACTTAGGGCTTCGTGCTCGCTTCTACGTTGTGTGGTTTGTTTAGCTCTTTTCACCTACGGAGCACTCTTTCCGCTTTGCCTCGCATCTAGAATTGTGTGTTGATCTTAATCAGGACACTATTCCCTACTACTTGGGTATGCTAACCTTTGCTTTACCTATACCTACACCAACAACATTATCCTACCAGCACCAACACCATTACCCTACCAACATCAAATTTTTTTACCAAACGACAAATTGCCTAAACCATACCAAATTGCCTAAATTCACCCCTCCCTGATCCTAAGGGAGAACTACATCGGTCTGAGGCCCTTCCTTGCTTTGTGCAATGGGCTATGTAGGCAGCACTTCGGAGACATGGGGTCTCCCAAGGTTAGCTCGACCATCCCCTACCATAACCTATCTTGTGTGGTGAATATAAATATTTTTGTGTATTTTTATTTTTATCACATTTCTCTTTATCCTTTTTCGAAACACCGAAAATCAAAACACCGACAATCTTATTATTATCATAACTCAAATCAACATACATACTCAATTTTATTTAGATGTTAAACAAATACATCTTCTCTATCATCGACACGCAGGTCGGCATCCTTATTTATTCTTATACCTCGCTAACATATACTGTACTCATCACAACTCATCCCGAACTAGGTGATGATCGTGATCGCCGACCCTCTCACCGGCCTCTCTCGCCTCAAAGGTACCACGGCTATTGGTACCGCCACCGATCCGCCAATCTCTCCTCGTAACATATGAATACGCCTCTCGCATGGAGAACTCCAGCCTCTAGTCTCGCCGCCCGTGACTCCGCAACCACTAACAATCCTCTTGTCTCATTCACTCGCGCTTGAGCTGCTGAACCAAACGCCGCAGACGATCCTCTCTCGCCGTAATCACCGCTGTCGTGGCGCCACGTACACCTCGCAGCTTCGCTACCCACCATAATCTATAGGCTCTCGCATTCCCGCATCCATTACCCCGCGATCGGCCGCTATCTCCTCGTGCCCTTCTCGAGGTGTTGTCGGGTGGGTGGTGAGAATGCCGCCTCGCATCGATCCTCATATATGGTCTATAAGCCCGTGGTATGTCCCGCACAAATCCAAATTGTCGCGCACGCGATCTATAGGAATCCTCTCATATTCACTCGCCTCGTGCCCCGCGATCCACCTCAATCGCTCTACACCTCTCAACTCTCGCCTATGTTCTCTGCTACTATATAGTTCCCGTAGGCCTCCAACAGATATCCGCAACCGCCACTCTCTCCCATACCCGCCCGTAATACTCAATGTCACCTGCACGGCCCGAGATCTCGCTCTCTGTTCTCGCTCTGACCCATCGTCAATCCCAACCTCTCAGATACTCCGGCCTCTCCTCGCTCGATGGATCGGGCCTATTGGTCGCACACAAACAATGTGCTCATAGGCCCAACAGTGTAATAAGTATGAGCAATCCAACGTTGTCCTGTGATTTCGCCTACAAGCCCATAAACCCCTGTATAGCTCCGCCAAATATGCAGGTGCCCATGCAAAAGTCACATTCCTTTCTATCATCTCCCAAATAACACCCATCAATGCCTTTGAAATCTTCCCCTTCCGCCTCGGTAATGCATAATACCCTACCGCTATCATTAATAGCACTGCTAACCTTGTCTCCTCAGGGTGTGCTGCATACATTACCCCATATGTGAATGACAAACCCCGCTGTGTTAAGTCTCGTGCATATGGACCAAACACTTCTGTTATCGCTGCCCGCCCCGCGCTAGGTAGTGCCTGATAAACTGGTTCTCCTGTAATAGGGAGTCTCAAAATCCGAAACACATCTTCCAATGTTACTGTCATTTCACCTGTTGGCAGATAGAAGGTATTTGTCTCGGGATTCCATCTCTCAATCAGCGCCTGTAACATACCATGGTTACGTGCGATTCGTGAATAATAACGGATTCCACTTAACCCCAAACGATTTATCAATGTCCATTCCGCTGGTGTTACATCCGCTCGGATTCGCGACAACAGCGCTGGCACGCTATCATTCATCCTCAACCCTGTCTCTGCCTGCATACACCAAAACAACAAACAACCATTCAATCCATTAGAGTCTTTTTCAAACATTCTGGAAATTTCTCCAGTAACCGGTACCGGTTATACATAACCGATATCGGTTGAGTAACCGATACCGGTTCTCCCTAACCGCTACCGGTCACTGTCAATTTTATACACCTTCCCTAAAAACAACCACCTACGACAATAATTTGCTCGTTTATTCGTTTTTATACATATAAACATACCTGGAACCCCTGATTGCCTACCCTGTAACACTTACCTCACCTGCAACCCTTGTTATCATGTTTTCTCTCTCATATCTACCCACCTACTCTCCCCCATCTTACTCACGAAACATGCAGTAATCAAATCACAAACAAAACAATACCTCTTGAGTTGCAGCAGCTTGCGGTGGCCCTTGTCTGCCCTCCTGTCCTTGCCTGCTGGATGCTTCTCCTCGTTCTGCCATGATCACCACCCTTTTTAACTTTGTCTGTCTGCCTTCTAAATCTCGGATCACATTCACTTTCCTTGTCTCTTTCCTTCTTCTCACCCAAATCTCTCATGCAAATACCCTGCCTCACCTGCCAAAAAGCGCGCGCTCACAGTATTTAACCTCTCGCATGGCTCTAAAATTAAAACTTAAGTCACACCTAGCTTTTCTATTTTTAGAAAAGCTCATACCTAAATAACCGTATCGGTTATGTAACCGATATCGGCCATGACTACCGACATCGGTTCCTAACCGATACGGTTACACACCTTCCTTTTGAAACAGGTTCTTTTCTTCATTTCTCCTCTAAATTTTTGTCGCGCCCGCCTCTTTCGCCTCGCATAAACAACACAATTTACCACATTTGTTTATCCACCACACATAGCATTATAATTTCATCAACATCATTTATTTTATAAATACACAAACCATCAACTACGAATATCAAAAACTATCAATCTATACATCATTTAGATCCAACTCATCGCTACATATATTACACTGCACACAAAACCACCAATTTATCACATAACCCGACATTCATATATACGCACAAATAAACAAAAACATCAAAGATCATCTATCTATCAACATGTCAATTAAACTCATCACACATTCTATATATTACCAACCATTTATTTCAACACATTTTAAACACAAAGATGTGGATCAAAACATCATCTATATATATATATCCTGGCTTTTCAAAAATACAATGTGCCCTACATCGGGCCTCTCGTGATCTCATAATATACCAAAGCCGCACGCAGCCGCAATACCTACTAAAAATATCGACTCGCTCGCAGCCGGTCTCTCATATCAAAATATACTCGCTCGCAGCCGGATCAAATGTACAACCTGCATTTCGCTCGCAGCCGGTATATAATAAATAAATAAATCAAAACAATGAATAAGTGTAGGCACGCAGGCCTCTATCAATACAACCGGTTCGCAGACCGGTGCCCATGTCCCTATACAAAACCATGTCGGGATCTATCGCCTTCCCACCGCCCCGCACCTCTCCCCGCTGGTCCCTGTGGTGCCTCTCGCCTCCTGCCCGTCACGGACACGCCAGCTGTAGCTGCCCCTCCCTGAGATCTCTGGCTGTGCGAGGTCTCCGCCCTATGCGCTGCATACGCCTGATACTCGACTCCGCTACTATCAAGAATATCCTGATAATAACGGGCCTCTGCTCTAACCTCCATATAACGATCTCTCGCCACTGAAGGAACTGGGGCTGGTCCCCTGGCACCTAACACCAATATCCCCGAGCTCGCACTCGCACTCGTGGCCGTGGTGCCGGTGGAGGTGCTGCGCTGTGCTCGTACTCGCACTCGTGGCCGTGGTGGTATTCGGGCCGTGGCTGTGCCGCCGCTGGCACGGCCGCTCGTACTGCACTCGCACTCGTGGCCGTGCCGCTGGTGGTGGTGCCGCCGCGTGCTCGTACTCGAGCTCGCTACCGCCCTCGTCGACTCCCTATTCGTGCTCTCGCAGCAGCAGCCTAACCGCCCTCGTAATAACCGCACTCGCCTCGAGCTGATCTCTTCTTCAGAATCGCAATCGCAGCCTAAGTCCGGCCGCAGCAGCAGCGGTACTATCTCGCCGCTTCTCGCCACCTCACTGCACTCGATGCCGCCGCAGCACCCGCATCATCCACACCTCACCGCTGGTCTCTCCGCTACCTGGCCTGATCCCAAGGCCGTGGTGCCGGCAAGTGGGGGGGCTCTACATCATCCCTCCCGTATCGAGGGAAGGGAGGTGGCTCGCCCCGTGGCAGCCCCATCTCGCCGCTGCACTTCTCTCTAAGGGTATCCGCCGATTTCCCGCCTACGCCCCGCTATCCGTAATGTATACTGATCAGCGCACTGCACGCGGCTCTCTCGCCAGCCGGTGACCTCTCGTAGGGTCTCCATATAATGTCTACCGCTGTAAGGCCCTCTAAAGCATATGTCTATAGAGAGGCCACATCTCGACTCGCAACAACCGCCGTGGCCGCCCACGATCCCCAACCACCTCTCAAATCCATATCGCAGACACGACTCGTGGCCCTCGCCGGGCCGGGTAGCTCCTACTGCCTCGATGCATACGATGTGCTCGTATGCCCAACAAAGGCAACAAAAATGTAGAACAAATACCAAATCGCTCCTCCGGCGATAGCCCCATAACTCCTCAGAGCATCGCACTGTATACACCGGTGCCCATGCAAAATGTGTGCTCCTCCACCATCTCCAAGAGCACCCCATCAATGCCCGTGGGAAGCGGCCTCCTCTCGAATCCGGGAGGGCGAAGCAGTGTGATCCCTATCATATCATCAACACGGCAAGCCGTGTCTCATGTCTCAGTGTGCGCGTACATGTCACCATATCCAATGCTCGCGCTATGATATGTCGGGAAGCGCGCCGCATCCCCAAAACTCGCAGATGCTATCCATGGCGCCTTCGACCTACTACTCGAAAACGGCCTCTCCTCGATCGGTACAGAGCCAGGATGCGATACACATCCTCTAATGTGACCGCTATCTCCCTTGGCCGGCAGATGGAACACATTGGCCGCCGGATCCCATCTCTCGATGAGGGCGACCATCAGGCTGTGATCTCTGTCGATCGCTCTGTACCTCTGGACCCCGCCGAGCCCCACCTCGCGCATGATGGCCCAATGCGCCGCAGATATGTGTGGCCTCATCCGACTCAATAGTGGAGGCATCCTATCACGCATCGTCAACTGCTGACGTGCCTGCAAAACCAACCCACATTCTTAGACCCACTCTTTATTATAACACCTACTTTACCATCTAAACCCCCTTTTGTAACACCCAAAATCTAACCCCACACCTCACCTTTCTCCAACCCAACACAACTCACCCCACCAAGCCCCCTAAACCCACCTAAACCCCCTAAACCCTAAACCCAAACCCAACCTAAACCCTAAACCCCAACCCACCCCTAAACCCTAAACCCTAAACCAACCCCCCTACCCCAACCCCCAACCCAACCCAACCAACCCAACCCCACCAAGACCCCCAACCCACCTTAAAAAACCTAAACCCCCAAACCCCCTAACCCAACTAACAATCCCCTAAAACCTAAACCCTAAACCCCCACCTTTAAAACCCCCTAAACCCCTAACCCAATCCCCTACTCCAACTCAACCCAACCCAACACAACCCACCCCACCAAGACCCCCAACCCACCTTCAAAACCTAAACCCTAAACCCTAAACCCCTAACCCAATCCCATTCCCCACTCCCAACCCAACCCAACACCCCAAAGCCATACACCCTCAATACCACCCTCAACCCATCCCTCCCCCACCGATACCGGCCGATACGAGACCGATGCCGGTCCCCCATTCTAACCTTACTCTATTTTTTTTTTTTCGACCGATGCCGGTCGCCTAGTGACCGACATCGGTCACTGTCCACTACCCGAGCCGAACCCACGCACGGCCCCCAAAACTCATTTTTTACCTATTTCTACCCATCCACCCACCCAAAACCCTAAAATTTTACACACCTAAAGCCTTAGCCTATCTAACCTATCTACCCTCTCCCTTTCTCAAATTACCTCCATTTACCCATTATTTCCTACAAAATACCAATTCCTACCCAAATCCCAAAAACCACATAACTCAACCAAATCACCAAATTAAAGAGTTTAGAACCTACCGGTACGACGACACGCCGTCGTGGTGGGATGGGTGGTGGCGGTCCAGCTGGTCCAGCCTCCTCCAGGCCTCCTCCCGCTCGTGCTATGGCTCCAATCCCCGATCCGCTGGGTCCCCCAATCACCGCCGCCTCCTCAACTATTCGGGCCCACTATCAACTCTCTCCGCCAATCAAATAGCTCCACCTCATTCAATACCCCTCCAAATCAACTCTCCACGTCAGACAAGTCAATTTGGATTACAAATAACAACAGTGACAATGACCGGCCGTATATTTCTTTTTATAGGTTTTTCGACTTAAACCGATGTCGCTTCCTTTTTGCCTAGAGAAACCGTATCGGCCCTTAACCGATATCGGCCATGATGAATCGACGCTTGCTTTGATACCCCTTTTACCCCATTCTTTTCGCTGCCTTTACTCCTCGCCTCTTTTTCACCAATATCGCCTCTCGCCCACCTTTGCACAACATTTTGTTCCTCGGTCCGCCCAACCCAAGGCCTCGCCTCACCACCGGCCCGACCCACCTCAACCTACTTATTTGCCCGACCCAAGGCCTCGCCTACCCCAAGGCTCCGCCCGACCCAAGGCCTCGCCTACCTATTCGCCCGACCCAAGGCCTCAACCCACCTATTTGCCCGACCCAAGGCCTCGCCCTACTTATTTGCCCGACCCAAGGCCTCAACCTACCTATTCGCCCGACCCAAGGCCTCGCCCTACCATTCCCCAAGCCCGCCCAAGGCCCAACCTCACCTATTTGGCCCGACCCAAGGCCTCAACCTACCTATTCGCCCGACCCAAGGCCTCGCCCTACCATATTTGCCCGACCCCGACCCAAGGCCTCGCCTACCACCAATTGCCCGACCCAAGGCCTCAACCTACCTATTCGCCCGACCCAAGGCCTCGCCCTACTTATTTGCCCGACCCAAGGCCTCGCCCACTTATTTGGCCCGACCCAAGGCCTCGCCTACCGCCCGACCCCCGAAGGCCTCAACCTACCTATTCGCCCGACCCAAGGCCTCGCCTACCATTTGCCCGACCCAAGGCCTCAACCTCCCCAAGGCCTCAACCTACCTATTCGCCCGACCCAAGGCCCGCCCTACCAATTCGCCCGACCCAAGGCCTCAACCTACCTATTTGCCCGACCCAAGGCCTCGCCTACCAATTGGCCCGACCTCAAGGCCTCAACCTACCTATTTGCCCCGACCCAAGGCCTCGCCTACCAATCGCCCGACCCAAGGCCTCAACCTACCTAATTGCCCGACCCAAGGCCCGCCTACACCGCCCGGCCCGACCCAAGGCCTCAACCCACTTATTTGGGCCGACCCATGGCCACCACCCAACAACTTGGCCCGACCCAAGGCCGCATCACTTCCATACTATACCCACAATCAACGCTTTTATTTTATCCATCCATCCTGTACCTTGTGTTCCATCGAGCTCACTTGTTCGTGTTTTAGCATGATTAGGGTCCTCGACTTGATCTGTCTCACCGACCAACTTTGCCTAGACTCTAGACCGTGACGCTTATCTCAACCAAACCAACCATTCGTACCGCCGAACATGCCTAAACGCTCGTACCTTACCTCGTTATATACCCCGAGCTACTTCCTATGCCTCGATACCGTGATTATATCACCCTTGTTTGGATAAACTATCGACCTTTGCCTATACATTGCTGGTTTGCTCGTCAAATCATGTACCCTAGTCGTACTATTGCATTTCAACATGCGTCTGCTTCCTCGGACCTACACCATCACCTTACCATCCTCTCTACCACATATACCCTTTATCAACCCTATCCCCGATTTCCCGCTCACTCAATCTGTGATAGATTTGAGGGGGATTACCTATATCTTTAACATGAGAAACCACTTCATATTATTGTCCGCGCAGCTTTACAGAACAAGCTACACGACAATAAGGGGCTAATGTAGACACCAAATTCGTGTCTCACGACCCTCAGACCCGCATCCCATTTCGCAACCTAACCTCATTACCTAAACTTCACACAATTATTTATTAATTACCTCAGTAATTGATAAATCCACATCGCCTTACCTACCACCTCACTTGCCACCTCACCATGACCTAGCCCTAACCCTAAACTAACCTAATTAGACCCATGACTTGGTCTAGACTCACATCCATAACTAATGCCTCCTTACTCGCACTCCAAAGCCGACCTTCTAGCCACTTGACCAAGCCCGCAACGATCTCTCTGAGAAAAGTGGGGAAGGTGGGCTATTTTACTAAAAATAGCCTACTTTTTCCTAACCGATGCCGGTTCTACTCGACCGCCGCTTACATGCAAACCGCCATCGGCCCTCGTAAATGGGCTTCCCAAACCAAAACAACGGATCGGAATTTCATTTTGAGATCACCAAGGATTTTTGAATCAAAGGAGAGTCCAAAGCGACAGCAGAGTCCGTAACTTCACTTGACCAAGCAGAGACGAGTGAAGAAACCAAGAGTCACAGCCAAGGAGATCAACTGCATCTTCGCCAAAAACCAAGTAAGTTACATCTCGCATGTCCTCCATTATAACATTTCTTATGCTTTTGGAATTACAATTCCTCCCAAATCCGCTTCTCGAATCCATTATCCAACGTACCATTGCCTCTAACTATCATTCCTTAGCTTCTAACCATCCCATTTCCCAATACCATCCAAAATCAGCCATTACAAACTCCACAACCAGCCCGTAAGATCCTGAACCCACCGGATTTGGGTTATCAAGAATCGCCATCGGTATAGGTAACCGCATCGGTTCCTTTGATCAAAACCAGAAAACAAATTTTTCCCTACCTGGCTTCAAATAAGCAATTTGATTGATATTTTACAATATTTTGTGTTAACTCATATTTTGTGTTAACTCATATTAGCAGGAAACCACCACCTTCGAAGGAAGTTTTACATTTCGGCCTAAGGCGCTTCTCATTTATTATCTAATCAAAATCTTGTGGTCTTGTGTTCTTATTTGCAGTAGTCCTTCCAAGACAAAAAGGAGTTCTTCGCACAATACACCGATCTTTCTACGGTACGCGCACATCATCTCGACATTATGAAGGAAACTAAAAGAAGGCATTGGATTTCTTCTTTGACGAGAACATAAATGTGAGGGTGCATTTTTCTCAACTTTTTTATGGGTTTGGCATTGGGAATGGTTACGATATTGTGGACCATGATAGTGGGATCAATACTAGGCATATCAACGCATAGGACCAAGCAAAAGCATGGTTATGATTTTTAAGAAAATAAGTGATGGCTTCTTGTTCAACAACATCTAGAGATTGGCCAATCTTTAGAATGTGGGGGTCATCCTAAGTGTGGATGTTGACTTCGATAGTCGATTCATTCAACATTGTTTGCGTCTCAGAAGGCAACGACCGATGAATGTAAGATTCCTCCGCACCAAGGTAGGTGAGTATAGACTCGTCATCCTGACATTAAACGACATTAATAGAAGGAGTATCGTCCTCGACCATGTCAGGATACAAGAAAGGAAGAGAAGAAGGAGCCTCACCATCGCGTTGATAAGTCAGAGGTCCCAAGGAAATGGTGTTTATGAAAAAAAAATTAGGAGGGATAGATTCGGGATCCATCGACTCCATTGGTGAAGGTGGCGAAGGTGGAGCAGGTGAAGAAGGTGGAGAGGGGTCAACGTCTTCAATGAGTTCAATGCAGGCCTTCTTGGTAGGTAGTTTGGTAAAACCGATTCCACTACGATCATTGTGTTTGCGAGTGGTACATGAAATAATAGTGTGACAACCTTGCTCATAAAATCCAAAGCCAAAACCCTTCCATGCACATAGGTGGAGGAAAGTGTGTGGGTGAAGCAAGGTTGGTAAAGCGATCAAGGTCACTGAAAAGGGTTGGGTTTGTGATGGTGGCTCGGTGTATAAGTGGAAGTATCAAGTCCCCCATAGGTGAGATTGGTACGAAGATGGGGAGGACCATAAAGAAGACGCTGCCTATGCGGTGATCATAGTGAGGATGTTGGTGAAGGTTTCCATACTCTTGTGGAGTAAGGAATGTATTAACATTGTACAGCAATACTCCCCCATAGTGAGGCGTTGAAAAACACCTTCCAAGGGATCAGTGGTTGATATGTTGGTAGCTGGAATGGATGAAGTGTTAGAGGTTGGATTGGAAGAGGTATCGGTTAGTTGGGAAGCTGATGGGTGACTAGTGGAGGCTACAACAAAGGGGTAGGAATAGATGCGTTAGGTGAGGGTGAAGTTACTGGCTGCAACTTGGTGGATGGGGTTGTGGGTGAAGAAGAAGCAGGCAGGGAGGTAGATGCCTTAATAGGTATAAGAACGTCGTTAGGTCAATAAAGCATGTTGCATGTTTTGAAAGGTGATGGGTTGGCTAGAATGGTATAGGTATGTCCTTCATGTTCAAACTTTACACAACGGTGCAAAGTAGAGGGAACACAACCCATGACGTGAATCCAGGGTCTGCCAAGTAACAGTTATATTGAAACTCCCCTTCCAAGATGTAAAACAACTCGGGATGGTGCAAGGACCCACACGAATGTGGAGGATGACAGTGCCAAGTGTAGAAGTGATAGCATCATTAAATGAACGCAACATGATGGGATGTTTATGCATGTAATTATCAGGTATGCACATTTGGTCGAATGCGTGGAAGGAGATGATGTTAATGCTAGTGCCCCCATCGATCATGACGCGTCGTATGCGTATATTATTGATATGGATAGAGATGAAAAGAGTGGGAATCGGGTCATCGATTTGGTGTGGTGCAATCTCTTCATCTGAGAAACTAAGGGTGATAACCTGGTGAGTAGGTGGAGGTGTAGAGGTAGGTGGCAATTTGGTGAGAGAGGCTACATGATGAGGTGTGATAATGGAAGCTACGGGTGTGGGATCATTGGGTAAAACCTCAATAGACTGAAGGACCTCCATGAGGGCTTGACAATGTGACTCTGAGGTTTGGATGAGATCATATAGGGACATTTTGAGAGAAGATTGGTGTAATTATTTGAGCATCGTGCGGTGCGTAACCCCATCGGAAATAGGATATGTGGGACCACGGATAGTGACTTTAGGTGCGGGTGTAACTGGTATGTTGGGTATAGGGTTGGTTGACGGGTTAGTTACCTTGTCTTTCCCTTTGTCTTTCTGAGCATGGGTGGAAACATGGACCATGTTGATTTGAGGTGAAGAGGTAGATGGAGAAGGTTTTCCATGAAAGGTATAACGACAAGAAGGACAAAAACCAAGAGGTGGGTAAGAGCCTTGTGAGATGAGTTGGGCACACCGACATTTAAGAGGGGGTTTAGAAATCTCTCTAGATACAGACCATGTTGATTTCAAATTTTGGGGGTGGATAAAAAGGTTGTGGGGGTGAAGATGGGGGTTGTGGTGTAGGTACGAGAATATGATGTTTGGAAACCGGTGGAGGTGAAATAGGTTCATCGTCAAGGAGATCATCATCATCAAAATTTGGGTCAAAAGGACATAATTAGATGAAGGATGCCTTTAAAACTTTACTGTTTTGACATGTCCCTTACATGATGACAAGCACAAATTTTAGAATTGTTAAACCCTTATGTTTTAGGTTTGAGAGGGTCTTAAGGTCTAAGAGGTGGTAGTGTGATAGCAGAGATTTCCAAGAGGTTAGCAAGAATAGTGGTGTATGATCCTGCCAGTGGATCACAATGTGAAGTAAATGTGGGCTTGGGTGGAAGAATGGGTAGTTGGGGTGTGAGAGGTGTTGTGATTGGTTGGTTTTGAAGAGGGGAAGGCTGAATGGTAGACTCCGAGGGTGGTGCGATCTTAGGTTTGGGTTGCCTTTGTTAGGTAAAGGTACGTGGCGTAAATGAAAGAATGAAGGAGTAGTAGGTTTAACCACTTCTTTAGAGACCAATGGTTTTTTAATTTTTGTTGTCTTTTCTTAGGTAGAGGTGAGGAAGGAGTACGTGATGTGGATGGAAAGGCAGATGGTGGGAGGGGATGAGTTACCCATGGGGATAACCGAGGTGCAATGGTAGGTGTTAGTCGAGGCCGAGAAGGAGGCACGGGTGGAAGGGAGGAAAATGTCATGGGTAGTGATGGAGGTATGGAGGGTAATGGTGGTATAGGAGGTAAGGGGGTTACAGGTGATGATGAGGGATGTGTGGTTTTCTTAGCGGAGTAGTAGCATTCTCGTGGTAAAGGGGTTATGAGAGTTTTGGGTTTACCATTGGAGGGGAGTGGTTTGGTTAAGGTCGAGGGGTGAGGTCCCAGGATGGACGGTAGAGGTGAAGGTGACAAAGGTGTGGTAGGTGAGGTTGGTGTATGTGGCCTAGAAGGTTGGTTTTTCATTTAGGTTTGGGGATAGGTTCAGTAGGTATTTGGGAAGATGTGGCCAACTCTAGCTTGACAGAGGAGGGGTAGGGTTCGATGTCGGTGTGACCCCTAGGGTGCTAACGGGTTTAGATATAATAGGTGGTGTTGGAACACAAATGGCTAGTAAGTAAAGGGCCCGGTGTAGATGAGGAAGATGCAGCAGAAGATGTATCAAGAGTAATGGTTATGTGTGGTTTGGGTGGTTGAAACACCTTCAAGTAGATAGTAGAAGTATCGGTGAGGGATAACTGCATTTGGGTCGAGACCGGGAGTAGGAGACGTCCCCAAAGTGAGGCCCTATCAACATAATCCAGGTGATTGGCCAAATGTGAAAATGGTACTGTTGTAGGTGAGGAAGACGTGGATTGAGTGTCGATTCCCGTGAAATGTGTCTAAGATACAAGGAAATCACTAGTTTTGGCCTTTGTGGGTAAGAGAGCCAAAAGCAGGTCAACAGAATCTTGGGTGGCTGATGGAGAATGGTCACCTAGTGGTAACAACATTTCTACTAGATACTTAGATAGGTGAGGGAGATGATGGATGCTCCTCTGTGGGTGGAGGAGGTACAATTGGTGACAACTTGATTGGTGGAGAAGCTAAAAGTGAAGTAGTCTTGGTGTTAATGAGAGACTCCTCCATAAGTGTAGGAGGAGATGAAGGGAATTCCTCTGTGGGTGGAGGAATAGATGAAGTAGGTTCCTGTGTAGGTAGAGGACTTCGGGATAGGATTTCCTCGATGGAGGGAACAAGAGATAAGTGAGAAACAACCGGTATATCAGTGAAAATAGCATGGACCTCACGTGTATTACTATCATTATTTGAGGTTTCACCAAATCACGGTCGTCACAGATGGGGAATGATTAGGAAATGGTTTCTTGAAAATGTGGAGGTTTTGGTTAGTAGGTGCATTTGGATTATCCAAGACTAACTTGCAGCTCTCAAGCATTTCTCTGCACAATGTTTTTGAAGGTGATGCAATTCTTGTCACTATGATCATAACACAATGATAGTTACGAAGTCATTTTCTTTGTACCACGTAGGTATGGGATGAGAGGGATCAAAACCAGTGTGTGGTTTTATAGGAGGAAGGGTGATAGCACTAGCTTTAATAAGATTTTCTAAAACAGATGAATATGGCTCCCCAATTGGGGTGTATTTTCTTTGTTCACGTTTGAATTGAAAAGTCTGGACTGGGAAAGATTAGATGTGGGTTTGGCATGATTGGATGGATGGGAAGGGTTGGCCTTAAGTACCACCGCGTTGGTGGTTCCCTTATATTTGGAATAGTTATTATGAGGTTTCAAGGAAGAAGAGGTATCATTTGATTTGAATGAAGTATGCTTATTTTGTAGAATCGATTTTCTTTTCTTCGATGGCGCAAATCTCTAACTTTCGTGCCATAGTGAATTCCTCATCGAATGTTTGGAAGGTTTTCACCGCAGGTCGGTGAAATATGTCTAGCACAAGCCCGTGTGAAGAGCTCTATGAGTTCGGTTTGTGGTAATTGGAAAGTGAGTTGATTGATTAGGCTACACCAATGAGCGACAAAATTTGTGATAGATTCGTCGTCATATTGATGCATAGAGTAGAGGTCAGTCATGGTAACCTTCTTAACGACGTTAATCGAGAAGTGATCCAAGAAGGCTTGGGCTATCTGATTGAATGAGAAGATAGAATGTCTAGGTAATCCACTATACCAGTCCAATGCAAGACCAATTAGAGACATGGGAAAGGTTCGCAAAAGCAAAGCGTCGTCATGGGCAATAAGATAGCACCCATGTTTGAAAGACCGCAAATGTTGTTGTGGGTCCTCCTTGTTATTGAAATGGTTAAATTTTGGCATCTCCCAATGTACAGGATATGGATGAATAGGAATTGATAGGTGGATAGGCTCGTTACAAATTTCATCATAGGTGAGAGAATTGCGTGAGCCGAAACCGATGCTTCTAGTGTCTGCATCTTGTCCATCATTAGCTTGATGAATTCATAGTGTTAGGTTGCAAAGATTGGGTACCTCCTCTAGAAAAAGGAGGTTGTTGTTGAACATATGTAGAGTGTGACATTCTAGTGTATGGTGATGCCAAATAAGGAGGTGGGAATTAGGGAACGGACACGGGGTATGTACCCTGACTGAATGACAGATGAAATGAGAGGTGGCTGGTAGTAGGTATATGAAGGTGGGACGGTCGTAGTGACTCTAGTAGAGATAGGAGGTAGAGATTGTGGAATAGAAAGGACGATGTTTTGGTAGGGGTAGTGGTCACCGACATCAGGGGTGGTTGTGTTGCAATTGGTATATGTGAGACAACAGTGTGGATGAGGCTATGTTCTGGGTAGTTGATGAAGGTATGGTGGAGACTGTGGGTGCAATAGATGTAGTGGATGTGGCGGTCAAGGTTGGCGGGGGCCTAGGCCGAGACATGACCGGGGATAACACAGGGGAAGGTAACGTGGAGCCGTAAGGTGATGACAGAGGCACGGGACAAGGGCCGGAGGGATGGATACGGGCATGTCGTATATCAACTGACCTGAGGCATCTCAAGTGGATGAATGGGTCGGAGTAGAATTGTAAGGCGGCTTGGTTCTAATCAAGGAGTTGTGTAACATCCTCATCACCTATGGCAATAGTGATAGGTTGGTTAGGATCCATGGGCGATAGAATGGAAGGTGGCAAAGGGCTAGGGGAATTGGTTGATGACCGGCATGGAATACGAGTGTGTTTTTCTCGACTATGAGTTAACACCATGTGGACAAGGATTGATAAGGTAAGACTATATTCTCGTTTAAATGACACGAGCACAGAGAGCAGCAAAATGGCCAGCGATAAGTGGATTAGGTCAAAAGTAAGTCAGTAAAATTACACAGCCGACCGACGCGTTGGTTAGGGTAAACCAATGCCGCTTAGGGAAAACCGATCTTGGTTAGGGTAAATCGGTGCGATTCATTGTGAGAAAAGATAATTTTTCGGATGAGGCAACAGATGATAATTTATAGATAGATGAGATGTAAGGTGGATGTTTATCGAGAAAATGAAGGTATGAATAGTGGTAATAACTTTAAATAGCAAAGAAAAATGAAACAGTGTCCCTTGAGCGGAGTTAACCAAAAGGATCAGAACTCGACGCGGTTGGGTATAACCGATGACGATCGGAGGGTAATCGACGATGGTCACTGACGATGACACCGATTCATCGTGAAATTGAAACAAAGATGAAGAATAGTGGCCGTGATTTAAAATCTAGTGTAGAATCGGACCTAGAATTCGAGAATGATGCGAGATGAGGTCCAGAACACGAGACAAAGTCGAATACACCAACTATGATGAGGAGTGTTCAAGGAGAAATGAAAATATGAAGAACGTAAACCTCACACCTCAAAACGCAAATCAAACAAAAACACTAAGAAAGATATGATCCTAAGAGTGCTTATTCTATTATGTTTGTTTAGCTTATGCTATTTCAGGATCGATTGTATGAACAAAACAATAGATTTTTTTGGTGAGGAAGGCTTCCTACGAAGAAGGAGATAGAAAGGGTGAGGTTTTAGGAATGTTATGGTGGGGCGGGCCGTCCTCTCGAGATATGACTCGACGTATAACAAGTCGGGAGTACTGACAATCCTCGGATCGGTGTGTGATCATTGGTAGGCTTTCCTAGAAGGAAATTATTTTAAATATGTGTTAATTAAAATTTTTGTGCGGTTTGGATAAGACTCGGAAGAAGAGAGAAAGTGATTTCTACCGCCTTCGTTTGTCAACCATCGCCTAGGAATGACTTCCAACGTATAGGTTACCCTTGATTAATGTGCACTAATGCAATAAAGCATAATGAAATGTAGTTAATTTTAAGCCCAAATCGAAATGTGATATTCGATGACACAAGTGAGCGTGAACAGAAGAGGATGCTCTTTCACTAAAATGCGAGAAGCGAGAAGAAAGGATTCTTTTTAAGTACACCAAAAGAAATATTTCTGTAGAGAAAATAGAAAGAAAAGAAGATTACCAAGGAAGAAAATTAATGTGTATGCTTTTGGAAGGGAAACAAACACACAACTTTTCCTAAGAATGAAAAAAATGTAAGGAACCCCGAATGGGTCCCACTCACAGCGC
Source organism: Taxus wallichiana var. yunnanensis (assembly GCA_018340775.1). NCBI lineage: Eukaryota > Viridiplantae > Streptophyta > Pinopsida > Cupressales > Taxaceae > Taxus > Taxus wallichiana. The sequence continues at coordinate 486,783,127 of CM031243.1, forward strand.
TGCCAAAATGTTTTACTTGATTCTTAGACATCTCTAGGAGTAATGACGAAGCGAGATAAGGTAATGGGCATATGAGGAATACACTGCCGAAATGGTTGAAGGTTGTTACATGCGTGTTTGACTCCTCGATCTAAAGTGACCATGGAGCTTCCTTTTGGCTTGGAGGAACTACTTGAAATAGAAAACAAGACCACAAAATAGAAGTTAAATGACATATGACAGTGGGTACTTGCCTAGCGTATGCTAGTTCTCGAGAAGTGTGATACTTCCTGAAGGTTGTCGATCCACCTGTTTAAAACAACTTAATGAAAGAAATAAGAAAATTCCCTCATAGTCAATATGATTTAGGTATCTCATACAAAATACAATAAGTAAATATATAATCTAACAAGCTAGGCTAGAATAACGATCCAAGGGTCGGGTAAAAGGTTTTGGGTTTCTGCAGTGCCTGAGAGGCCGTAAGGGTCACAAGGCGATTAGGGATAACTCGGGGATAGGTAGGTAGGTTGTTGTTATGGGCATCCCCGATAAAGACAGAGACCGATGTCGGTTTGGGGGTAACTTGAATGTCGATTAAGGGTGACCACGCCGGTCACTCGCAAGATGGCGAGGGTCAAAACAGAGGTCTAGAGGAGGTTTTTGAGTTAAAAGCGAGTTAGGTGAAGTACCTATGAGGTGTAGATGGGCTATCGGAGTCGGTGGGTAGATTTAACAGAGTTTTGGTGAAGGTAGGGTGATCTCGTGAGTTGAGTTGGAAAAGGGTGATAGGAGGTTAGTGTATTGTAGGCTAACCGACGTTGGTTATGGGTGAACCGCCGTGCATTCTACGTAGATCTTGGAAGTACGACGAAATGGTTTTGGGTCTCCTTTGTGATTAGATAAAGGACTAGATAGGTCGGGGTGGGGTACTAAGTTGTTTAGATGGGATTCAACAAGGTTTTAGTAGGGATATGGGAGTGTGAGTGTCAAAGGAGTCGGTGGGTGGTGGAGAGTAAATAACATGCGTAATGAATGAAAACACATTAAGGAAGTAAGTAAACTAGAGGAGTAAAACGTTCTACTTACCTTAAAACCGGATTCTGGGTGTCTCAGTATGAGGAATGAAGGTCTTTGGTAGGAGGTGAGTGCTATAGAGGATCACCAAACATTCAGGAGCTCTTGCATGCACCGCCCGGCTCTCCTTCGGGTTGGTTGGATCAAATGTGTCTTTGAGATGAATGTTGGATGGTTGTTGGATGAATGTTGGGTGTTTGTGCGAGGAAGAATGCTTGATTTCCTTGCTTGCATCCCTTCTCGTGAGTTTAGAATGTGCCAACCTTGAGAATAAGGTTGCCAGAAGGAATTAAGGGTAACCGACGACGCTTATGGGCTGACCGGCGTCGGTTAAGGTGAGATTCCCTAGGCATGCTAAAAATAGGAGATCATGGCTATAAAGGCTGCAAGATCTCACTATTCATCCGAAGAGGAGTGGGAGTTACCGCTTGTTCATGAGAATGAGGTGTAGGCCTTGATTCTAGAGTGTTAGTTAGGTTTTAGTTAGTTATGGAAACCTACTAATAATAGGCTTAGGGTGAGGTGGCTAGGTGAGGTGGAGGGTGGATATTAAGTTAATTAAGATAAATAAATAATGGATAGGATGAGCATGAAGATTAATTTAATTAAAGTAATTAGATTAATATTAGTGTGGGGTGAAAGGGCCATGGTTAGGTGAGTTAGTTTAAGTTGATTAATTAACAGGGGGCTAAGGGAGTGTGACCCGATTTTGATGTATACAACATGCTCGATACAAACATATTCGATAAATAGGGGTAAAATTTTTAACTTACCCATGGACCCCTATATGAACTGCAATATTTTAAACTCCACAAATGCTTATCAACTTCAAATAACAATGCAATGTAAATAGAGAACACACACACTGCAAAGAAGATTGATAACGGAGTTCGGCATTGCCTACGTCTCCGGGTTCATATGAACCGATTCATTACACTTCTAAATGTAAACTAGTACAATGAAGCAATGAATCTATATGCAGATACCAGTGAACATGTCTATTTGATACCCAAATGAAAGTGGTATAGGAATTCTTCCCTTTATGATCACATACCCAACCGATTACATATAAATCTGAACCAGATAAATAAAAGTGATCACGATCTAGTAGAGAACTGGAAATATGAAGACACGTTGCTCTGTCCGAGAAGTAGAAGCTCAACTGATGATGATCGTCGCAGAATTATATGTCTTCAATAATATTCCTTGGATGAGAGGCACGCTCAATGACGACTCCAGATTGATGCCAACGTTGATGTGACTTCCGTACATTGAAATGGTGTCCATATACCTCCAAAATGGGAAGATAAATATATCACTAGGAGCATAGGGAAATTTGATACATTTTCCCTTTTACAACTAAGGCTAATTTTGAGCCTAACTCCTTCTATAAAGTGATATATGAAGTTTCCCTTCTATGACCTATGGCCTTACAAAAACTTAGAAAAACTAGTGAAGCACTCCTTATGGCCTATGGCCTTACAAGAGGAGACTATGCTCCGAGGAGTGGACTTTTCAACTTTGCTTGTTTACAATGACCCCTACAAACCTTTATATAGGCTAATTCGCCCTTTGTGTTATAATGAAGAGGGTTGTTTTTAGCTAAGGCATTACATTTGGGGTTAGAGCCATGTGGCAATACACTTTACAAAAATATCCCTAAGCAATATTATTTCAACCGTTATAATAATAAAATACTTCCACGGTTACCATGGCCAAAACAAGATTCAACTATATTTATTTTTTATAACGGCCGCATTGCATTTTATTAGGTAATAACTTTATTACCTTACTCCACGTGAGATCCTCCATTTAAATGTGGTGTGGGAATTATTAACCTTCTTACCCATTAATATTTTTGACCGATCCACCTTTAACCATGGGGCCATATACTCCACGTGGCTTTGAATGTTTGGTGTAACCGCCTTGCATTTTGAATACGTCGCCCTCCATATGCCACGTGAGCCTCCTTATTTTGGCGGTGGGAATAAACATATTCCTTGGCCTTTAATATGGCGCGACCATTTTGCTTTCCACATGGAATTCCCATATAAAATGGGGGTAGTGATTTAATATCCCACATACGTGGGTAATGGGAGCTATAAATCCTTTTAAAGCTCGAACCGCCGTTGAAACACGTGGCGTGGGCCACATTTATATCCCTTCTCTCGGCGTTGAATGTGTATACGAAGTTGGCTTGATATAACTACCCGATCATTGTGGTGGCATGGCACCTGGTAGCTTGAGGCCCCACCATGTGCTTTGAAATATCGATGTAGTGGCAAATGAACCCCTTCGTGAAAGATCTTGTCGCCAACTTTTTCTCAAAACTATATTTTTCTCACTGCTTTCTCTCGCCCCGCTTTCACCACGTGTCACCGCCTCGTTAGTCAATTGCCTCTATTGGTCCTATAGTTTGACCAAACTTTGACCGACCATAACTTGAGCATACGGAGTCTCAGTGTTTCGCGTCTCGATCATTGTGGTGGCGGGGGCACCCGCGGCTTGAGGCCCCACCATGTGTCGAAATATCGATGCAAACGGCAAACAAACCCCTCCATGAAAGACCGATGTCTACCAACTTTTCCTCAAAACTATATTTTTCTCACCTATTTCTCTCGCCCCTTTACCACATGTCACTTTGCATCGTTAGTCAATTGCCTCTACTTGGTCCTATAGTTTGACCAAACTTTGACCAACCATAACTTGAGCATATGGAGTTCGTGTTTCACGCTCCAGTGCCGACGGAAAGCTCATAGAATGCTCTACCACTCGTCATGGTCTAGTGATATATAGGGAACTCTAAACATCCCGAAATGTCCTCTCTGTATCAATGGTGAAACCCATGAAACAAGTTAAACCAAAAACTCTTTATCATGAAGTTACCACTAACACCCCTCGTAAAGAGGCACACAAGGAATCTCATGAAGATTTATACGCAAACAAAAAAGTCGGAAATACACCTAAATTTAATTCTTTGGAAAGAACCCTATTGGAAAACATTTGTTTCTAGTAGGCTACTTTCCTCAAATACTCCTAAATCCTTAGACCACCGCATCTAATACCTCCCGAGGAATAGTCAAATGACTAGGTAACATTGTGGCATACCAACCTGCATAATCTTGTGTAGTACCAAGATCTTCTATCTGCACATGTTGTACCCAAGGTGAAAAAGACACTGTAAGAAGTCGACACATGCTCGGTCCCAACCTCATCCGAGGCCCCATATGAATGACATCCTCGTATCGGTGAGCATACCACATCTCGGCCCCAAGAATCCCCTGAATGAGTCCAAACTGATGTTGAACTCGGTCTACTCTATACCACTCTATAATATAACTCATGCTCCCGATGAGGAAATGATCAAACCATCATTGTGCTAAGCTCAATCGCATCATCGGAGCCACCGGGTATAACATGTATGGCCGCCATGTAATCATATAGGGTTATACCTCGTGAAACTCGCATCTGTAGAAATCATCATCCCACCTGCATGAGCACGTACATCATCCCCAAATGGGACCCAACCCATAACAAAAGGCTATCCAATGGCTTGAGCTCACAAATCTCTGCAGGCGCGATCGTAAATGGTCCCATGCCCATATCTCGCACTAAAGTGGCTAGACCTATAGATATATGGTCGTGATAGGCTACCAAATGAATATAAACATATAAGTGAGCGGTATGCACCGGCCCCAACCATAAACCTTCCCTCGTAGAAGGCCGCGAATCACCGCAATAAGGCGAAGGGGGAATCGAGCACCGATCTTGTTGAGAAGCGGGATGCCACGACAAGAGTTAACAAGAACAGGGATAACTCGGCCTAGGCACCGATCGTCCATGCACCTCCTAACATAAACCTGTCATACCCCATCGTGGTATGTATTTCGCACCAAATAGCTCAATCAAGCATCATCTAATGCGGTCCCGGTGACCATCATAGGTGATCATACGAACCTTAGATCCGCCACACATCCTCTAATGTAATACTCATCTCGCCAAAGAAGAAGACGAAATGTCTTGCTCTCTATCCACCATATCTTAGCTAAAGTGTGAGCGATTATATGGTCTAAGGTAGTCTAGGGCATATATGTTACATGTTCTAGGCTAGTCACCTCGAAGGTAATCTCCAGGAAGATCCGATCACACCGTTTAAACATCGCATTATAGTCCAGGATCCGAGCATGCCTCTCCCACGTCTCTAACCTATCCAGGTCCTCCTACAAAACCAATCGAGTTATTTAGTTATGATATTATTCTTCTATTTTCTAACATTTTTCATTTGTTCTTATATTTTATCATTTAATTTTTCTATTTCTACCATCTTATTATTCTATTTTTCATCTTTACATAACACTTGGGATTTGCTAAAATCTTCATTTCTCGCCAAACAAGCATTTAAGAATGTCTTTTGTGCACTAACACACCCACTGGCGGAACCGGCGCACCTCATAGTGCATTGGCATGCCCTTGGTGGAACCCACGCACTCCTTGGCACATAGGTGCACTCCATTAAAATTTATAAACCTCAATTGTGCACTAGCGTGCCCCATGTGCACTGGCGCACCCATTTGAGCACAAAGCGCATGCATGGCCTTGCTTGAATGGAATTTGCACTAGTGCATACATTTATGCATTGGTGTATGCATGCCCATGCATGGTGCAGTAAGCGCCCCTAAGGCCGCACATGTGCATTTTCTCATTTTCTCTACCCTAGTTACTACACTAACATGCATATATTTTAACCAAAATCAAATGCTAATAATTACTAGGAAAGGAAGAGATTTGTGTACCTATGGTCCATCCGCAGTAGTCTCATATACTATCTCACATGATCTGCCCAATGTTTTTGGCTCCGCACCCTCACCATCTTCTCCCGTAGGTTAGAGCTCCGATCAACGGTAAATGTAAAGTGAATGTGGTAAATGAATTGGCCGTGATGGCTTATATACAAATTTTACCTCCACGACATGTTTTTCACCCCGAGGTGCCACGAAAACATCGTGGTTCTTCTAAATTCTTCTAATAATGGTCGTGATGATTATTTTTAATAAATAATTATTTTGCACCTATTTATTTGCCATGAAGCATGTTTTTGCATCCTGACAAAGATTTTATACTACAGGGCATATGTTCGCCTCACGGTCACTTTTAAGCAGATGTCTCACGACTACGTCATTTCCTCTATACTATTTTCTTCATAAAAAAATAATTTAAAATAGTGTAAAAATTTTCAAAAAACCCCAAAAAATGGTTAAATCATTTAAAATCCAAATTTTTTTTTACAAAAACTCAAAGTTTTACAAAAATTAGTAAATGGCATGCAACGTGATTGAAACTGTATTGAATTCATCATCTTCGAACATAGAAATTGGTCCTACAAAACCATCTTTCTAACGTTCTTGCTTGTTCTTGTCTCAAATGACTTACGAATCATCATGATCTATCTCCATTAACAAAGTTGGGTCTACTTACTATGTCGGTACTCTCGTGTAATAGTGGTACATTAGGTATTGTGTCACAATACATGAATGCTTTTCATAGGACTACTTGTGTCCTCCGTTATTTCCCTTGCATGTGTTATTTCTTGGGGCACCATTTTTAACCCTTGTCATTACAACATGAACATTCAAGAGTTGTAGCTTGATAACAAAAATAGTGGTACAATTTGTATTAAATGTTGTTTGTTTGATTGTGTGATTGTGCTTATTTCTCTGTTAGGTTAGCTGGTTTACTTTCTCGTATTGCATTGCATTTTGTATGTTGCATGGAGTTAAGCGTCATTTTACTTTCTCGTATTGCATTGCATAATGTATGTTGCATGGAGTTACGTATTTTTAGTAGTAAACAAATGTTAGTAATATAGTTTTTCATGTTATATTATACTTTTGTTTATTTTAAATAAAGGTCAATGATGTAGATCATAGGGGCAACATGATGAAATAAGGTTGTGTATTGAAGACCGGATACAAAGATGAGCATGTTCCTATTCTCCACTTTCATATCTTATCACTACTAATTTTTCTTCCCAATCACCTAGGGCAATAAACAACCATGTTTATCCCTATCCTTTTCCCTTCTAAATAACCAAGGGTTTCACGCCTTTTCTATCCTATTTCTTACTATATGTTTCTATCGTCGATCAACTTCTTCTATCACCCCATCGACACTCGGTGGTCATCCTTCATTCTACTAATTTTTCCTCAAAAATTTACTTTCTTACGCTTGTCTACTATGTTTGAAGTGAGGTCACTAACTTCACCTCAAACGGGAAAATGTAGACACATAATTCTCGCTTTTGTAATCTTATTGCTAAAAGCAAGAAAATCACTTTCATTCTTACATTTTCCGTTACAATTAGTGATTTCTGCTAATTAAATAATGATTTCCTTTTATTCGAGTTAATTAACACTACTTTGTTAATTATCCACCCTTTTCCACATTCAGAATGCCAATTGATGTCAAATCGTAACTTGTTATCCTCTTCCAGGAAATAATTAGCGTTATTAGCTAATTAAGCCTATTTTACCCTTGTTTTGGTCAATATACCCTACTATTGGCTTAAACCCTCTTCCAACCACTCAAAATCACCCCAATCACCTCCCACAATGTCCCGATGGCTTCAAAAGCTTATCCTAGCCTCTAGTTGACCTTAAGAGGTTGATTAAGGATTCATACCTCTTAATCACTTGGTAATTCACTAATTGTGATTAGCAAGGTCTAATCATGATTAGCAATTCTAATCTAATTTGGGGCTTTTAGTCCCACATGCACCAAAATACAAGTTTCTCCCGAAAGGAAAACTATAAAAAGAGTGCACCTCATTCCTTCCAACTTTACACCATGCTTTTGATAGTAGCCTCATACAATACATATGTTAAAGAGCCTAAACCTCCTTTAAGAATTTACATGCTCATCTTTGCCTAAAGCCTTCATTATGGTTATTAGGGTAATATCTAGCATGGCCTTGTAGTCTTGTGCTTTAGAGATCTCTTCACCATTTGTGGAGTAATGAACATTCCTAAATTTATTGCTCCTAGATCTATTTAGGTCTATGTTAGTTAGTCAAATATACTAGTAGGCATGCTTAGATGTTAGATGTTAGTTTCATTTAATCTCTATTGTTATGCTCATAAGATTTTATCATTGATGTTTCATTCCTTAGCTTTTCATTTAACTTTAGATCATTATGGTTTTGATCTTTAAACTAGTTAATTTGTGTTAAAAGTAAAGGGTGTTATCGTATAACATGCAAATAATTCAAATCTTTTTGGTTATATGGGATTCTATTGTATGTTGAAAGGAAAATTAACTCATGATTTTAGATTTGAATATTTTCGAGTTATCATATTCATGAGGGGAACTAGGAGATAGGTTCATCATGCTCATAGTATCTTCTTATATTTGAGAATTTCAAATAAACTTTGGATTTGAATCTCCTATTTAGCATTTTGAGTTCTGGTATAGTTTGGGTATGGAATAAAACTCATATTTTCAGCTTTGGATATTTTTAACAAGAATTTACGCCGGTTGTTGGGCACATTGGCAATGTTCGGTTTTCATACTTCCTTTTCGAGTAATTGTTGTTTTGCAATACATCTATTTTGGCATGTATATGTAGATGCATTTTAAGAGCCATAATTTGGGCGTGCTTGTAATTGTGCCCACAATGTAAAATCCCATTCAAGTGCCATACTTTTAAATCACATGTCCATGTGGGAAATAAATGTGATTTCCAAATATAGTAACAATGTTAGAATGCATTTTGATTACTCGACAAACATATTTGCAATTGCGGTAGATATGCCGCTTCACATGGTCAATGGACATCATCCTAGTTGTTGGATTTGTTTGTCTATTTATTACTAATTTATATTTGGGAGAAATCGTATTTGCAAAGATTAACCATGTTATAGGGAATAAATTTGATTGTTGCATTTTTTGGTGTTGATTGTCTATTTTTATCGATTATTTTTATGATGGTAGTTCAACTTCACTATGGCTTGATGATTCTACAGAGATCCCGATTATCTATTTTTATCGAATTATTTTTATGATGGTAGTTCAACTTCACTATGGTTTGACAGCTCTACAGAGATCTAGTTAGACATTCACCTATTTTTGGCATTAGTTTGTTCTTTTAAAGCGGCCGATGTTGTTTACGAGATATTGCGAGATCGTAAGAAAAAAAAGACTCTCTCCTCTTTTCGGTATATAAATAGACTATTTTAAGATAATCAAATTGGTGATATGTTTTGCAATAATTTACAAAAGATAATTTTACCTAAAATTCTATTTGTATGGATCATGTGTGTTTGTGAGATGCGGGAAGAGTTTTGGCAATGGGTGAATTTTTGTTTTGGAGTAAAAGCCTTCTCAATGGGGAGGTGTGATTAAGAGATCAATTTAAAGGACAAATTTTCCTAAATCTATGAAAAACATGATAGTATGGTAGAAGACTCCAAGATATTTCCATCGCCTATTTGAAGGAGAAAAATGGACTCCATTTCAAATAAGATACCATTTGTAGAAGTTCCCAGTTGGATGAGAAAAAATAGGGGTGGCCGACCAATTGGACTACGACACGTGGCATTGGAAAAATGAAAAAAATTGTAAAATGATTTTTTTAAAAAATTTCCTCTAGTCTTCGACACTCAAGTTTAGACAGGTGGGCCCCACTACTTGCTTAGCTCATGGGCCCTCGGCCCAAGGTCAACACACTTTTTGCGAGGGGTGCCTTTACCTTCGTGAATTCACATTACCATAGTCACAATTTTGCATATAAGTGCCACATATTTCTATTGTATGGTTCATGTGGGATAATTCCCAATATATTTTGTAAATTATATTTACCATGCATTTTAAACCAATTGCCATGCACCGACTTGATGCCACCTCACCGAGCCACTCTGCGACCATGTTCTAAGTTGGGAGCTCAACTTTCCATGTATAGCTACTCGCCACCGACCCAGCCATCTCCATAAACTCACGACCGAGCCATCATATAGCCAAACTACGAAATCAATCTCCACTCGACCACCAACTCGTCATACTTAGTGTAACAGCTTCAACAAATCACCATAACTAAGTTGCACACTTGACATGTCCTATGGAGACAGATTCACAACACAAAAAAATGAATACATGTGTGGCCCAAGACATAAGATATGTGAAGCGGGTAAGGCTTATTAAATAATTTATAAAATCTTTCACCCACGAATGTCATATTTTTATCCCAAACTTGGTAAATATGGGTGGTGGGAGGTTGGGGTATCTCGAACCCCCTAACCTCACCGTTGCCAAAAATATGCTTTTCATTACACCAAATGTCTTGATCAAACCAATATAAGCACGAATTGGGTTTGTTAAAAGTTAAGTTTGTGACCTGTAATGCTAATAACATGGCGCCTTTCGAGAAAACATAGTTTTCGAGACACTTAGAGCATTTTTAGCACTTGATGTAAACTAGAAAGTTTTCCATAATTCTAATACAATCCTTGTGCATATCTTATTTTCCCAAATTGGATTTTTCTTGATGTCTTTTTAAGGCGTGAAAGTTGGTGGTAGACAGAGATAAGCTCAAGGGAAGAGATTTTGTAAGTTATTCGAGAAGAAGAAGGACGAAAATTGAGAATTGTCGGTCCTTCAAGGTCTAAAGACACAAAATTGCAGTTTTGGATCTATTAATGTTTATTGTGAGTTTGATTGTACTTGCAGTTGAGACATTTTTAATAGATTGGTTCAAATGAACTCGAGGATGTAGGAAATATATGAACCCCATAAACAATTTGAGTGTCGAAATTTCTTTTGATTTCTAATTTATTTTCCACATTTAATAAGTCAAAATTTAAATTCAAACAAGCATATTTTATTAGTTTACGAAACTTTATGAAAATTGGTAAAATGGAAATCAATAGTTTTGTTCAAACGGGTGCAAATTTGATTTTGTTGATCATCAATTCAAGTTATCGATCAATTTAAAATTAGTTAAAAATAAGATTTTAATCATCTTTAGATTCATTTTAAATCATGAAAGTTGAAGAATTAATTGATCGTGTTGTAAACAAGCAAAACAATAGGGGGTCTATTATTGTTTACAGATCATTGTGTGTATTTATATTTAATTTTTACTATACACATAAACTTTGAAAATTATTGGAAAACACCACTTTTTTATTAGGTAAATAATTGATTTCAAGGGGATAAAAAACCCATCACTATAAGAGGAGGAAAGATATAACGAGGAGGAACCAAGATGATGCATCTACCAGCGGCGGATAGATATAAACAAATAAAAAACACAAGCTACTACAAGACCTTCTAGGATAATATATTCCAAAGAAATCAGGCCTGGCCAAAAGACATAAAAGTGAAGCCAAGTCAAAAGAGTTTGACCAGACACATTAAGAACTAACTACAGAGACCCCTGAGAGAAAAACCACCTAATCCGATTGGAAAAGACGTATTTTCGCGTTGGACCCTGGGCCACTCTCCCCATCATCTATGAGGTCTACTGGCCCCATCAACAAATCACCAAACAACTAAAGGTCAAACACCATATCTCCCTTCTCCTATTTAGATCCGCTTAGCAAGCGACCATCTGCCAAGTTCCAACCATCCACCCGTTCCAGGAAAACCAACTGCATTTAATCTGGGTTCAAAATTTGAATTTTCTCACCCAAAGGATCCACCTGAACTGTTATCGATTGGACTACCACCTACTATATCCATCACCCTTACCACCTGGCCCACTCCACCCACACTGTCCCCTTTCAAAAGCACAAAACAGGATGGCATTCCACCACTTACCTTAAAGTTAAAATTTGAATACGCCTTGCTCACCTTGCACACGTTGGGCCGATCACCTACCTCATCCACTGCCATGCTGGCACAACCCACGCCAGCACAGCCACCAGCAAGGCTCTTCTCGATCCTCCAATTTTCCTTATTCTTTGGCTCACCTAGCACGTAAGCCACTATCTCTCCGTCTTCCTCCACTTCTTCTTCTCAACACTCAACTCCTCCTCCATCTCATTGTTGACTTGGAAAAAAGTAAACGGTCTCTATTTCATTCATTCATAATGTGATTAATCTGCACATCACGACATCTAATTTTTCCCTCATAGATGACCTTCCAGCACTTTTCACAAATGATCTGCAACTTCTCAAAGGAATTCTTCTGATCATCAGAGGCGTACAAGTATATTTTTATAGGTATCTTTGCTCCCACAGGAACATTAATACACAACCGACCACAAACAAGTCTAGAAGGTGCCTTCATAGTCAGGTAAATAGTTATAAGCACACCCATATATCTTACAATTCCCAAAAAAACTTTAGGCTCCCAGAACTCCAAGCGAAGGCCTGGGAGACAAATCCAAATAGGGAGATCGTGGAAGGTGTTCTCCTCAGACAAACCTGGTCACCAACGGCAAAGGCTCATGGCTGCTTTCCCATAAAACCATGGCGCTCCCATAAGCACCCTTTGTAGATCCAACTCTTCCTAAAAATAGAAAAGGAAACCGTCCCCTACAAGAGCTCTAACGTTTAACTTGCAAGCTCATTTCCTCTTACACAAATCTCTTACGAAATTTATATTTGGTTTGAGACCTACAAAACTACCAACTTCAGTGTATTTATATCTATTCTTGGTTCGATTAACCATGACCTCCCGTACCTCCAAAAGTTGAACAACTTCGCTCCATGAGGGCATGAGTTTCAGGGGCTCTCTGTGGGCATCCCCAAAGAGCCAAGCCAACTCGGATTTACACGCAGTAGGAGGATTCACCATCACTTCCTCGATGATAAAAATATTGATTCACCATCGCTTCCTCAGAGGAAAACATCGCTTTTAAGTTTTAATCAAAAGAGAGATTTAAAATAAGCATGTAAATATAACCAATATCTACTTCATATTATATGCATAACCATTAAGATGATATATTTCTAATGGTCCTAGAAAATAAGAAGAGAATAAAAACACTTAAAAAATTAGTTACATTGACAATACAAAACGAGTAGATAAAGGAAGGAGAGCATTCCAAAAAGAAGAGGAAGGGGACTTGGGGAAACGTAATTAATAAGAAATCATTTTTCTAACTATTTCATCAACAATGGTGATAATGTTGGATCCATGATATTGAAGAATTTAGATCTCCATTTTTTTGTTTAAACATAACACTCCTATAATAATTGCAAACCCAAATCCAAAGCTCAATCCAAGTCCTATCTCTCACCATATGTGTTCTACCTAATCTTCTTCACTTGTATCTTCATCATCACTACTCTTTGGAGAAATAGAAGAAGAGGAATAATTTATGTTGATTTGAAGTCCAAAAAGATTTCTATTGTTCGAGAATGAACTTACACTAAATGTTAATAGATGATCTCCTTGAGGTATTGTACTTGAAATATTATTATGTGATGCATCCAAGTAGCTCAAGAATGTGAGAAATTTTAGTTATGTAGGATTAGCTCCAACAAGATTGTTCCTTGAAAGATCAAGTGACTCAAATTGCACTTAAACTTGTCAAAATAATTAGGAATTTCTTTGCTAAGTTAATTTCTTAAAATTGAGAATTCTTAGACCAATAAGGAATCCAATCTCGTGAGGAATGTCACCTAAGAAGTTGTTATTTGAGATATCAATGCATATAATAATTGCCAAAGATATTTCAGAACTATATAAATTCCCTTTGGTGGTGTTTACTAGTTTCTCTACGTAAAACAACGATGAGTTTGAATTTCAATTATATTGAATGACTTCTATACTTTGTGTTTGATTTATCATTACTTTCAACTTTCTAAAATTTCTTGGAATATTTCTGAAACTATTATTTGAAAAAATCAATACTTGAAGATTGTTCAATTTTATTAATGATAATGGTATCCCACCTTCCAATTTAATGGATTTCAAAACTAAAATTCAAAGACTAGTAAATTTTTTTATCCAATGTGGGATTTCTCCTTGCATGTTATATTATCCCAAATCTAGAATCTCTAAAGAGCTACAATTTTGAAGTGATGATGGAATTGACCCTTGTAGTTTATTACCTCCCAATTTCAATGTTTGAAGACGGGCCATGCTCCTAATCTCACCTTCAAATTTTTTTTTCTAGATTCGACACCTTTAGTTTTGTTTAGTAGCTCCAAAATCTTATAAAAATAATATAATAAAGCTTTTTATTTGACAAGTCAAGAACGTCCAATTGCCTTTCATAAATAGAAAGTGGAATGCCACCGCGGAGGTTTTTTTACTAGTGACAAAAATTTGAGATACTATCCGATTTTTGGTTTGGAATGAATCCATAAAATAGATTCATCGACAAGTCCAAAAACTCCATATAATATGAAGCATCCCACAACCAATCCGGAATATATCCGCTAAGCTTGTTATTGGACAAGTCTATATGTGTGTTATATTGAGTTGAAATTAAAAGGGGAAAATCACCTTCCATATTACAAGATCTCAAATCTAAAATTTCAAGCTGAAATTTAGGGATCCAAAATCCATATATTTTTATGGTTAAGAGATTTCTCCTAAAATAAACAAATCATAAATATTTGTGAAATTTTCTAGTAGAAAGAGCAAGAAAGTACCATGGAATTTGTTGTCATCCAAGCTAAGCATTTACAAAGGTGATGATATTTTTTGTAAGGAAGGTGGGATTATGCCACTCAAATATTTCTTTCTAAGATGAAGCCAAACTAGGGATGAGAGGTTCTCAAAATTATATGGAAAGCTTCCATAACTTAATTGATTTAACCTAAGGTAGAGCTCACGATAACTTTGATAGTCCACCTAAAGTTGCCCATGGAATTTCTCCTCTTATTGAGTTGTTTGAAAATTACAATGATTTAAGCCATGAAATATTTCGAATGGAAGGAGGAAGAAAACCTTCACCATTAATATAAGAGATATAATCGGGTGAATGATGACATATTTCCAATGGAAGGAGGAAGAATACCTTCATATTTTCAATGCGTGGAAATATTAGAAAATTGAAGTATACTATAGATATCTAAATTTTATATTTAACACATGATAGCCTCATTTTTGGCACTCCTTGGAGAACTTGGGATGTTTACATAGGTTTTAAGTAAAAATTTACATGCATGAACTTACAATCATCCATGGATTACATGCAAGGAAAAAAACAATATCTTGTTAAAATTTTCATAATGTTTGCATGAACATTTTGAAAAATACTTTTTTAAAGTTACTTTGGATATGTGAAAAATATATTTAGAATTTTTATTCTCAACATAAAATTTGATTAATATTTGAAAAAAAGCACTTTTAAGTTTTAATCAAAACAAAGAGAGATTTAACATAAACTTTTGAATAGAATATATCTCTAGCTCATAATATATATAACCATTAGAATGACATATTTAGTCTAATTGCCCGAACAAATAACAACAAAATAAAAAAACTTGAAAAAATTGTTTACATTGACAATACATATGATTATAGAAAAGGAAAGGAAGTGTTTCATTACAAATGAGTAGAGAAAGGAAGGAAGTATTTTGAAAATAATAGGAAAGGAAAGGGAAAGATATACTTAATAAAAAAACATTTTTCTAACTGTTTCATCAACAATTACAATAATGGAATCAGTGATCTTAAAGTATTTAGATCTCTATTTTTGGTTGAAACATAACACTCTATAACAATCTTCAAACCCAAATCCAAATCTCAATCCAAGTCCTATCTCCCACCATATGTGATCTTCCCAATTTTCTTCGCTTGCATCTTCATCATCACTAGTCTTTGGAGAAACAAAAAAAAGAGAAACAATTTGTGTCGATTTGAAGTCCATAAAGGTATTCATTATTTGAAAAGAAACTTGCACTAAATGTTGATGGTTGACCTCCTTGTGGTATTCTTCACGAAATATTATTATCGAGATACATACAAGTAGCTCAAGAATGTGAGTTTTTATAGTTACGTAGGAATAGCTCCGGTGAGGTTGTTCCTTGAAAGATCAAGTGAATCCAATTGCACAAGCTTCTCAAAAGAATTTGGGATTTCAAAACTAAGTTGATTTCTGAAAAATTGAGAACCCTTAGACCAATGAGGAATCCAATCTCATGAGGAATGTCACCTAAGAGGTTGTTATTTGAGATATCAAGGCATCTAATCAATGCCAAAGATCTTTTATACTCTAGAAATTTCCCTTTGGTGGTGATTACTAGTTTCTCTACATAAGACACTAATGATCTTGAATTTGAATAATATTGAAGGACTTTTGTACTTTGTGTTTGATTTGTCATTGCTTTCAACTTTCCAAAATTTCTTGGAATATTTCCTGAGAAATTATTATTTGAAAAAATCAAGACTTGAAGATTTTGCAATTTTGTTAGTGATAATGGTATCCCACCTTCAAATTTATTAGATCTCAAAACTATAATTCAAGACTAGTCAAATTTTGTATCCAATTCGGGATTCCTCCTTGCATTCTATTATATCCCAAATCTAAAATCTTTAAAGAGCTAAAATTTTGAATTGATGATGGAATTGTCCTTGTAGATTGTATTACCTCTCAATTTTAGTGTTTGAAGACATGCCATGTTCCTAATATCACCTTTAAAAAGATTGTTTTCTAGATTCAACATCTTTAGTGTTGTTGAGTAGTTCCCAACACTCATAAAAATATTGATTGAAAACTTGTTACTTGAAAAGTCAAGAACCTCCAATTGTCCTTCATAAATAGAAAGTGGAATGCCACAAATAATTTTACTTTTTTCCAAAGTGACATAAATCTGAGTTACTTTATCCAATTTTTTGATGGAATGAATCCATCAAATAGATTCCTCAACAAGTCCAAAAACTCCATTTGATATGAAACATCCCACAACCAATCTAGAATATATCCACTAAGCCTATTGTTGGACAAGTCTAGATGTTCTATGGCATACTAAGTTGAAATAAAAGGGGGAAATCACCTTCCATATTACAGGTTTTCAAACCTAGATATACTAGCTAAAATTTAGGAATCCAAAATCCATTGACTTTTACGAAGTCAAGAGATTATTCCGTGAAAGAAGAAAATAAGAAATATTTGTGAAATTTACTAGTAGAGAGAGCAAGAAAGTACCATGGAATTTTTGTCATCCAAGTTTAGCCATTGGAGTGTGGAGAGATGTTGTAAGGAAGGTGGGATAATGCCACTCAAAGAGTTATTAATGACATCAAGCATAACCAAGAATGAGAGGCTCCCAAAAGTAGATGAAAAACCTCAGTTGAATTGATTTGACACGAGGTGAAGCCATGAAAACTTTGACAGTCCAGCTAAAGTTGTCCATGGAATGCTCCCTCTTAGTGAGTTTCCTGAAAGATCCAACGTTTCAAGGCGTGAAAGACATCCAATGGAAGGAGGAATAACACCTTGAATATTGTTATAAGAGAGATCAAAGTGGGTCAACGATGACATATTTCCAATGGAAGGAGGAAGAACACCTTGAATATTATTCGAGACAGATATAAGGAGGTCAACGATGACATATTTCCAATGGAAGGAGGAAGAACACCTTCAATATTGCTATCGTGAGAAGTAATTCGGCCAACAAGGACATATTTCCAATAGAATATGGAATCTCACCTCCCACATTCGTCTCACTAAGAGAAAGGATCTCTATCTTGCGAGAGTGTTGTAGAATGGAAGATAGGTTTACTTTGAGATCGGGGATGTAGGACGAGTCAAGATTCCTCAAGTGTGGAAGGCTTAACAGTAGAAGGGACTAGACCTTGGAGACTTCTATATTCAAATGAGAGGAGACCAAACTGTAAGATTTGAAATCCGGTTAGGAAATGGTGGTGAGTGAAGTCATTAAAACCAAGGTTGAGATGGGAGAGGGAGGTGAGATTTGTAAGAGGTGAGAGAATTGGTGTACTCCCCTGAAATCCCACATAAGACATGTTGAGTGTTGTAAGATTGGTGAGCGATGCAACAATATTATTAACCACATGATCACCTTGCATTGTCATATTCACACCACATAGCCCAAGGTACTCCAAACCTCACAAATTTTCAATCCATTCACCCAATTTCTTTATTACAAGCCA
Source organism: Taxus wallichiana var. yunnanensis (assembly GCA_018340775.1). Classification (NCBI taxonomy): domain Eukaryota; kingdom Viridiplantae; phylum Streptophyta; class Pinopsida; order Cupressales; family Taxaceae; genus Taxus; species Taxus wallichiana. Next base: position 486,801,248 of record CM031243.1, read on the forward strand.
TAAATGCTAGAGACATCAAAAATTCAAGCTAAACATGTTGCGAACAACATTTGGAATTTTTCTCATAAACCAACAATTTTCCAAGCTCAAATGCATCAATTTCTTAAGCATCCAAAGCTCAAAGGGATGCTTGCAAGTGGGCGTAAGTCAATCCAGGATGAGGTCGAGGTACTCCAAATGTTGGAGTTGTAATAAACCATGGAAACTTTGGCTACTTGAATTCCTCACACTTACCCACCCAAAGTTTTAAAGTTTATTAAATCCATATGAAGAACATGGCCAATATGGAGGTGGTAGATGATTCCCTTCCAGAGAAACAGCTTAAGCCCTCATTCCATGATTCCATGTAGTCGTATGGATCATTGAGGCCTCGTTTGAAGTGGAAAATACCACTTCTTTCCTCGTGATGACATGTGGAGCAGCGGATGTGGAAAACATGGCCAACAACAACATCATCTGCCACCCAAAACATGTATAGATTGCCCATCTTTAGACGTGGAAATTACTTGTAAATTTAACGAGTATTTATATGTTAGGATCGAAATACGGATGAGCAATAAAATGAAATTAAAAATAATAATATAAGTATGTAATCACAAGATAAACCCAAGATTTAATGTGGTTCACCCAATGTGGGCTACATCCACCAAAAACAAGCCAACCTTCTCCTTTATTCAGTCCTAGGAATACAATACAATTCTCTCTCTTTTTCATATATCAAAGAGTAAATCCATGCACATATATATAACTTGTGCACCTCTTTGTAAAAGTTTTCTTCAACCAAAACAACCTAAATATAGCATGCTTATAAATAAGACATGCATATAAATAAGATAAACATAAAAATAACAACTCTTGTCTATTAATAAGACAATGCTATTTTTATCCATGGCCATGCATTCCTCCCAAATCAAGGAAAAAAAACTACCACTTCATCTTGTAGTTAGACTCCACATCTTCAACAATCTCCCACTTGGAGACTAACTGCTTTGCAACCCACTGTTATAGCTCATCCTCGACTCTTCTCTAACTTGTTTCTCTTCTTCAAGATCAATCTTGAAGACCTATCAAAGTTGAAAAACCTTCCAACTTCTCTTTTGTCACCGCCTTTGTCAACATATCAGCAAGATTCTGACTTGTATGGATCTTCTCTAACATTAGTTGTCCATCCTCCAAAACTGATCTAATGAAGTGATACCTGAGTTGTATATGTTTGGTTCTCGAATGGAATGTTGAGTTATTGGCAAGATGAATTGCACTCTGGATATCACTGAATAACCTGTAATCCTCCTGCTTCTTTCCCAACTCTTCCATGAACCGCTACATCCATATCATCTCCTTGCTTTCTTCTATAGTAGCAACATACATACTCTACCTCTTGTAGTAGACAAGGCAATAATATTCTGCAGTTTAGAAATCCAACTAACTATTGTGCCACCAACAATGAATACATAACCTATGGTGCTCCTCCTACCATCCAAATCTCTAGCCATGTCTAGCATCAACATATCTATGTAAAGAAACCTCCACCCTCTATAAGATAATTTCCTACTCACAGTCCTCTCAAGTATCGAGAATCCATTGAATCTATGTTCGGTGCTCCTTTCCTAGATTACTCATGTATCTCCTGACAACTTCTACTACATGGGAAATATTTGGTCTTGTTCATACCATAACATACATCAAACTTCCAACTGCTAAAGCATATGGAACTCTGGACATATATTCAATCTCTTCATGTGTTTTAGGACAATGTTCTTTACTCAACTTGAAGTGCCCTACCAATGGTGTACTTACTAGTTTTGCATCTTGCATCCTAAAGTTTTCCAACACCTTGTTCACATAATATTCTTGAGAAAAACTCAATATTCTACTCTTTCTGTCTCTATTGATTCTCATGCCAAGAATTTTCTTTACTACACCTAAATCCTTCATGGAAAGTGTATTTTCTAATTTTCTCGTTAACTCATTTATATCCTACATGTTTGACCTTCCTTACAAGTATGTCATCCACATATAACAAAAAGATAATATAGGTGACATTATCTAGTATTTTAAAATAAACACAGTGATACGAATGACGACTAGAGTAACCTTTTTCTATCATGAACCTATCAAATCTCAAATGTGCTACCTTGGAGCTTGTTTAAGGCCATACAAGTTCTTCTTCAATCTGCACACCAAATTCTCCTTCCCCTGACTTCATATCCATGTGGCTGCTCCATATATATTTCTTCCTCCAAATCACCATGAAGAAAAGCAATCTTTACATCTAATTGTTCAAGATGCAAATCTTCCACAACTACCAAACTTAAAATAGTTCTAATGGAAGTCATTTTAACAACAGAGAGAAAATTTCATCAAATTCTATACCTTTTTCTTGTGCAAATCCCTTCACAAAAAGTCTTTCCTTGTACCTCTTTTTTCCACCTTCTTCTCCTTCAACCTATAAACCCACTTGTTTTGCAATGCTCTCTTTCCTACAAGAAACTGAACCAAATCCCAAGTTTGGTTGTGATCCAAGGAGTCCATATCCTCATCCATACCCTGCTCCCACTTTTTCCATGTTTCTACCTACATTGCTTCTTCAAAAAAATTTAGTTCTCCACCATCTATCAATAAACAATAGTAAATCTCATATGAATATAATCGTGTAGAGGTTTACTTACCCTAGTAGAACGTCTCACAAGATTTTCTGGATTTTGAGGCTCTTGTTGTTCTTTCTTATTTTGATCTACATAATCAACACCAAATGTGCTAGGATTGATGCCAACTTGTTGATTTTCTAGCCCTTTGAGCACTTCTCTATCTTTTATCTCATCAAGTGCTACATACTCATACTTTTCCAAGCTTCTTATCCTGTAGTTGTTCCCTGTACATAACCCTTTCATTGAAAATAACATCCCTACTCCTAATTATTTTATTCTCATCCAAAATCCACAACCGGAATCCAAAATCATCAGTTTCATACCCAATGAAAGTACATTTCTTTGACTTAGCTTCTAGCTTGGTCCTATTCTCTTTATCAATGTGAATAAATGCTTCACAACCAAAAACTTTCAAAAAAGAATAGTTTACCTCCTTATCAGTCCAAGCCTCCTTGGTTAATCCACCTTCCAAAGCACTTGAAGGTAATTTGTTTATCAAGTAAAAATAGTATCTAGAACATCGCCCTAAATTTGTAAGGGAATTCTGCGAATCTCATGCTCCTTGCACACTCCATGATAGTCTTGTTCATCCTTTCTGACACACCATTATGTTGTGGTGTTCTAGGATCTATCTTCACCCTACGGATTCCATTCTGTGAATAATAATTATTAAATTCATTGCACATAAAGATTCTCTCCACCATTATCCGATCTGAGACACTTCAACTTCAAACCTATTTCATTCTCAACCAAATATTTCCACTTCTTGAAAGTATTAAATACATTAGATTTCTTCTTTATACAGTAAACCCAAACCTTCCTAGTAGCATCATTAATAAAAGTAACATAATACATGAACGATCAAGAGAAGATACTTGAGCTAGCCCCACACATCCGTATGAACAAGCTCTAACTTGTGCTCCTTGGTTGATCTAACCTTGAGAAATCTCACATGCTTTTTTTCCCATACACAATGCTCACAAAAGTCCAGGTCTATGTTTTTCAAATCGACAACTTTCCCCGTGAATCTAAAATCTTCATCCCCTTCTCACTCATATGGCCAAGTCTGTGATTCCATAAAGTTGTGTTTATACATGTGTAGCTTAAAATAGAAGATGGATCAAGTAATAACAGTGGATAAATACAAAGTACCTACTTTCTTACCTCTCAACCACAGAGAACCCTTGGCAACTTTCCAGAATCTACAGTAAATATAACCATACAACCCTCATCTCCTAATTTCCCTACAAAAATTAGATTCCTCCTCAAGTTAGGAACATGTTTGACATTCTTCAACACCCAAGTATTACCATTCTACAATTTAACATGAAAAATTCCTTTTCGAATAATTTTACATGGCTCATCATCACCAAGATATAATTGCCCAAAATTCCCTTGAACATAATCTTGAAAATACTGTCTATGAGGAGTTGCATGAAATGAAGCACCGAATCTAAAACCCAAGATTCTAATTTACTATCTAAAGAAAGAATAAGAGCATCTTGTAACACATCACCTGCTACATTTTCCTCTTTGCTCCCTTCTTGTTGATCTTTCCCTGATTTTAAAGACCAACAATCTTTCTTTGCATGTCTTGCTTTTCCACAATTCTAGCATACCATCCTGCTTCTAGATTTAGATCTTCCCTTCTTAGACCTTCCACGGTGTCTAGGACCTTTTTCTTTTTCCTTCTGTCTTCCCTTGTTCTCTACACTCAAAGCATTACCAGATGACTCACCTGTGCTTTTTCTTCTCATCTCTTCACTAAGAATCACACCAATAACATCATCAAACTTTAAAGTGTTTGAACTAGAAATAGAATTACTCACATCCATAACCAAAGTATTCCAAATTTCAGAAATGAGCACAAAATCAAAAGATCCCTAACTTCATCATCAAAACTTACTCCTATAGAGCTTAATTGATTAGTAACCATGTTGAATTCATTCAAATGATCATTTATTGAATCACCATCTAACATCTTCATATTAAACAAAATTTTCATGAGATATACCTTATTGGAGGTTGAGGGTTTTTCATACAATTTACCCAATTTTTCCATTAGATCTACCATTGTCTTTTCTTATAAATATTGAAATCTATTGTAGCTTTTAGGCACAACCATATCATTTCCGATACCGTCTAATCAAGAACATCCCATTCTTCATCTTTCATAGCTGACGGATTCAAAGCTTTCCCTTTCAATGGTAGATAAAGATCCTTTTGATATAGGTAGTCCTCCACTTGTATCTTCCATAGCTGAAATTTCGGCCATTAAACTTCTCAACCCTAAACTTGCTATCTTCTTTCATTTCTCCCACTCAAATAAGAAACCCTCTTGTGAGATTTTTCTCAAAACAATATCCTTCTCTAATACCAGTTGTTAGGATCGAAACATAGATGAGCAATAAAATGGAATTAAAATAAAAATAATATAAGCATGAAATCGCAAGATAAACCCAAGATTTAACGTGGTTCACCCAATGTGGGCTACATCCACCAGAAATAAGCCAACCTTCTCCTTTATTCAGTCTTGAGGAATACAATACAATTCTCTCTCTTTTCATATATCAAAGAGTAAATCCATGCACATATATATAACTTGGGAACCTCTTTGTAAAAATTTTCTTCAACCACAAACAACCTAAATATAAAGATGCTTATAAATAAGACATGCATATAAATAAGATAAAAATAAAAATAACAAATCCTATCTATTAATAAGACAATGTTATTTTTATCCATGGCCATGCATTCCTCCCAAAATCAAGGAAAAATCAAACTACCACTTCATCTTATAGTTATACTCCACATCTTCAACATTATAACACTTGCAACAAGTTGTGGTGGAATGATTATTTTCAAACGTGTAATACACACAACATTCCATATGTAAATAAAGACTGTTTAGCATGGAAAGTAAACCGTCTGAATTCTTGATGAATAGAAAATAAATGGAGGAGAAAAATATCATTCGTTCGTTATTAGGTAAAGTGAAGTTATTGAAGGTACTTAAAGTGAAGTGAAGTTGGAGAGAAAGACAAATGTATGATTCCTTCATAATGACTACAATCATGTGGAACACGAATTTTACATGATTATGTCTTTATTCCGTAATCCAAAGTTCTAATTTTGATACAGCTCATGACTCACGAGGATGACCATGTCTTTTATAAGTTCACAATAACTCTTATTTTTTGATCCAAATTTTGTGTAGCCATGTGAAATTCTCATATGAAATCTAACTATTTCAAATTTCAATTCCTTGGCAAAGTATATCAAGAAGATTTATTAGTGGATTGTTAAGTGCATGCCCACACCTCTAAAGGCAAATATTTCATTTCTAAATTCTTCAATAATTGAGTTCTACCTATCAAATAGTTATTCTTATAGCTAGCCAATTATATGTATGGCACATGAGATTCAACATTATCATAAAATACTTGTTGGTATATATCTTAAGTAACTTAGCTTGTACTCTTAAAAATTAGTACTATGTCATTGCAGTTCATAAGATCGCATCTCACCGAAATATTTTATCAAAAAATTCATGTTCCCGATTCTAAATCTTCCAATTGGGTAGAATCAGGAGGATAGTCTAGTCCATTGCATTTATTTTAGGGACTTAGTCAAACAGTTCACATACCAATTACATGCTATCACATTTCTAAACTTCTTGTTTTAAAGCACGAGTTTCATGTATTTCATGTGCATTTTCTTTAAAATTTCAAAATTCTTTTCAAAAAATTCATTTCATTAATATTTTGCATTCAATTCAGTCCACAAGATTACATATCACTTGGGCATTTTATCAAACAATTTACATGCTCTATTCTAAATCTCCCAATTTGGCAGAAATTGGGAGGATGTTGAAAAGGTTGTCAAGTGTACTTAAAAAAATCCAAGTCCTTTTCAATGATTTCATTGTATGTATAGCCATTAATGAGTGTGGTCCGTGAGACAACATCTTATTGAGCCATTTATAAGAAAATCTTTAAAGCCTCATCCAAAAAATCATTTTGTGCATATCCTAAAATCATTGCATTCCATGAGACTGTGTTTTATTGAGGCATTTTGTCAAACAATTTTCATTCTTATGTTCTCAAAATATAAGGCATGTCTCTCGTGGAATCATGTAAGTTTATATGTTATTGAAAAAATTTATTCATTCATTGAAACATGTTAGCATTACTAAAACTATAGATATTTTTGAAATAACTCATCTAAAATGTTGATAATGGTGTAGATGAATTTAAAATATAGATCCTCATGAATATGAAACTATGGCAATTGATTTCTTTGGTTTTTCTCTAATGTATTTGTAAACAAAATAGATATGGTGGATTAGGTTGGATTGTGCCTACATATCATTTTAGAGAAGGACCCATGGTTGTTTGTTTCACTTTTGTTTAATCTTTATGATTTGATAATCATTTGATGAAAAGTTATTTCCATCGATGTCTTGTAAGTAAACACCATCTTGTGGAATTGGTTGAAATGTGTTCCTAAAACCTCATTTCAAAGATAAACTATTAATTTAAAATGTTGGTATTTGTGATATATTTATAATGTGATGAAATTGTGTGGTTGTCTTATTGTCATGAATGCCTATGCAAATAAAATTGATATGATGCAATTGGTGGGATTTTTTTTTGTAAAATAAACTTAAATAACACCCAATGGTTTTGATGACTCATGTTTCTCTGCTTGATTTCTATGTTGTCTTAAGTTTTATATACATATGATCTTTGGCATCCATTTTATGAAATTGAATCCAGTTGGTTTTGGACTTAATTGTATCTTAAAATGAGATCATCATGATGGAAATAGTTGTCTGTGTCCCCAATGAACAACTTTGAAAATACTCAACAATTGTGATACATGTTTCATTGTTTGGTGGTTGTGTTTATCTTTAATTTTTTTATAAATATCATATCTTGAAATCATCTAACCAAATTGCATGGATTGTGTTTAAAACTCCATCTACATGGCTTACATGTCTTGAAAAATAATCCCATCCAACTTCGGATGAAACTTGATGCCTTTCTCGGGGCACTAACAATCTTTTGTAATATATGCCATATGTGTGATATATGCATATATTTGAACTTGTAATGCCCATCAAGAAATTAGATCAAAATTATTTTTGGATTTTGCACATGTTTCACTATTTATTTTTGTTTAAATTTAATTTTTATAATTCACTTTTGAAAGCCATCTATTGAAAATGGATGTATTAAGTTTAGAAGTCTTTATACCCAGACACCATTCCATAACAAAACCACCAATAATGAAAACAACCTAATCATTGGGACTAACACCTTACATCTACACATTTTTGTGGAAATCCCTCTCATGTGCTCATTAATGCTCTTTAAACTCCAAGTAATTTGTTTCTCCTAGCATTTACACCAATAGCTGAATTTTTTAATTCAAATCGCCATTAGCGTGAAATTGAACTTTTTAAAATTAACCTTCATATATATAGTGATTGCAAAATTTTAATTATAAATATCAAGTACACATGATCAAATTTTATTCGTAATTACTTTAGATGTGCTCATGCCCTGTGGGCATTAACTATGAAGATTGACTACATATCGTAACCCTCCAACATTAAATGTATTTTAATGGCTAATATTTTATTTTGTCTAATGGTAGCATATATCCATGGTATGGATATATGCTTTACCATTGAAAGATAGCATACATTTATGCTACCATCCAAGAACATGTTTTAGTGATGTCGTAAAAGAGGGAAAAAATATGGGAATTTTGTTTTCTTATGCCATATTTTGTGAGGAAAAATTTCTCATTGAGATGATCATTTTAACTATTAGCATCAAAAAAATTCAAAAATATTATTTTTTCCTATACAAGATTGGTGAAATCTGCATTTTTGATAAAAATCACTTTTTTGAAATTTTTTTGTTTGTTAGGAAAAATTTATCATCGAGACAAGGTTTGAATTGTTATTGTTAACAAATGATTTTTGAAAAATTACGATATTGTTGGTTGAGAATATATACTATCACCACAACATATACTATGGGTCGAAATCAATTGCTACCGAATGACACCATTATTAAATTATTCACCACACCATTCGAAATTTGTTTCCTTTAGATTTTCCATAATTTCATAAGTCATTTTCATATATTCACCAAGTAATATCTATGAATTTTTTTAGAGGGGTCTTAAAATTTACCTTGGGTTTCCAATGCTAACCCTTTGATAGCCCCACCCATTTTGGAATCCGTAGCTCATATCAAACCTTAAAAAATTCATTTGTTTGAGAACATATGTGACATGATAATAGGAAGCATTATTTTCCAAATGTTTTAGTTGCATTGCTATATTTGGTTTGTATCTAAAATATGGAAGCATACAATAGGCATGTCCCCTTCCCCTTGACAAAAATTATGGTGTGCAATTACCTCTAAATACATATCTTACTACTATAAGTCACATATACCTCTTCATCATGCATCTTGGAATTGTTTTTATAACTCCAAAAATCTTCACTTGTTCCCTTGTCTAACCCGTCCTTTAATAAATATTAATTTTTTGACGAGTAGATTTTGAATTGCAATTAGGAAAGGCTCAAAATTTTAATCAATGGTCATGAAGGAAGGCCACCCATCCTAAGTTTCAAAGTAAGAAACAAAGACATGAAAAATGTTTAACTCAAGCCTTAAAATTCAAATTATTAGATCCTGTCACAAAATAAATTTTTATGTGGATGCAAACTCAAATTATATTTTGGGCTACCGATTCACTTAATCACCACCAAACCTAGAAATATGCAAGTCACGATGATGGTACTCATTAAATGTGTTATCAAATTTTAGTTTGACGGGCACATCGAAAGAATCTGCATACTTTTGTAATTCTTGGGTTAACTTGAATCAAACACTATCCACGTGGTTGTAGGTGTTAAAATAGTACACTATGTTGAATGTGTTACGTGTTAAACACTTCAATTGTAGTCTGTAGTGATTTGTGGCCGTTGTCTAAAAATTGAAATGGATATCCCACCGCTAGATAAAACTTTGGAGGATATTCTCCTGATAAAATGCACCGCCCTACATCCATGCCCCATCATCACACATTCATACCATACATGGGTGGGCCCCATCGAATCCTATCAAATCATGGGTGGATTTATTTTTAAATATATGGGTTTCGAATGATGTAGTTGCATGTGTGAAGTGATAGCTAAATAGGTGGGTGCATGTGTTGCTAGATGAAAAGTATCCAGTTCAAATCCCATAAACAATTATGCAGAGTTTTTACAAAAATGTTGAAAAACACATTGTGTTTTTCAACACAAAAAATTGCAAAAATTAAATGTTAGCTTGCCAACCACATGGCAAAGTGGATGCAAATAGATGTATGCATGGATTTTTTTATGTAGAGTGGTGCATTTTATCGGGAGAATGTCCTCCACTAATATAATTGATATGCTAGAAATAGAGGTGCCGAGAAATATTATCGAAGTAGTCTCTGGAAATAGACATTTTCCGATAGGACTCTTTCCAAAGAGAACACTTACAGCGTAAATAATTAATTTGGGTTAAATTTGATGGCCATTTATGAATTGTCACATTTATTTTCCACCACTCCCTTTCAAAATTACAAATTAGTATTTTTATACATTTAATATATGTATATATATATATAACCGATGTGGTGGGAAACAAAGGCACCGAGAAATATTATTGAAAAGTAGCCTCTTTGGGAAACAAATGTTTTCCAACAGGTTCTTTCCAAAGAGGACACTCAAATATAAGGCATCACCTCTATTGAGATATTATGTTAGTGAGAGGGCCAATTCCATTGTGGTTGCACCCATATTAGCATAAGGATTTTGATATATTGGGGTTTATATCTTATCGCAGACCAAGCCAACCAACCAATGGGTGGTTCATATTTCAATTCAATGAGGGTTTTCTTAATTTGAAAAATCAATTCAAAGATGCACTAAGGATGCATATCCAAAATGGGTAGTATGGAAACAAACATGCGAAGCCTATAACCAATCAACTAATAGGTTACTACAGGGAATTTCATTACAACATCACCCAATACAAGGAATGCATCCAAGTTTGAACCTTTGTTTGAGAGAAGCTATAATAATTGTCTTATTAAACAACATAGTTTGATGCTTTGGTGTGGACATTCATCTACAAGTTAATTGACTAGACATCAAATCTCAACCCTCAAATATGACCATTCAGATAATACTAATACTAGTAATTTCATGAGTTGCAAACTACGCTAGAGATCATAAGAATGGTAAGTTTTTTGGAGTTGTAGTTTTGTAAGGACCCTAAAAACTAAGATCCAAAATTTATTATTTTTCTCCCATTAACCCCATTGTTAAGTGTTATGTTGATTACAAACATGAACAACTCAAACAACCAAGTACTTAAATCATGAATGCATGAAACAAAAAGTACAAATCATATTTGTTCCAAAAGATATTTCTTTCATTTCCGTGTTTTAATACAACTTAAAATTTTACTCGCAATACATAAGCCTCAGGCTGATAAAAATAATTGAATATTACAATAGTACATCACGTACGTTTTTTATTTTATGAATGGTATTATAAGATAACTAACAAGATCTTAAATCCATCATAGCTCCTTATCAAAAAAAAAAAATCCTTTGTCTCTAGAGTGGCCTATTGTTGGGCTCCTAAAATATTGACCAAGTATAAAGGCGTGAGGGTGTGCAAGGTCCTAGTTAAGGAGAGGCACGCGAGGAAAAAAGTGTGCAAAGGAGGGTTTAGAAGAAGAGTTTAAGGAATCCCATTACATGTGTGATGCACATGGATAGAACCAATGGTTCAGACTTAGTCAAATTGGGAGTTCAAGGTAGAACACATGAAAAGTATGACCCAACTGTGCATGCATGGATAAGGTGCCACTGGCGACAGTTTGGCCTGGAAGGAGCATGCAGAGCTTCTAGAAGCACATCATGGTATAGAGTGGAAAGCTCAAGCCTAGAGGAACATGCTCCCATGGAGGACCACATTCGAGACACTTGGCATCGATTTGAGGGTGCTTTGGAGGGTGAGTTGGCATCCATAAAGGCTATAAATACAAGTACTTACAGAGTAAACAAAGAGAACTAGAGAGTGGGCTTTGCTCTGCGAAAATACTTTAAGGATTCTCATTAGAGGGTATTTACATTTGGGAAAGGATGCATTGTCATGGGGATTATAATTTTTATTTTTAGTGGTATAGTTCCATTGGTCCAAATTGTAATGCATGGTCATGCAGTCCGCTTCTCTCGTGACATTCTGTAATGACTCCATGGATGTAATGAGGTTACCAAAGATATGAATATGAATATCAATGATTCTCGATGCATACATCTTATTCATGGTTCTATTTCATTTATGTTAATGATAAGTAGGAGTGTTTACATACTTATTTCTGTTATGATACAATTCATATAGTCCGTTAAAGTACTATTTGTCTAGAATGGTCGCAAGGATCTAGAGGCCATTCTGAGCTCTATGGTTCTTGTATGTCTTAAATCCTCTTTAAGTCTCTTAACCACAAATCATAGATGATAATTCCCACTTAAATCACATAAAGAGAGACTCGGCACCGCGTGTGCTTCAGGTGAGCATCTAGCATTTCTTTGGGTGATAGGCCGGTGCACATGGGGTTCCTTTATTTTGTGATAGGAGTAAAAATGACTACATCTTGGTTCTATTTCCGGACCTCTTTTTGAAGTTGTAATGGGAATTAACACGCATCATGATCTGTGTATTGATTAATGACATAGCGGCTAACTCGGAAAGTGTTGAATCATGGTTTAAGAGCACGGAGGATGAATTTGCTCAGAGATTTAGCACTGGACCTAAGTTTGACGCACGTAGATGGGTAGAAGAGAACCTCTACCATGATCTCAGTATGAGAATTTTTTTCTGTTGCTTCCTAGAATCGTATGAGTGGCTCTCGGCCATGCGTTTAGATCAAGTTGGCATTATGGATCGCATGTATGGATCCAAAAGGACTACCATAGGTTGCGTGGATGTTGATCTAATATGGACCCGTCTTGTAGATCGTTGGTGGAAAGGAGTACTTGCATTAGCTACACTCTAAAGTATGCCATTTCCACATATTCTTGTCTGGAGGTTACGAGTTTGAGTTTCTGCGGAGCCCAGGAGGATCGTTTCTACGTGTTGTCCCTCTAGCTAGGAAGATCTTAATGGTTACCATGAGTTTAGAGGCATTTCCAATCACCGGCTAAACCATTACGAGTCTTTGGGAAAGGAAGCTAGGGTGCGGGGAAGATGGCGGATGTTGCGACGGAGAAAGAGAGGGAGGAGAGATGACTTAAGTATAGTGAAGTGCATGAAAGGGAGATTGCTAGATGATGTGAGGCTGCAAGTGTGATGGATATATGGAGACATACGTTGTGGGAAGGATTTGAGGTTCACGTGGAGGATGTGGAACATGAGTAGTCTGTGTTACCCCATCTTGGAAAGTGTGTAAGAGAGACCCTTTGACTTCGATGAGAGTTCGTTGTATGGAGAAAGGAAAGTCGAGGAAGGAGTATTATTGACCCGGTTGATATCGGTGGAAGTGATAGATCCATGCCTGGGGAGGTATAATTTTTAGTTCCCCTTCTATGGCTACACATATTACAGTATTCGAGGAGTCTTTCGACAAGGAGCAAGTGTACCAGCTTTCGGTCTCATATATGGGAGTGGCGTTGGGTATACTATTGGTAGTGGAGCATTGTCATAGACCATAGGCTTGTAGTTCAATGGAACTATGGGGGCACTTGGCACAACTACTAGAGGACCCGGTGGACCCAATGGTTCTAGTGGATCTAGTGGCTCGGAGGCACAGGACTCACAGGTGGATTTGGTGGCCGAGGAAACACCGGGAGGGAACCAAGGCTCGCTCAGGGAAAGGGGCCCCATCCACCACCTCAAGTATTCTTTGAGATGTCATTACACTTGCCATATTATATAGGAATTGAAGATGTTGTGGAACATGTTCAAAAGTGTGAACTACTATGGCACGCAAAGGGGATCAAAACCTCAGTGGGAAGGCTAGTTAGTTTACAACCATGTTACAAGGGCGCGTGCATGGATGGTATAGAAAATATGACCCTCATCAAATAGTAGTGGACTATACATCTTTAAAGAATGCATTCTTGAAGGAATTCCACATTACGAAGTTTGAACAAAAGAGCATCGGTGCTTTGAAGGAGATTCAACAAGGAATGACAGAGAGAGTGTGCGAGTATATGATGCGAGATTTAGAACTCTCTTGTCTAAATTATCATATGATATTCACCCTTCACAGCATGCTCAGTGGTTTGTTGGAGGATTGATCACACCCTTTAGAAGGGCCTTATCTCATAAAACTTTTACAGACCCACGCGAGGCATTAGAAGTTGCTCTATGTGCCGAGGCTATTGGTAGTATTGATATTGGTGTTAGCCTATTCCTGGAGGCTCAAATTTTTGCTATGGCTAAGTAGCTGGAAAATTTGTCTGTGAACTCAACCCATGAGACTCGTAGTGGTTTGTGGTGCATAGATTGTGAAGTAGAGGGCATGTCAAGAATAGTTTCCCCCAGCAGGACAATACGTGTCGGGTTATAGATCATGAAATTTGTCATGGGGACCATGATGCAAGTAGATGCCCCTTGCTACAACACGCAATCCGGAAGAATGTGTCTTATTACTGCAAGATCTACACCTCTACAACCCATGATACTAAGGAATGTAGGCTCATTGATCAGATCCATGAGGCCATTGATCATGGGGTACACCAAACCAGCATTGTCAGTAGTTCCAAGGGTGATGATCGCCATTATGAGGAGCGTGCAGATGGAGGCGCATGTGGAAGGGGTTTTCGAGGAGGATTTTGTGGTCATGGTAACCATGGGGGAGGAAGGAGTGAGTTACCGTGTGGAACCTGTTTCAATTGTGGATCTACAAAGCATTACAAATGAGAGTGCCTGGACCTATTATAGTGCTCATGGTGCGAAATAAGCATAAGTATGAGGAGTGCCCAGAATTATTTGAGCACATGAAATCAATAGCACCAAAAGGAAAAGGGCTCTGCAATGATCGGTATTAAGAAGGAAAACACATAGTGGATGCCTCGGGTAACACGGGATGTAGGTTTAGAGCCATGCCTTGGTAACAATAAGAGTAGAATCCATGCACAAAAGAGAGATACCAAGAAAGAGGAGCCTGGTTTCAAGGAGGAAGTAGTTCATGAAAAGTATCCAAACCCCACGCGTCGCCAAAAGGAAGTTTATCAAGACACTATGGATGTCATTCGTAGTTTTTAAGGGAAATCCAGATGTCTAAAGGAGCAGTCCAGGAGGGAGGAACAAGGAAGGAGAGTCAAGGCACCAAAGGATGACCTGGATGAGGTCAAAGAGGTGTGTAAAATGCTAAGGAAAGAGAATATTATTCCCTTTCTAGGATCATGGTTGAGAGAGAAGGTACCACGCGCTGGAGGAGAGCACAAGAGATAGGTCTTGCATATAAACCTTCCCCCTCACAACCTTGACTATGACAAGGAGATCACATTGAATGTAGTTGTAGATGGATGGCTCCTTAGCAATATCCTCATTGACACAGGCGCAGAGGTTAATGTTCTAACTCTGGATGCATGGCATCAAATGGGAAGACCTACATTATAGCCATCTTTGAATGTGCTATATATGGCAAACAAGACTAAGGAAATGCCCATCGGTGTCTTAAAGGATGCAACTATCACTATCCAGGGAGCTAAGTTTATTGGGGACTTTGAAGTCTTGGCACTTGCCGAGGTAGATAATTTCCCAACACTACTTGGGCACCCATGGTGTTACAAGAACAATGCGGACCTTCAGTTCAACAAAGGGTACATCAACTTTGAAAATAAGGAGGAGCGGGTCATTATACCCCTGGCTGATGGGAATTTGACACCCTATATTGAACCTTTGGGGGAAGAAGTTCTGGACAGGATATATGTGTGCTCAATTAGGGACCCAGAGATAATACATCCTACCAATGGAGTTATCCAGTTTGAGGATGCTCAGTCAGTAAGTGATACCACCAGTCTAGCATGTGACAATTGGGCACATGGAACTTATGAATTAATGGGATGGAAGTTGAGAGGGTTGGTGACCAAGGTGATAAAGGTGCGCACAGTTTGACGCCTAGGAGGAAAAGAGCTACCTAAGTATTCAGGAGGAGCCTTCCCTGAGATATTTCTGCAGGAGATGGAAGCTCAGTGGAAGGAGGAGAAGGAACGAAGAGGGATGCTAAGTTATGTCCTTCTCAGGATGGCGGCACAAGGTGGTGGGCCACCCATCGAAGAGCCTTTTGGAATGGTACAAGGTAAGAATTGCTCTTTCGGTCAGATTCTCTAGGAGAAACATGCCCACCACCATCAAAGACTACCATGGGAAGGAGCTCGCCTCTTTCCATATCCAAGAATGTGAGAGGATCTAGAGAGAAGGTGCGGAAGCTTTGCCACCATCCCTTTGGGTGCACAAGTTGTATTCTACACTGTAGGGTTACACGCATGCATGGTACATTCATTCAGAGACACACCGTCGAGCGAACGTGGAATTGCAAGAGCTCACGACCGACCTCATTCAAACCTTTGAGTATCGAAATACCAAGCCATCGATTAATAAGGCCTTACAGGGTATCAAGCACCTTACCATGGGGGATAGTGCCACAGTAGAAGATAGGCTATTGGAGTTACTAGGTAGACCAAATTTGGAAGCGCGCTTTGAAGAGGAAGTAGAGGACACGAAGATTTACAACTTGAGTGTGTGTGTTTAGAAAAGGAGAAAGGGAAGTTGGTGTATGTGATTGATGGAGAAGAAGTAGAAAGCTTGATGTTAGCCATTCTGTAGGGACACGTGAGGTAGTGGATAGTGCAGATAATCATGTGCGCACCTACCATGAGCCCTTAAAGACAAATAATATTAACATCAATTTAGGATAAGAACCTAAGGAAGCTATTATTGGAGATTGCTGGTCAGAGAAGGAAGTCTTTAGGATCATTGATCTGTTGTGCAAATTTGAGGATTTATTCCCACGCAGGTACCATGAACTCAAAGGTGTTCACCATTCCTTGGGGAGATGAAGATAAAGCTGAAGGATGGTGTGTGCCTAGTCAGGAAGAGACCCTACCGAGATGAATCCCAATTTTTGTGTAAAGGTTAAGGAGGAGATAGAAAAAATGATAGCTTCAGGATCATTAAAGCAGTGGAGGAATCGAAATGGATAAGTCCGATGGTAATCAACATCAAGAAGGATGGGCGGATTAGGATCTGCATGGATTATAGGGAGCTGAACGCAGTTTGTGTCATTGATCCTTTTCCAACCCCCTTCACGGAAGAAATTTTGGAAGGATTCGCATTGGGTGCGAAATCTATTCCTTTACGGATGGATTTTCGAGATACCACCAGTTCGGATTGCAAAGGAAGACTAGGAGAAGACAACTTTCACCACTGAGTGGGGAAGTTTTGCATATACGGTCATGCCCTTTGGGTTGAAGAATGCACCTACTATTTTTTCGCGCATAGTGGTGCAAGCATTCCAGGACTTCATCCATAAGTTTCTTCAGGTCTATTTGGATGATTGGACAGTGTATGGTCTAGTAAAAGACCATTGTGACAATTTGAGGTTAATGTTTGAGAGGTGTAGGCAGTTGAGGATATCCCTCAATATTAAGAAATGCGTATTTGCTACACCCTTTGGCATGTTATTGGGGCATATCATATGTAAGGAGGGCTTGATGGTAGATCTCGCTAAAGTTATAGTTATTGTGGGATTAGGGGAGCCTACTAGCGAGCGCAATGCGTGGATTCCTTGGGCATATGGGTTATTACAAGAAATTCATCAAAGGGTATGCCAAGATCACCGCACCTTTAGAGGAGCTGCTTAGACATAAAAGTGGATTTCATTAAGGAGAGGCACAACAAAGGGCATTTGATACACTAAAGGAGAGGCTTGTCACTGCGCCCATATTACATTTTTCCTCTTGGGACAAGCCCT
Organism: Taxus wallichiana var. yunnanensis; assembly: GCA_018340775.1. Classification (NCBI taxonomy): domain Eukaryota; kingdom Viridiplantae; phylum Streptophyta; class Pinopsida; order Cupressales; family Taxaceae; genus Taxus; species Taxus wallichiana. The sequence continues at coordinate 486,818,946 of CM031243.1, forward strand.
TCCATGTCCATGTAGATGCCTCAGGAACCACTATTGGAGTAGTGCTTGCATAGCCAAGTGAAGGAATTGTTGATCATCCTCTGTGTTTTGTAAGCAGGAAGTTGACACTAGCAGAGCAAAATTACACCACGACTGAGCATGAGGCATTATCAATGATCTATGCACTTTTCAAGTTCAGACAATATTTGTTAGCAACACCTTTGTGTTTTACACCGACCACATGACATTAAAGTATTTGGTGAACAATCTCATTCTGTAAGGGCACATATGTCAGTGGGTGTTGTTGTTCCAAGATTTTGGACACGATCATCTGTCAAGAATTGATTCAGGGGAGGATGTGCAGAGTATTGAGGAGACAATGCTAGACACACAATTGTTTAGGATATGGCGCACCCTTGGATTTGGAGGAGATTGTGATATTCTTAAGGGAAGGTGTGGCACCAGAAGGAATGAAGGCCTTTGAGAAGAAGCAACTAGCCATACGTGTCACACCCTACATGTTGATCGGTGGAAACTTGTACAAATTGGGGTGTGATGAGGTGTTGTGCGAGAAGTGTGTATTGGAGCATGAGTGCCTTGCCATCATGGATGAAGCACATGGGGGAAGTGTGGGTGGGAATTATGCGGTGATGCCACCACGTGTAAGATATTAATGGTAGGTTTGTGGTGGGAACCCATGTACAAAGATTGTAAAGACTATTGTAAAGCATGTGACCATTTTCATCGCATAGACAAGCTTGGAAAGAGAGATGAAATGCCTTTGCACCCCATCCCTAGCGTAAAACCTTTTGAGAAGTGGGAAATATAATTTGTAGGACCTATTGCACCAACGGCAGAGGAGTCGGGTCACGTTATGTCATCACTTGCATGGATTATCTAACAAGGTGGGCGAGGCAACCCCAACTAAGGATTACACAAAGGTGGCCATATGCGGCAAGGTTCTTATGGGAGAATATTATCATGAGGTATGGATGTCCTTTGAGTTTAACCAGCGATAGGGGTACGCATTTCTTGAATGAGACCGTGAGGATCATGTTATCAGATTTCATGGTGGCTCATCATAAGACTACACCCTATCACCCACAACCAAATGGAACTGCGGAAGCATTTAACAAAATACTAAGTCATATCCTGTCAAAAATTTGTGATGTCGGAAGACAAGATTGGGATGAAAAAGTATCAGCAGTGTTATGGGCTTACATGACAACTTATAAAAGGTTGAACAAAGCCACACCATTTCAGTTGGTGTTTGGCACGGAAGTTGTTCTGCCAATTGAATTCATGTTACCTTCTCTGCGAATAGCACACACGGAGGGTTGGCTGATGAGAAAGCATTGGAAGAAATAATTGATGAGTTAATGAAACTAGATGAGAGACGATCACTTGCCGGTGGAAACAAACAGAGAAAGCAAAGTAGAAGGCTTTGCATGATCGCCACATAAGAAACAAGAAGTTTGAGGTTGGGACAGATGGTCTAACTTTATGATTCTAAATTTCTGCACCATCCTGGGAAGTTGAAAGTCCATTGGTTGGGTCCTTACACAATCTCATACATCCTTGATTGTCTATTTATTATTATTTTGTGGAGGTAGGTATTTAGGCTTAAACAATAACAATATTCAATTATGTTTAGACCAATCTAAAATTGTCATATGGGATTTGATATTTTTTCTTTAAATTTTGATAGTAAAATTTTAAAATTTTAAATTAAAAAGAAACATTTTTCTTCAATTTTATTGGGTAAGGGTTTATTCCTAATGGGGATGTATAAAATTTGAAAAATTTAAAATTAATTTAAAAAGTTTATAAAGAAACTATAATTTCTAACTTTAGAAAGATTTTTGTTTTTTTGTTTTTTTGTTTTTGCAACAATTATCTCGACAAAAGTTCAAAACCACTGGCATATCTAATTTGGATTTGGATAGTTTCTTTTTTATCCATAAAAACACCTTACACTATTTTTTAAAACCTGTTTTGTAGAATTTGAAATCAACTTAGCAGTGAAATCCCAAATTCTTTCGAGAAACTTTTGCAATTAGAGTCACTTGATCTTTCAAGGAACAATCTCATTAAGCTTTTCCCATAGAACTACAATTCCTCACTCTCTTGAGCTACTTAGATGTATCTCATAATAATATTTTAGGAAGAATACCACAAGGAGGTCAACTATCAACATTTAGTGCAAGTTTGTTTTCAAACAATGGAGATCTTTGTGGACTTCAAATCAACACAAAGTGTTCCTCTTTTCTTGTTTCTCCAAAGACTAGTGATGATGAAGAATCAAGTGAAGAAGATTGGAAAGAACACATGTGGTGGGAGGTGGGACTTGGATTGAGCTTTGGATTTGGGTTTGCAATTGTTATAGGAGTGTTATGTTTGAACAAAAAATGGAGATCTAAATGTTTCAAGATCATGGATGGCATTATTGTCATTGTTGATGAAATAGTTATAAAAAAGATTTTTAATTAAGTATTTTTCGCTTTCCCTTCCTCTTCTCCTTAAAATGCTTCCCTTTCTTTCTCCACTCATTTGTAAGGAAATGTTTCCTTCCTTTCTCTACTCATCTGTATTGTCAATGTAACAAAGTTTTTCAAGTATTCTCATTTTTTTCTCTTTTTTTTGCAGCCATTAGTCTAAATATTGACTCATTTTTATGGTTACACATATAATATGAACTAGAGATATAATCTATTCAAATTTTTATGTTAAATGTCTCCTTTTTTATTAAAACTTAAAAGATATTTAAATATGATAATAATTAAATTTTATGTTAATAAAAATTCTAAATTTATTTGTTGATATCCCGAGTGACTTGTTTTTAAAGAAACATATTTTTCTACATTTTCATGTAAACATTATGCTAGTTATAACAAGATATAGCTCTTCCTTTGTGTGCATCCATGCATGATTGTAAGTTCATGCCTTTTTTACATAAAAACACCTTTGTCAATGTTCCAAGTGCTCCAAAGAATGCCAAAAATGAGGTTTTCAAGTGTTAATATAAAATTTAGACATCTAAAGTATATTGATTTTATGATATTTCCACATATTACCATTGTGAAAAATATATTCGGATGTTTGTGTTATGAGTTTATAACATCAATGTTGTCGGTCACAAATTAAAAATCCTCTACATTATAATAAAAATCCAAGATATGTGCCTTGATATTGTTATCTCACAACACTTTTTAGATATACGAATTTAAGATATTTCCATGCTTTCAAGTTTTTGGTTTCTAAATCTCCCATGTTTCGATGTTTTTAGTTTCTACTTTTAATTTTAAGGTTTATGGGCGATTTGTATCAATTAATTTTTCATGTTTTTAAGGATTTTTAGGCCTCTATTCAGAGCTTCATATGCTCAAGAAATTGACACATTTGAGCTTGCAAGAGTGTGTGTTAATGGGATGAATTCTAAATGACGTTCACAACATGTCTAGATTAAATTTTTTGGATGTCACCACCATTTATGGTTTGGAGATCAAGAAGTTGGGAGAATGGATTAGAAATTTTTTAGGTTTGGAGTAACTCAAGTTGGCTGGTGTGAATCTCACAATGGGAGGTGAGAATATAATGGAGAATATTGTTGCGCCCCTCATGAATATCGTGACAATTGACTTGTTTGGATGTGGGACTTCATGTAACATAATTATCTCTCCTATTATAAACCTCATCTCCCTCTCCCATCTTTACCTTGATGAGAATGAATACACTCACTAGCCATTTCCCAACTAGATTTCAAACTTTACAAACTTTGGTCTCCCTTTACCTCCAAGATAGCGGTCTCTAAGGTCCCATCCCTTCTAGCCTTTTAGGCCTGCCACACTTGAGGAACCTTGATTTATACTATAATCCCAATCTTAAATTAAACTTGGCTTACATTATACAACACTCTTTCAAGCTTAAGATCATTGATCTTTCAAGGAAAAATGTGGGGGGAGTTATTCCAAATTCTATTGGAAATATGTCATCGTTGACCTACTTAGATCTCTTTTATAATAGTATTGATGGTGTTCTTCCTCCTCTAGTTGGTAATATTTCATGACTTGAAAGTTTTAATATTTTAGGAATCTCACTAAGAGGTATAATTCCATGGATAGTTGTAGGTGGATTATCAAAGTTGTCATAACTTTACCTTGGTTAAACCATTTAAATGGAATTTTTCCATCTACTTTAGGGAACCTCTCATCCTTGATTGCACTTGATTTCAAAATTTTTGTAAGTGACACAATTCCACCTTCCTTACCTCAGCTCTCCTCACTCAGAGACACTAAATCACATGCTTTGGGTATCTATTTAGTCTTGATCATATATTACTATTCATATGAATCCTAAGCAAGAAAGTTATTAATCAACCCATGTCTTTAGCCATCCTTACTTTCTTTCTCTTGCCTCTTTCGATCTTACACTCTTTCTAGCCTAGTCTATCTTTTCATACTTTATCGTGTCTCACTCTGATACCGGTTCCCACCAGGATGCTAGGTCAGAACCCCCATTCCCTCTAGGTTCCCTTGACCTCTTTTTACTTTACTCACATCTTTTGGGTCCTTTCTAGTTGTTTGGGCATCTTATCTTTTTAGTAGCCGACATAAGGTTGTAGATTATTGTGGATATTCTGCATATATAATTAATTTTAAATAGGTGTAAACCATTAAGATTTTTTGTGATTGTGCGTAATGACACAAGCTGTATGAGGTAATGTAGAAATAGAAGGATATCATAAGTGTAATTATGAATGTGTATTTTCATTAGTGTATCTTGCGGGATGAGTGACACGGCACTAGCCATAGCATTGGTGATACAATTATCCTTACAATAAATGGTATTAAGGGAGTAGGAATCCAATGTATCCAAGATATCTTCTAATGAAATGTTGTATAGAATCAAATGCTTCTCCTTTGTGTTATAGGTATTATTTACCTAATTCATGACTATTTGAGAGTTGTCGTAAATTCACAAGTTGTGAATGAGAAGTTTTTGAGTGTTGAGAGGCCTAGAATGAGGGCTTCGTATTCGAGATGTTATTTGTATAGGAAAACCCCGAGTGGTATGGAAATCGAGTGGGTCACCATGTGGGGTAATGAATACTATCCTAGCTCTAATGCCGAGCAACAACAAGAGCCATCAAAATACATTTTCCATGTGTGAGGTTATATATTATAGGTATTGAAATCATTGTGAAAGTAACAAGAAATATGTGATGTATCTAACGGGGTTTCTAGGTGTTGAGAAGGCCTATAATGTGGGCTTCATATTCAAAGTGGTGTTATTTGTACAAGAAAACCCCAAGCGGTATGCAAATCGGAGTGGGTCACCCCTGTGGGGTGATGAATACTATCACGCTCTAGTGCTAGAGTGACAATGAGAGCCATAAAATACATTGTCCATGTGTGAGGCTCGACATTACAGTGTATTGAAATCATCGATATTATTATTTTTAAAAAAATGCTTTAGTTTTTGGGAAATAATTGAGGTGTTATAGAAAAATGATAGTAAAGAGAAAATATATGGTGATGTGAGAAACTAGAAGAAATTTAATTATATAGAGACAATTATTAGGAAAATCACGTTCATCCTCTAAATATTAGTGTATTAGAATAATAGCATTATTTAATATTTAAATAATACTTGAGTGTGCACAATTAGTTGTAATGCACAAGTGATAGAGATAGGGGTGTGGGGAGTGTTCCTAAGGATTGAGAGATTAGTGGAGATATTGGAGATAGAGATTATCATTGATAAGACTTAACTCCTAATTAAATGGATCAAACATTCATATAAAAACCCATCTCGACATGAATATTATATCCCGTATTATTTTAAAGAAGGATTATGGGATGTAGTGCCCACTTCCCTTTGACACCTTTTTTTATGATTATGATACTGTTGACTATACTTATGGATGTTATTGTAGCTTTTGATATGGCATGATGTTAGATGTTAGAGATCATAGACTATTGTTGATTTCGATTCATATATGATGCATGTGGATTATTGGAGACATTTTATATTGATGTTGATATGTTGATTGACATGGTTGTGTGTGTGTGTGTGTGTGTGTGTGTGTGTGTTTTGGACATGTGATACTTCGTCATTTTGAGTAGACCTAGAAAATTGAACTAATATTATGATCATATTGTTATTGATGAAATTGTAAATGATATCATTACTTTCCTAGATGATGTTTTGATTCATATATAGATGATTTTGGAATTATATTGTATATTCATTTTGGATGTTTTGATGTGGCCACGAGGCCAAGAAGGTATTTGTGTTTTGCAAGTAAACATGTCACAACAAACATTGGGGATTGAGACCCACCACATTGGAATCCTAGAGGAATTCAACAAGGGTCACCATGGCAACGTGTGTGTGTGTGTGTGTGTGTGTGTGTGTGTGTTTTTGAATTGATGGTAGGGGTTCCATGGGGGATCACCTTCAAATGTGATCAAGGGTTATGTGTATTCTTTTATTTAGTTTCTTTTATTTAATTTTAACATGTGATTTTTAGTGATGTATTTCCCCCTTTATTATTTATTATATTTGTGTCTAGATTAGTGAGTAATCATGTTGTTAAATAAATTAAAATGGGTCAAAATAATGCATTTATTAGAGTTGATGGCTCTTGGATTATGTGTTGTAAGTAATGTGTAAGTAGCTTTGAGTGTGAAACACTCCACTTTCCTTTTGAAATTCGGATCTATTCTTAGGGGCTGATTTTGGAGGCTTGTGGGACAAGTTAAACTTGTCCCACACCTCTTAAATTGTTACACCAACCCTACCTATGGGTTGGGGAGTCAAAATTAGACCCTATTATGTATTTTGGGAAGACAAGTTGTAATTTCTTATTGCACCTTCTTACATGAAATTAATTTTAGTCCTTAAGGGGTGTGGGCTTGGATTGTGTGTGTAAGTAAAAATTTCATTTATTCACCCACTTATTAATTGTGCTTTGGAGTTTGAAGTTGAATTGTGAGGTGGAGTTGAGGATGAGTGATGTGGCATCCTACATGGAGCCACCTCATCCTCCTCTCTCCCTTTTCTATTTATTCAAATTCTTTTGTTGTTTTGGGGGTTACTTCAAGGGTTACTTCATGTTGGTTTGGTGCTCTTGTAATTAGAGAGAGTTAGAGGATTTTGGATGCTTGTGGATTTTTTGGTGCTTTGGGACTGTTTGGATTTGAAGAAGCTTATTGTTGAAATTTTGGATCAAGCTCTATCATGGAGAGGTAGGAGCTTGACTCTTTTAAAATGTGTTCTTTTTATTTTATGCATATGTGAATGTTGTTGAGTGTTTGGTATGTTTGTTGGTTGGTTGGGTAGCTTGCCTAGGTGTGGTGTAGGAGAAGACTATGGGGATCTTTTTGGGAGGCATAAGAGTTGTGGGGAGGCATAAGATTTATTTGTGGAGGGAGTTTGGGTTGGGTGTTCCACCTTGGATAAGAAATAGCTTGCATTTCTTACTTTTGGGGAGGCATAAGAGGTACTTAGGGAGGCATAAGAGTATGTAGGGGTTTGAGATGAATATTTTGGTAGGTTTTTAAGGTGGTCACCCATTCCCCATTGGGAGGTATAAGAAGCTTCCCCATAGATCTTTCTCTTTTGGCCTTTGTGTGATGAGGCCTTATATATTTTGTTACTGTCATTCTTGTGACTGTAACTACATTTTTTTGATTGTGATATGATTGTGAAATATGTTTTATGTTGTGGAAGCTTATCTTGTTGCCATGAGTTGAATCCATTTCCTATTGTAATGTGGTTTGGGCTCGGGGCCAATGAATGAGTAGCGGACTTCTCCTCTTCATTGGAATTCTTGGTTGGGTGGAGAGCATTGCCTCTCCCCTTTTCTTTGTTGTGACCAAATGAAATATGGTGGATCTCTCTTGTTGTCATTTCTTGGAGCTATGTATGAAGAAAAATCTTGCAGTTCTCCTTGGGTTCCCTTATTGTGAAATTTCCCACTTTAAGTGGATGGCATTGTAATATTAATTGTGGTGAAAAGCTGCTCTGTTTTGGATATGAAGTTACATTCGAATGAGAAAGATTTATTTTGTAAGTTGTCTTTTGGTGAACAGAAAAGAAGTTGTAAAGGAAATTATTTCAGTTTAATAGAAGTTGATTTACTTTATACAAAATGGAGTTTCTCTGCTTGGAAATCTGTTGATTGAAATACTTTTGCAAACTCTCTGTTTGAAGGCTGGAAAATTTTGTGTTAGGAAATATTATTTACTCCCAGAAAAGAATCTACAATCGCTGCGAAAAAAAAAAGGAGAATTAAATCCGATTTGAAATCCCAACCATGATCAATTAATCCTTACAAATCCGTCCAATTTCTATCAAGTGTGATTCTCCATGAAGGTTTGGCAATTCTAATCCACTAGAATATACTTTTATTTTATTAACAAATTATTAGAGGTCATAATCCTTTTAAAATTTAGGGTTAGAAGGTTTAATTAGGTTCAGAGGGTAATTCCTCACCATACCCACTCTCTAATAGGCTTAAAGGTTCAACTTGATTTTTCTCAAACTTAACGCATTCAAATTTTCCTAAATCATTCCCATTGGATAGGAAATTTCCTCACCTTTCCATTGATATAAAGAAGTCCTCCTAACTCCTCATATTTCTCAAGTTATGGGCGATGGCCTTGGGGTGAAAATTTTCCCAAGAGACTCCTCATGGCCCAGGGAGAAAATTTGCCCCAAGGGTGGTCTACGGGCCACGGGGAGAAATATTTCCCGGAGGAGTAGTCGGTTGGGGGCCAGGAGACATTTTGGAAAATTTCTCACGTGGGGCGAAAAACCACTTTGCACCCGAACTCCTGAGTCCACAAGGGACACGTGGCACCTCCTAAGCCAAACGCGGGAAAGGGGGGCGGGGGGATAAAAAATGTTTAATGCGTTGAAGGAAAAAGGGGTAAAATTCACCCACACCTCCACCGACGCCTCGTGATGCCATGTGGCGCTCCTAGTGGTTGGGGTGAGGGAAAAATTTATAAAATTTTCCCAAATTTTTCCAAAAATGAAAAAGGTAAAAGGAACCACTCCTCCATCCTCGATGCCTCGCGATGCCATGTGGTAACTCCTTATTGTTGGGTACGGGCGGCAGAGAAAATTTAGAAAATTTTCCCAAATTTTTTTTGAAGTGCTAAGTAAAAAAAAGATCCCCCTCTGCCAATGCCTTGTGGTGCCATGTGGCAGCCTTTGATTGGCATGGGTTGAGGGTGGTGGGGAAAATTAGGAAAATTTTCCCAAAAATTTTCCGAAGTGCTAAGCTTAAAAAGGGATCCGCCCCTCCGCCAATGCCTCGTGGTGCCACATGGCAGCCTCTAATTAGTTGGGGGTGGTGGGGAAAATTAGGAAAATTTTCCCAAAAATTTTTCCGAAGTGCTAAGGGAAAATTCGGGCTCCGGAGCCCGCCAAGGAAAATTTTTCCAATTTTTTTTTTTACACCAAGTGAAGGAAAAAAATTTAAAAGGCCATAACTTTTGATAGAGAGCTTAGTTTTGGGAAAACGAGGACTTTCTGGAAATATCTCAACATCCTCTTTACTCAAGAATCATTAAATTTTGATTTTGATAAGGTTTAAGGAGTCAATTTCAAGAAAACGATCTATAGGATTTTACAGTGCAAACTAGTAAAAAATTAACTTATAAAATTTGTTCAATTTGATCTTCTTCCTCTCTCAACATGTCAAATAGACATGGAGAATTGTTCTTAGGTGGTTTTAGGATAAGTTTTGAGGTAGATCTATTTGATTGAGTTCCAATTTGAAATTTTACAACTTTGACAACAAAATGACTATGAAAGCTTTGAACTCGGTTTTGCCAGTTTTGAAAGATTTCTTTTAAGTGTTTTTGTCTAATTGAACTCATTTATATCCTGGCATGTTCAATTTTAATGTTTCATTATTATTTCTTGATTGCAGGTTTCGGTTTGTTCATTTATGATAAAAGTTACAGAGTTTAATGTGAAGCAAAAATGGAAACAACAAAATTAGCTCAATGGTTCTTATTTTACTTGCCTAACAAATGAATTCATTTCATGCTAGTTTCAAAAAGGTTTCATTCCTTCAATCAAATGATAAAGACAAAGAATGTAACTTTTATTCTTTTCAAATCATGCACTTCACAAAACAGAGTACTACATTTCCTTCATACGCATTTCTTTCTTTCAAACAGAGATTTCAATTACATTTAAAAGATCATATTCAATACCACAATGTAATTTGAGAAAGGTAATACATCATTTATTGATTCCAAAAGACAACTTTGTAACATCCTTCTTTTATTCTTCGAATGCAATTTCTTTCACATTCTTTCAAAACAAAAATAGGTTTATCTCTTTTACATTTCACTTTACAACTTTCATGATCAACACAACATCTTTCCATTACAAAACATTTACAAGTTCATCCACTTCAAGTGGGAAAGGTTACAATAAAATTTATCTCAACAAGGGACTGTCCAACTGTCTTTTTCCTTGCTCCTAGAACAACAACATGTGTATTTCTCATTCTTCCAATTTGATCACAACAAGAGTAGGGAAAGGAAACGCTCTCCACCCAACCAAGACATCCAATGAAGAGGAGAAGTCATCCTTCTTCATTTGGCCCCCGATCCCCAACCACAATGCAATAAAATATGTGATCCAACTCATGGCAACAACAGGCTTCCACAAAACACACAAACAACATATTCACAATAAAAAACACACATAAAACATAATGTAGTTTTACAACTACATTAAAACATGAAAAATAATACTAAGGCTTCCTCAAGCAAGCCAAAGGAGCAAGAAAATATGGGGATGCTTCTTATGCCTCCCAAAAAAGGGGAAATGGGTATCACCACCTGAATTACAAACCACCAAAAATAGTATATCAAAGCCTTGACATTCCTTATGCCTCCCCAAGTACCCCTTATTCCTCACATTTCCTTATGCCTCCCCAACCTCTTATGGCACCCCATAATGAGTAAAGAAATGCAAGCTATTTCTTTGTAAGGTGGAACCCAAATCCCAACTCCCTCCACCCTTATACCTCCATAAAACACACTTGTGCCTCCCACAAAATAAACCCCATAGTCTTCTCCTACACCATTCCTAGGCCATCTACCCAACAACCCAAAAATATGCCAAAACATTTGTACATTAACATTTACATTCATAAAAGAAGATCATTTCAAGAGCCAAGCTCCTACCTCTCCATGATGGAGTTGTTCCAAGTTCCAAAACAACAAGCTTTATCCCAATGCAAGCAATCCAAATCAGCCAAGCACAAGCATGCAACAATATTCCAAAAACTTCTTCAAAGCAAGAGCTCCCAAAACAGCAAGGAATTCACCCAAGAATCAAAGTCTCCAAAATGAAGCAACCCAAAACAAGGCAAGGAATTCAAATTTAATAGAAGAGGGAAGGGAAGAGGATGAGGTGGGTCCATGTAGGATGTCACATCACACATCCTCAACCCCAACCCCAAAGTCAACTTCATTCTCCAATGCATAATAAATAGGTGGGTGAATAATATGACAGTTTACTTACACACTCAAATCCAACCCACACCCCAAAGGACTAAAATTAAATCATGTAAGAAAAGTGCAATTAAAACCTACAATTTACCTTCTCAAAAATCATTATAAAATTCTAATCTCAACTCTCTAACCATAGGTATGGTTGGTAATTAAATTTAAGAGGTATGGGACAAGTTTAAGTTGTCCCACAAGCCTCCAAAATCAGACTCCAGGATTATTTTGAATTTCTGAAGAAGGTGGAGTGTTTCACACTCAAAAGTTAACTTACACATCACTTACACATCTCTTTAATTCAAGGCCAACAACTCTATTAATTACTTTCTTATGACATATTTTAATTAATTAACTTAACAACATGATTACTCACAATATTACACACCATTTAACGAATAATGAGAGGGGTAAAAACACCACAAAATAAACACATGCAAACATAAACAAATGGACCAAAATAAAAGAAATACATAAAACCCTTTGTCACAATTAAAGGTGATCCCCCATGGGAATCTCTAACACGCACAAACAAATACTAGTTTAGTGCACATGGTGACCTTGTTAAATTCACCTAGAATTCCAATGTGGTTGGTCTCCAATCCCTTGATGTTTTTGTGATCTTTTAACTGTAAAAACACAAATACCTCCTTCGGCCTCGTGGCAATATCGAACATCCAAAATAATATAAATATAATTCCCAAAATCATTTATATATATGAATCACAACAATATTAAAGCAATCTAACAATATCATTTATAGTTTTATCAACAACTATATCATCATCCAATAATTTCTATTTCTAGGTCTACTCACAATATCCAAATATCACAAGTCCGAACAACATCCATTATATAACCATGTCAAACAATATATCATCATCAACATATAAAATGTCTCTAATAATCATCATGCATCATAATCTGAATCAAGTCAACAATAATCCATGATCTAACATCTAACATCATACTATAATAAAGTCCATAATCATGTCCATAATATAATCAACAGTATCATGATTAGTATCAAAAGGGTGTCAAAGGGAAGTGGGCACTACATGATCAAATTAAATCTAGTAGTTGAAAAGTTCAATTCACATTTTTATGGTAGGAAAGATGTTTTCTTAAATTTCACCCATCTAAGTTTGTTGAAAATAATATTTTTGCTTCCTATGCAAAGAGGAGTTCGATCCCTTTCCAAAAGTCCTTATTTTCTCAAATCCGAGCTTCCAGTTGAAAGTTATGGCCTTCTGAAGTTTTTACTTCGGTTGGTTTAAAAAAAAACTAACTGTCAAAAAAGGAAATTTTTGTAAATCGGATCCATGAGGCCAAAAATTACTTAGGGAACTTTTTACAAAAATGTAAAAAGTCACAAGTTCTTCCGCAGCTCTATAAGCCCGATTTTTCCATTTATATATATATATATATATATATATATATATATATAAGTTCAAAAAATTCACTTTTTCTAAGTTTCCTCTGCAGCCCCGCATCCCTGCATCCTTTGCTTTTGGAAAAAATACTTCCCTTGCAGTTTGCATGGGCCTACACCTTCAAACTTTACCTTTTGAAAAGAAAAAGGGAAAAAATTTCTAAGTCTCCCCGATGGCCCGCCACCCCGCAACCAATGAGGGTCTTCCACGTGGCTTCTTTAGGCATCGGCGGAGGCACGGATGGTTTTAGACCTTATCGCTTTTGGAAAAGATTGGAAAAATTTCCTAAGTTTCCCCAGCCAGGTCCGCCTCATGAGTCACTATTGGGTGACACGTGGCTTCACTAGGCGTCGTTGACGGAGGCGCAGTCGCGTTTTAACCTTCGCACGTTTAACACAAAATCCAACATTTCTAAGTTTTCCTCGATGGTCCACTTCCTGCTTGAAATTTTGGGCATGACACGTGGCATCCTTGGGCATCGGCAGAGGCGCGGCTCATTTTAAAAAAATTTCCCTTTCAACAAAAAAGCTAAAAATCCTAAGTGCCTCCGTGACCCGCCTTCCCGTGTTGGCTTAAAAACGTGCCATGTGTCCCTTGCGGCATGGGGAAAATTTTCTTCTTTTGGCGCGAAGCCCCGCCGTAGGCTCATGGGCGCGCGGGTGTAACTTGTGATTTTTTCCAAAAGTGCAAAGTGCCAAATTACCTCCCCACTCCGCCGGCCTGAAACCTTCCCAGTGCGGCGAAAGTCTTCCCTAGGCCCACAGGCCCGCCTTTGGGAAAATTTCCTCCCGTGGCTCATTAGCACAGTAACTTAAGAAATATGAGGAGTTAGGATGACTTCTTTATATCATTGGAAAGTGGAAGAAATTTGGAAATGTTTTGAAGAAACCTTAAGTGTGTTAAATATGTAAAAATCAAGTTGAAGTGAAAATATGAGTGCGAGAGTGGGTAAGTGGGAAATTAAACATTCCTTAATTGATTAAGGAATATTTAACTATAGTGTTAATTAAGGAATATTTAACTATAGTGTTAATTAAGGAATATTCCTTAAAAATCAAGTTGAAGTGAAATTAAAAACCGTGGGCATTTAATTGCTTTGGCCCCTTTGACCCTCTAAAATTAATTAAGGAATATTTAACTATAGTGTTAATTTAATTATTTATTAAGTTAACACCTAAGAGAAATTTAACTATATTTGGATTAATTATACTCATTAATTTTGTAATGTGGATTTAATGTTTGTTATAACGGGAAAATTTCATTTATTAAATTATAATTGACTTTGAATCTTGTTGTGACAACTATTGCTTGAAGCCTAGTAGTGGTCACACTTTTCAAAAGAAAAAAGAGAAGAAAAAAAAATATTCCATAATTTTTCTATCTAAACCTAGGTTGTTCTTGGGTCTCGAGTGGTCATTTTAGCGGGCGTTACAAAACCCTAAACAAGATGCAAATCGGAATGGGTCACCTGTGGGATGATGAATACTATCCCGGCTCCAGTCTTGAATCGACAATGAGAGCCATCAAAATACATTGTCCATGTGTGAGGCTTGACATTATAGGTATTGAAATCATCGATATTATTATTTTTAAAAAAATTCTTTAGTTTTGGGAAATAATTGAGGGGTTATATAAAAATGACAATAAAGAGAAAATATATGGTGATGTGAGAAACTAGAAGAAATTTAATTATATAGAGACAATTGTTAGGAAAATCAAGTTCATCCTCTAAATATTAGTGTATTAAAATAATAGCATTATTTAATATTTAAATAATACTTGAGTGTGCATAATTAGTTATAATACACAAGTGATAGAGATAGGGGTGTGGGAGTGTTCCTGGGATTGAGAGATTAGTGGAGATATTGTGGAGATAGAGATTATCATGTTGATAAGACTTAACTCCTAATTAAATGGATCGAGCATTCGTATAAAAACCCATCTCGACATGAATATTATATCCAGGATTATTTTAAAGAAGGATTATGGTGTATAATATGTGCTCCAAATTTAAATAAACTATACCATATTTAACATCTAGAATCAAAGAAATGCAAGATTTTATGGGACCCGAAATAAAGGTTGAAGAGTTTTGTATGGATGTAATAAATATGTGTGCCATTAACACCACTCCCACACATCAGTAGACCATACCACTGCACTCTGGTTTTCTATTCACTTTGAGCTATCGATATTTTTAATGTACTACATTGTGTCTTCACTCCACGTGGTCAATTATGGCATTTATCTTCCAGTAACCGACCTCATATTTGACTTCGCATACATTTTTTTGACAAATTCCCCTTAGTGAATCGATTCTTGGTCTGCATCAGGACTAGTTAATATTGTTGTGAGACAACGTTTGGGTGTCATGTCATTTCATCCTCACATCCAACCGTGTATTTCCCCACCGATCTACCAACTCAATGCATTACATTGAGTCGAATATTTCATCATTGGAATTTTCGTAATGTAGATCCAAAACATTATAAGGTTGGCGTTTACATGCTTTTCACGAAAAGTATTTTATTTTTTGTCCACGTAGTTTATATTAAAAATATAATATATGTCGAGTTTTAAAATGATCTTTAGTTCTTATTGGTGAGTCATTTAGTCTTTTGTTTTATTATCTGCGAAGGCTGGGATAGTGTTTTCACTTAGATTTTCATGTTTGTATTTAAATGCTGCTAGACTAAAGTTTGTAGTTTTGATTTTGTATTTGTGGCAAATTTCTATTGGCTATTCCCTTTATTTACCACTGTAGAGGGGAAAAGTGGATGCTCTCTTGCGCATTGAATGCATTTACTGTGAACCATTTAATGCAGGGTTGGTTTTGTGTGGCTCGAGGATGAAAAGGTTTCATGCTTTCAAAGTATATTGTTCTCCTGCCATTTTCATCCACTTCCTGAAGATCGACCAGTTTCAAGAACACCAAGGTGAAACTCTTTTCCCTTTTTTTGCCACGAATATGTGTTCTCTACTTTTTGGATTCTTTGTCAAAGCTTTAGATTGGTTGTGCCTATTCCAATCGCTCCAGGAATATGTGTTTTCTAGTTTTTGGATTTTGTACCTGTTAACCTCTAGAATCTTGAACAAACCAGATCCATAATATTATGGGTATGAACCATAATATGGAGGTCACTGTTTTTCTGTGAGCGTGGTGCTTAGCGCATTTAAATTTATTGTTTTTGCTTTTGTTTATATGTTTGTTTTCTATGGTTGATCCAGAGCTTTAACAAACCTAGCAAAAGCACATGTTTTAATTTGTATCTACTTACTCTACAGAACGGAATCCCCACAAATAGGCACTCTAATTTACCTTAGCAGAAAAAAATGGTACAAGACATGGGTTAAAACATGTCTAAAATAATTGTTGATGGGGTTTTACCTATTGAGGCTGCATTCTTATACAAAGTTTACAAAGGAAGGTCTACTGATCTTACAACCACTTAAAGCTCTGACTTGCACAATAATGGAAGTTCCGAAATATTTTCTAGATTCTCGCATTTTGGCAAATGTACTATTCTAACTGCCCTTCTGCAGTGGTGTTTCAGTTGTAGCTACTGGGTGTTTTTTCTTAAAATCCCGATCTAGCTCTCTGAAAACTTGTGAAAAACAATCTTTTAGAAACTGAAAATAAACGTGGTCCCTTCTTTATCAGTGCAGGTCTGACATTGTGCACGTCCCTATAGTGCAAGCCTATTCTTCAGATTGCTTCACTTAGCATCACCAATAATCTCTACAAGAACATTGTCCTTATTTGAAATGATGGAGATGATTTGTAGGGTCTCACGCTACAATCTTGGAGATAAATGTGGTTACAGCGTGCCTATCAACACATTCTCGTGGTTTTTTATGAGTAATAGTTGGTCCAGGGGCATGTTTAACAATCAAGATGCAGTTAACAACCACTCACTATGGTGGCAAGGAATGTTTCTTTTTATTTCCTCCACATCATTCAATACATGCCTTGAAACTGGAAAATAGTCTATTGTCTTCATCTCCCAAAACAAATTCTCCGACTTTGTATAGATTTCCTTGGGTGTGATCTGTATCATACATAAAAAAAAGCATGTGCCATTTGATGGCCTTCAATCCAGCATAATCCAAGTATCTTTTTAATTCCTCTTTCATTCATCAATCTCCATATCATTTGAACCTCACACCACCTGCCCACTTATTTATTCATGTTAATTGCATTTGCTTAAATGTTATTAGAGCCTTTTCAACAAAACCATTTTGTGCATGTCCTACAACCATGGCATACCATGAAATGGCATCTAGTTGAGGAATTTCTTTGGAAAGTCTTAGGGTCTCAGGAAGAACACCAGTTTGAGCATATCCTGCAATTATTGCAGTCCATGAGGCCACATCTCTTTGAGGCATTTCGTCAAACACCTCATGTGCATCTAGTATGCTTCCACATTTTGCATACATATTTATCAAGGCATTCATGACTACAACATCTTACAAAAATCCCAATTCAATTATGCTTTGATGGATCTCCATACCCATTTCTAAAGCTCTCATTTTGGCACAACCTGGGAGTATGTTGACAAAGCTTGTGGAGTTTGGCTTTAAAATTCCAATTGCATTTGCTTAAATGTCTCCATGCCCTTTTCAACAAACCCATTTTATGAATATCCTACAACCATCGCATTCCATGAGACCACATTTCTTTCAGGCATCTCTCTGGAAAGCAATACAACCTTGTTAAGAACACCGTTTCGAGCATACCCTACAATCATTGCATTCCATGAGAGCACCATTTTTTGAGACATTTTGTCCAAGACTTCACGTGCCTTGAGTATGTTTCCACATTTTGCATACATATCTACTTGGGCTTGCAACTACGACATCTGACAAAAACCCCTTTCCATTATCCTTTGATGAATGTCCATAACCTATTCCAAAGCTCTTATTTTGGCACAGGCAGGGAGTATGGTGGAAAAAGTGAACAGGTCGGGTTGGATACTTGTTCATTTTATTTGGAGAAACAGTGCAAGTGAGTGATTTTTTTACCTTGTGAAAAAACACTCTTCAATATGCAGGTGTGCAGTGGTTGATAATACGCAAAAGAGTATATTAGGAGATTCATCCCAAATTCAAACACTTTTTTTATTTGTCTTGGAGTTTTTCTTAAAATTGTCATTTCACCGCAAATTGAAAATTGCAATATGTTTAATGAAAAATATTTTTCACTTGATGCGAGATTGATTATATCCCAAGCATGCTCTTGCACCACGAAAGATAAAGCTCCAAGAATAGTAATGGATCCTTATGTGCTCCAAAAATTCACACACAACAAGATTTCTTCCCTTCAACATGTGTATCTTCTCCACTTCTCAATGTCACAGAAATGAAGTAGCAACCATGAAAATCAACCAACACTATCAAGAAGACAATGGAGCAACGTTCAAGAAATCCAATGATAATTCATCGTTCCATGTCAGCCAAGTGGCTCTACTCTAGAGGAGAATACAAATTGTGATATACTCAAATTCAAGTTTAAATATTGCCATGACCAACTATCAATCCATGCAGAAATCAATCTTCAGAATACATACCAATCCCTAATTTTTCCATCTACACTTTCACATGGCCAAATAATGAGAATAGCACATGCCATTCCAATATATGGGACAAGAAGAATGCTAAAACCTAGATTGAGAGCAAGAATGCCTGCTATCTCAGATGTCTATACGGATTAATTATGTCTGGTAAATGTCATGAATTCAGTCTCTCTGACAATGATGTATCTGATGATGGTTCGATTGGTTCATTTTGATGGGAATAATCAACTCATGGTTCATGATCTATCTTCTCCTGATCAATGGAAGAAGATTCATGTTGATCATCATTTCCCAATGTGGTCTCAGGGTAGAAAAGATATGCTTTCTCAAGTCTAACTATTATGATTCCAAACTAATCACTGCTGAAACTAAAGTTGGAACTGCCAAAAATAAATTGATAATAGCATGAATTGATTCTGAATAACTGAAATCTATATAACTCTGTACTGCTTGGAATCTGAAAGTTCTTGATAGTAGAAACTAGACCTGAAATTTAATTAAAATAGAACTATATAAATTCTAGAAACAAAACTTGAATCTGTAGCTGCTGAACCTTTTTGCCTTAAGAATGCGTGATAAGTAACTTAAAGTTACTTTTTTTAACTAATAAAAAGTACATTTAACTTTAATACACTTGTCCAACTAACAAAAATCAAATACTACCTATGTCTAAAGAGCTTGGAGGACAAAGATACATTAATCTTTGATATCATAACAACCTTACTCCTTCAATTGATTTGTCTCCAAGGAAATTGCAGTGTTGGATGTTGTAGCATCATTGGGCCTTCCAATGTTGCTTGATTTCTACTAGTATATTTTGAGATTGCCTCATTTCCAAATTTTCTTGTAGCTACACAATAATGAAAACCAACTTAAGAATAGGTTTTCCATCCAAATTATAAATAAAGGAAATAATAGTATACAACACTCTATCATATTTTAGTATAAATACAAATCTTCTGGCAACCCGCTATAGCAGAGGACCATGATGAAGCCAAGGCATATTAGAAACAGTCGTCTGAAATTGAAAAACTATAGTTTTGATTCCCATTAATCGATGAAACCAATTTTCTTTCCATTCATTATCTTATAGGTGTGAATATTGATATCAAGTATGTTCTTTTCATAGTGGACTTTCAAAAGTCATATTTTGTTGTGTTAATACTGTATATGAAGCCAATACACATATTTTTCAATCTTCTCTCCCTTCAACAGTCTTTCTGACTAGAATTTCCTTTGCTTCAAATCATAATTTGCTGAATTCATATGGTTTATGCTTTACAATGTTTTTTTTAAAGTGTGCTCTTTCTTTCATATTTCATTGCACTATTTGCTTTATCGTATAGAGAAAGTTTCTTTTCCTGAGTACTTCCATTTGCAATATTCACTAAATGCGTAATGCCTTTTATGTACATTCCAGGTTCATGACAAAAGCAAAATCAAAGAACAAGATACATTCCATTGTTGGTTGTTTGGATTGCTCGTGCTCTGTTGGACAAGGTATAAACATTATTCTATTCTTCTATATTGTGCTCAAGAAACCTATTTTTCTAGAATAGAAAAATAAATCAAATGCACGAAAACATCCATGTCAACCACACCCATGGACGTAGAGCAATATACATTATCAAATCATGTCATATAATGCATAGACACTATGTTGCATAGCTTTAACCTTTTCTGAGACTATGCTTTCAAATACGGGGTCAATGATTGTTTGTTTGATTCCTTTGTAGTACTGCTTCATTTCCGATACACATCTTTGGAACTTAGAACCGGTATCATTGAGCACTTTGAAACTTTTCTCTCTCTATCCGATCCTGTAGCATTGGCATCCCTAGAGTTAGAACTAGATTTTGAAACTCTTTTTGTTTTGCATGGTGTTCATAGCACGACAACGTATTTACATCGAATGAAACTATCTGCAGTGCTCTCACAAGAAGCAACTGAACAAGGCCTTTGGGGTGACATATTTTGCATAAAATGGCTTTCAAAGTGGCTCAACTTGCCAATATGGGTTTGGTCCATAACACGAGGCACAAATTACCTTCGTTTCAATCCAAATAGTGAGCAACTACCATATTGTATTCTTTTCCATGATTCCAACCCTCTTAGTGGTCATTATGAACCTTTATTTTGGAAAAAATATATGCGCTGCACTGAGCCAAGAAACAATGCTCATCTATTATCGCTCCACTGTTATGTTGAAATGCTTTGGGCTGCCTTACGCAGTGAACTAGAACAACTGCACCTTGTTAGACTTCTAACAAGTGACAACATTTACATTGATAGCCTTTTCAATTCTATTTTCTACCTTCGCAACCACAAATTCAACCCTTGCTTCTGCGTGCAGTATGCTTTCTTAGGATTTTTGTGGTTCTATCCTTCGAAATGACCATACAACTATTCTTTCTCCATACCTGGCTTTCCCAAAACCCAATTAAGAACATACCACATATTGCCACATGGCAAGGCCTTCTAGTCAACATAGCCATGTTCCATGGCCACAACAATATACAAGAAGACGAGTTCAACATCCATTGGTTATGCCTACTTTTCAAAATAAATATTCAATTGTGGCATTCATATCCTTTGCAAGTTTCAAAGGTTTTTTCTAGTGATGCACCACTTGAAAAAACATACAATCTTATACATTTTCACTTCCCCACGGCCAATTTCATTATGAATTTTTGGCTATGAGCACTAACTCTATACCGACAGCAGCCCACAACATATACATCCGAAAATGCATGCACTCAAATAGGTACAAAAACTAAAAACATATCTTTGCAAACAGCTACAAAAAATAGTGTACATAACCGGGACAAAAATAGGTTGCCATTCTCTCTTTGCTCAATAAAAAAACATATACGAAAATAGATGCATCAAACAGCTAAAATAGTTTGCACTATTATACATTTTGTGTTGGTCGAAGGCCATACACGTACCAATTTCTTTGCTAGCAAAACAGATTTCATGTCCACAGTAGTTGCAACTGAAACACATGACGTTCTCTCCAATGAAACACTTAAGCAAGAAGGAAAAAAGCCTTTGCAAATGCAAACGTCAACCACCATAAAAAATGCAAACCAATAGTGTCCAAATTGTCTCTTCGAAAGCTAAAAACAACTATACGCAAACACACACAACAAACACCTAACTCTACATGTTGTATTGCCCATTTTCATGCCCAAACAAATGACACACCAATTCATGAATGCCAAATTTGTAAGCAGCTCCATTTCAAGTTGAACTTGACATGTTTTACAAATGCAACAAAGAAAACATATCTTCAACTCACATCAAACAAAACAATGCCTAAACTCAAAAAAATTTGTCATCCATGCTCAACAAGCTTATTAAATGGAAAGTTGCCAAGATTAGCATGCCCTCAACATATCCAATTGATTCCGATGCTTCCGACAGTTGCAATGCTTTTGACCTTGAAGAAAGACTTGTGTCTCTTCGGCTTGCATTTGGTCAGATAAGGCACCGAAGCCATAAACACCCTCAATACACGCTAAAGGGAGCAATCATAAATGTCCCAAAAATATTGATATAATCCAATGAGCTTTGCCAAGGCACCCAGAGAAAACAAAAATAATTGCCGTGGCACTTAAACGTCGTCTTGAATACAAAAAACCATACCATTCAGGAAATGTTCACCCTATAATCACCATGGCCGCTCTCAAAGAATTATGCGCGACAACATTATATCTCATGCATGAAGTCAAACTAAATCATGGCTGGGATCAAACACTTTCTATCGCCATGAACTTTAAAACAAACAACAATGAAGAACATGAAGATATGTTGTTCGACAACAGTTCTTCCGATGATGACATCGATAATGACGATCCACATGATACACTAATTCATGGTTTCACTGACTCCTCAACTATTCACTATCTTAAAGACAAGATGATAAACATTGCTCCTTCAGAGGGCTTTACACCATTGGGAATTTTCCAGGATAGATTTTCTAGAAGAGATGAATTTCCCAACTTTGTTTTTCGGCCAAGCTCGCAATGAGATGACTACAAAAACAATATCGTATCAAAAAATAGCACAATGGGAGTTGATGCATTCAGATCGTAGATTTTCCTATCATATAACCAATATATTTTTCAAAGCACTAAAATTACTAATTGACCAAGTGGGTCATTCAATGTGGCTCAGGATCAGAAAGGGACAATTAAAAGGTCAAACACTAACTACAAAAGACGTCAAATTCAAACCGAATCTTGAAAAAATATTGAAATCTGATATCGGGTACATAGACTTCAAAAAATATGCATTTCCCTAGATTATATGCAACAAACAAGGAAAAACCTATTTGCCATGATTCATCAACTAGGCCCGCCTACTTTTTTTGCCACATTCTCAAGTGTTGAACATTGTTGGTTGCCACTAACCGACACCCTCAGTAATTTATACACCCGCTATCACAATAATATTCCTTTAGACAAGCCAACACCTTCATATTATAATGACTCATAACTTTTTTGTTAAAAATGATCCCGTTACATGCACTCGTTACTACAAGCATAGACTTTATGCATTGAAACAATTGCTTTGCCAAGACAAGTCCTTTTTTGGATAAATACAGGATCACTTTTGGGTCACGAAATTCCAAAATAGAGGCAATGCTCATAGTCATTGGCTAATTTGGACAAAAAATGCACTTGTCTTTGGAAATGATGCCAATGACATTATAGAGTCCTACGTTGATCGACATAACATGTGATACTAGTTTATTCCCTCACCATATCACTAAACTGCAATGCCATCACCACATGCAAAGCTGCAAAAAAAAACATTCCAAGTGTAGGTACAATTTCCCCCAACCTCCAATGAGGTGTACAAAAATACTTGAACCTATAGAAGAGCCAACACAATCTGCTATTATGCATGCACATTCAATTTTCTTGATTCTAGAGAGCAAACAATATGATACTTGCATTACACATGGTATGTTCCTTCAAGAACTAGACCTTGATGAAATCACTTACATAGAAGCAATATGATCAACACTTACACAACCAACATTGCTCTTGAAAAGAAAACCAGACACATGCATGGAATAATAGCTTTTCCAAAAAAATGCCCATGATCTGGCAAGCAAATACCGATGCTCAATATGTGCTAAATGCTTATGCAGTAGCGACCTATTGTTGCTCGTACATGACTAAAATTGATCGTACAATGACGAAAGCATTTGCTAGAATTCAGGCTGAGCATCAAAAAATGCATCTTGATGCCTTTCAAATGATTTAGAGCCTAGGCAATGCAATGTTAAATACCCATCAAATGTCAGCACAACAAGCAGTCCACATAGTCCTTTCCATCCCTTTAAACAATACATCACGAAAATGTGTTTTCATAAACACCTCAAATCCCGAAGAACGTACATTTATTCTAAAACCTTCAAGTCAACTTCAACAAGAACCCGACGAATCGACAAACATCATGTGCTACTCTGTCATAGATCACTACATAGCACGACCTCATTCCTTGCATTCAATTTGCTTGGCTGATTTTGTTTCCATTCACAACATTGTAAACAAAAAACACCTCAAGTAAGCCAATCATCATGTGTGGTTTGTCAACTACAACAAACATCTTGACATAGAGAACTATTGCCGTGAAAGGATTTTGCTTTACATCCCTTTCATAGATAATGAAAACGTCCTCAAAATAGGTTTTGTGACTTGGACAGATGCATATGCATTTCATGAACAGACCATACATGCCAACGAATCCAAATTCCACTATACTACCAACACCAAATGGGGTGACATGGACACAATCAATTCAAAATGTTCAATTTACTCTTCAAACCTCTGAGAAAATTCAAACAACGAGTAGACAAGAAAACCTCCCCTTCGAACACTATGACATAGATCATGATTTTCCTTTCATAATGCACAACAACATTCTAACATTGCAAAGAAACACTTTCAACTAGGAAAACACCCAAGCATTGAAGACAACACAACATATTTCAAACAAATGCAACTTCTAAACAAGAAACAACAAACCATTGTCAAAGACATCTCTTTCAAGAAAAATAAAGATCCATCAACTCCTATCTACCTTTTCCTAACTGGAGGTGCCGGCACATAGAAAAAAATTTGTTGCAAAATTGATATTTGAAACATTGGCCCATATTTACGACACCTCCATGCACAACGACCCCTTGAAAATCAAAGGCTTGATCTTGGCATTTACGGGAAAAGCTGCTTACAATGCTGGTGGAATAACACTCCATTCCGCTTTCCTCTTGCCTTTCAATCGATCAGAACTACGCCCGTTGAACAATGAATGATTAGATTCCTTGGCAAAGCACTACGAACAATTACAACTTGCTCTAATAGATGAGATTTCCTTGGTTGGAGGTCAACTTCTATACTTCACAAACCACCGACTTCGTCAAATAAAACACAAGCCCACAACTTGCTTTGGAGGAATTGACATGATCTTTTGCGG
This sequence comes from Taxus wallichiana var. yunnanensis, assembly GCA_018340775.1. Classification (NCBI taxonomy): domain Eukaryota; kingdom Viridiplantae; phylum Streptophyta; class Pinopsida; order Cupressales; family Taxaceae; genus Taxus; species Taxus wallichiana. The sequence goes on from CM031243.1 coordinate 486,843,960, forward strand.
AGACTTCTACCAAGCACAACCAGTCAATGACTATCTTCTATTTCACAACCCCAGGATTTCTAGAGAATTGATCGGCTATGACTTCTGGAATACACATGTGAAAATATTCGAATTGACTGAAACAATGCGTCAGAAAGATATTGCCTTTGTCTCCGTCCTGAATAGAATTCAAATTGAGAACATTCTGAATCTGATCTTGCATACCTCAACAATACCTGCATTCGACCAATGCCAATTGATCCAACATTCCCATTCCTATTCTACAAAAACATAGATGTTCTTCGACACAATAACAAAATGCTTTCTCTTGCTCCTGGTGACAAAATTGTTATCGCCTCTATCGATGAGCAAGACACATCAGTTGAACAAATGGAAGCCTTCTCTAAAACCATCGAATTGCCACAACATATAGAGCTCAAAATTAACATGTTAATTGAACTTTTTGCCGGGAACTATGACATACAAGATGGTCTGGTTAATGGTTCAGATGGCGTTTTCAAAGCATACACAATGAAAATGACTTTGATGCCATATGGATTAAATTCAATGACCCCTGTATTGGAAAACAACAAAGATCTAAACACCCACAATTGTCAATAGCCAAAACAGAACTTGATTGGGTTCCTATTCTTCATGTAGCTAGACCCTTGTAGAACATCATACAAGAGACCGGTTACAATATGGAAACAATTCCTTGTACAGCTTTTTTGTGCACACACAATACACAGAGCACAAGGCCTGACCCTCAAACGCCTTGCTTTCAGCCCTCTTGGCATATCATCACATGGCTTGGCATATACAACTCTATCATGAGTCAAAACCATTTCTAGTCTTTACTTGCTATCCCCACTTACGAAAAAAATTTCAGCATCAAACAAACTATCAATACAAAATGGCATGCCTCCAAAATGAAGCTAAATGGAATATTGAACATGACTTGTCTATAGCTGATATTTCTTCCTGTATTATAGTTTCTTAGCTTAATACTCGAAGTCTACATCCTCACAAAGAAGACATTCTCCACGACCATGAATTGATGCAATCCCATATTCTCTGTTTGCAAGAAACTCACATGCCTTGCCCCATTGCAGTTGACTATCTTGATGGATACCAATGCTTTTCTGCACACCATGTACATGGTCTTGCAATTTTCATTGCAAACAATATAGCTTTCCTACAAAAAAATACTTTCAAAGCACAAACATAGAGTCCCTACTTACAAACATATTACTGCAAGGATAGTGCATAACCATTGTAAATGTCTACGATGTGCCAAATGAAAATCTCAAAAACATCTTCATTGTTCTCAAAAATGTTTTCCAATCCATTGATGTGACCATCCCTAGCTACATTTTTGGAGATTTTAACATCGACATGCACAAGCAAAAAAAAAAAAAACTTGCTTTCAACATTTATGCAAAAAAACAATTTCATTTCCCACATTCAACAACCAAGTGTCTTCACCAAAAACATCATCAACCATATATGGTCAAACACTATACAAGAAACCTATAATTCATTTGAAAGATTTGCATATTGGATTGACCACCAAGCAAAGTTTTCCCTCCTTAAAAACACCTACAACAACGTTCCACAATTGTAAGTGCACATACCTCATTATATTGATTCTCAACAACTAACATCTAATTACTCACTATTTCCTTTCCTTTTTATTTGACACTTTGTAACAACCATGTGCATATTTCAATGCTTTGCAGATAGTTGCAGCAAGGAAGACATGGAATAACCACCCAAGAACAAGGGCATTGGCAACAGTGATCTTTTCCAAGAACCCTCTAAACGGTAATCTCTTTCTAGCATTTATATAATTTCTTGTCATGATTCATTCACTATCCTCCTCAACATTTCAATGAATCCATGCTAATATCCTTCAAATTGCAGGCCAAAACCAGCAACACAACAACCATCCTCGATACTTGACATTTGTGCAGGAAAAATTGCAACTATGTTTGAGGGTGATGTCTTTGTCGTCTACGGACCAGCACATGCAACCAACATTTCCCCTTCAAAATCTAAAATCCTCCATGCTGATTTAGTTGACAAGAAAGGTCAAATGACCATTACTTTGAACATGAGCAACACCTTTGTCCACAAATTTGCATCAACTGTAGTTTTTGGTTCTAGTTTGTGTATTACTGGTTTTGTTGTCAAAGAAAAAACAAAGTATGAACGAGGAGATGCAAGCTGCTCTCTATCCACAATTGCAACAACTAGTATGGAAAACATACCAATAGTTTGTGAATGTTGTAAAATGACACCAGACATGACAATACAGGAGCTTGTTGAATCAAATGCAACATTCTCCATCGGGTCATTTGCTGCAATTGTAATAGGAATCCATCACACCAATGACATGTTCACCCTCTACGTTAAAGACAATGACATTGACAACGCCAAAGCAACAGTATCAACACTTTCCCTTTTTTCATTTAAATATACATTGCATCATATTACTGTGTTCTATTTTAACCAAACATGATCCTTTCTCCTTTTAGGTACACTTGGGCAACTTTCATGTTTCACTATGTCACACAATAAGAGACAATATTACAATAGGAAACATGCCACTATTTCTTTTCAAAAACTTCATCAGACAAGGAACAAAGGGATCGCGTGTTGTACGTGTAGGCCATTCATCCTTCATCGACCCTTTAAATGATGAACCTACAAAAACATTTTTACAGTCTCTCATAAACACAAACATAGAGGCACGTGCTTCACAATTTTACATTTTTAAGTTATCTCACTTCAGTTTTTTCTCACCCATCAAATGTGCCTATTAAGAATATATTCCCCTAACAACTTCATCACCATTGTGCAGATCAATGGCATGCTTCATGCAAAGAACATCTACCTTTCTCCTTTCCAAGCCTTTTGTGTAGAATGTGACCATCTCATGGAACCGGATCCAGCAGAACTACAAAAAATTTCCCTTTGTCCAACTTACAATACATCAAAACCATACAAGTATAAGCACTTGCTCCACTGCACTTTGCAAACAAGAGATGACTCCCTTCACTACACACTACGAGAGCCATTACTAGGCAAAGTCTTCCCTCAACTCTCTCAAACAAAATATGAAGAATATCAACAGGACATCTCTAAGCCTGTATTTCTTCTCCATCAATTCCAAATCAAGGGTACATTCACTTTGACAGTTGAAACTCGATTTCAACAATCAAAGAAACCTAGCTTTATCACTTCTCTAGTGAGCTTCTCCATTTATCAGTTCTATTCATTGTATTTGAGTTTAATTCTTTGTTTTTGTCTAACATATCCATCATGCTCTTGTAGATTCCTGGAATGCTTTTTCACACCATGCGCCTAAACAAACATTTTCATGGCTGACTCCCCATATGTCCAGAATAGTACAATGAGTTATATACTCTAGCTTTTTGGCTATTCGATATGACTACATACATCACTGCTTAACAACATGCGATCTCTTGCACAGTTTTTTCCTTGCTTTCTTCTAGACTTTTTGTAATTATGGTACTCTCAGACTACTTCTAATACAATGAAAACATAATCCAAAAAAAATATTGGCAATTATTATTCTCTTCTTTTGTCTGTATGGATTGCAACAATGTTTTCCACTACATGTTTTTTGCTTTACAATATAGCAAACCACAAAAATGATCTTGCTAATCCAACATATATATCTGATTTTGTACTCCCTTCATTCTGCTACTGTTATGCCTACTTTCTCCTATGGTGTCTCTCTCTAAAGTCTTCAACATATTGCAAACCTAGTTCACAAAACCTCTTTCTATCCCCGTTTGGATTGCAACTATGTTTTCCTAGATCCAGTCATATATACTATATGCCATTTCTAGAATTTTTGCATAACACTAAAATTTTAATGAACTATTGGATTCTAATTTAATGTTGCATATGAAACAAATACAAAACAAGCTGTTTAATTACCATTTTTTTCTGCAATTTCTTATTCAACTTGCCAAGTTATCGAACAATCTACATTGGCTGCATCAAAATTTAGCAATCGTATGCTTGTTTATACTCACTTCCAGTTCTTTGTCCCAGACTGATGACTTCACACCCAGTGTCTTCCTCAATTCAAGAACAGCTTCAAAATCATGCTCAATGCCTCTAAAAGAACCGTCTTCATGCACAGTCTCAAGAACAACAACGTCAATTCAAACACGCCAGAAAAATTGTTTGTAAAGAGGTCAACAATTGCAGACATTTCACCAAGACTATGTCAAATACTTCCACTCAGATGGTTTGTGCAGAGAGCAAGAAACATTAACCCCTTCAACTTTCCAAATTCTGAACCAACACTTCCATTCAATTCATTGTGTGATAAACCTATAGATGAGAGAGTGGAAAGAATACATGTCTACTGCTCCTTTCTTGCCTTGGCCATCAAATCTACTCCAACAGAATAACTCCTTTCAATATCCATTTTTATGATATCCATTTTTATGATCAAATACAAGTACATGTTGGGTTTCGTGGGCCATTGCTTGTGAGGATAAAATGCTGCCAATAGACTCTCGACTCAAAAGTTTCTAATTGACTTTTACGAATTTATGACCAATTTTATTATTGCCACAATTTATTATTGTCAATTAAAAATATTATGACAAATGTAGTCTTGTTTTAGGTCGAGTTGCTTCTATTATAGGCCAAATAGAATGGATATTTAAAGATTTAAATACATTTTGTTTTTACATATTCATTTTGTGATCCACAAATTTATGAGTGCTCTTTACAGTCAGCTACCAAACCAATATGCCTCAGTACTTTTGGACCACATGCCCTGGCTTTTTCGTGTCAATAGTTTTACTTTAGCTTGGCCATAGGAAACAAATGATTAACTATAGCGGAATATAATGATTTTATTTTTCTCAACATTAAAATATTGAGTATGATATCTGAAATTGATTTTCCTGGCCTACCTTATTAAAGTTTAAGTGACGCCCAAAATTTTATATTGTGGAGTGGGTGAAGCATTTCAGGATGTGGCCTGTGTTGGATGTGTTGATGGGTTTTTCAATCTCATACCTTCCTTCCTGCACCAGAAACATACCCTTAATGTTTACACAGCTTTCTATTTTGGCTACTAGACTCTACTCCTTCCTGCTAAGGACTGTTTCAGATATGCGCCAGAGTTACTAGGCAAGAGGAGAGAGTTAGCATTTTAATTATACAATGCACAAAAACATTGCCTCTTTGGGTGATTTTTTTTCAATTCTGTGTTTCTCTCTTGCGATGTTTGTTGTAGCAAAAATTACATCATATTGAAGGTCCTTACTTTAACCCATATAAAGTTGATGTAATATATAGCGAACATGAAATATGGCTTTCTTTTTAATGAAAACCAATTGGCCAAAATAGCCCATACAACTTTCCCTGATGGATAATCAACTACAAATATTTCACAGCTCGCAACATTAAACCCATGGCTTAGGTAGCCATTAGTTTTGTCTATGCTCCCATATTATGTTCATAATCCGAACTCATAAAACAAATATAATATATTGATCCATTCTTTAACAATTACATCATATAATTAATCTACTATAGACTAATAAAAAAGTGCACCGCTGAAAGAAACTCATTTACCAAAGCACAAATAAAATCCAAGATTCCCTCCTTTTCATGCTATGTAGTACTCTTTGTGGTTTTACATTCTTGGGCACATTGAAGACTTCATTAACCTCCTTCTCATTTTAGGACTCCATCAAGCGAACATCAATGCAAAAGGAGTAAACTATGCCCTCCTTTCCATTATGTGTTCCCACCACTCACCATGGACCGATTCATGTCTAGATCACGAACTCGCCATGGTCTTCCACAAAAATGTTTTTACAATGCACATCACAAACTACCACATGTTATTTTACATAGCTGACACTATCCACTAACTATGACATATTGCTATGCAGTTATGAAATGAATTTCTCATGACTTTCACTTTGGTTGAATTTATATTGACCACTTTCCCATCAAAAAAACAATTATTTGGTTTTCTCATAAATTTTTATCTTGCCTTTTTTATTTTAAATATTTTAATATTCCTTTTGCACTAAATACAGTACATGCTTTTTCACAATCTTCTCATCGTATTCACAATATGTTTCATTAAAAAAAATTATTCCACAAATTCATAATGCCCTTCAATCATACAAACTACACCTATATGTGGATAACTTTCTCAGGTTGCATATCGCATTCATGTATCACCACAATTAATTTAAGTGCCACATCTAATTTCATCTAACATGCTCATTTACTTGATTAGACAACACCACCACCAATGGAAAACCTCCTATCCAAAGAAGTCATCCCTGAAAAAACCTACCATTTTTGCTTCTGCTTTCCTATTTGAACTAGATAAATGGTCACAACATTCTCGCACCATAGTAGCATTTCCCAAGCAAAAACACATAACCCATACATTGCAATGTCCTAGAAGCTTGCATTAAACAAAGCTCACTCAAAAACCATTGTTATATTTTATTTTTATTCACCCATACACATGCAACTAATCAATTTTTATTCAAGAACCGTACCAAACAGTAAACCAACCCTGGTTTTGGGAACTTCTTAATACAGAATATATTATAATAGACATTTTCATTGGTAATTTCTAAGCTACTTCTTTAGATACCCTACTATGAATCAAGATACAGTTGCTTTGAATAAGCTTATTCATAACAAACAATCGATTTTGGCATCATCCATATATCGAGTTGTTGCACTATGTTAATTTAATCACCTTTTACACTAACGTATTACAATTTTACTAGTGAATATCGAATATAAATGCAACATATACAAAGTAAGACCTTACATCAGCTAATATATATACCTATATATTACAGTTCTACTGGGGACTGCACAACATGCACCAGCAATCACCCACTATTTAAGCTCATCTTAAACATAGAAACAAACAACAATTTCAATCCTTAAATGTTCGGAAAAAATACTTACTTGATAGTATGTTAAAGTCACAAGGTCGTGGTTTCACTCCTCAACCGTGCGGCAACACTACTGCGATCGCGAGGATTCACATACTATGCCCATGTTAATAATGTGTTAGCAATCATTTGCAAACTAGAGCAATGCATTTGTATTGCTTCAAAATGCTCCACAAGCTAAATTAAAAAAAGGCTTCACAGGAAACACACCTAGCAGCAGTATAAGTCCACCGAAATAACACGGGAGTTCTTCTACGATTACAATAGTTTCTTCATCAATCCATGCAAAGTTACACTCAACGCTTCCAACAATTCCTCGATCGCAATTCAACTAATCCTTCCAATTTCCAACAAACAATTTGGTCCCCGAAATTATAGACCCGACACATCTAGCCCATCAAAAAACTACATTGGCATCGGCAGGATTTGCCATATCATGGCCTTTCTCTTGTTTAGTTTTAGCTTTATATTTGTTTGATATGTTTAAGTCTTTATTTTTTATTTTGTTTTTTATAAAAGTATATTTTTTATAGTCTAATCTTTGTCATTATATAATTGTAATTAAAAGTAATTAAGTATTACTCTTGTAATTGTTTATTGTTTATAGGTATGTTATCAACTACTTGTCGTTGTTTTGGAGATTGTAAGAGTTATGGTAAAAGTGTCAAGTGTCATTAAAAGTATTGTTTGTAAATGTCATTGTAAAAATCAAAAAATAAATAATAATGATAATTAAAAATGCCCGCATTACTTCTAGATGTATTTTTGCTTGTATGAAGACGTCCAACTTGTGGGGGTATTTTTGAGCTTCATGATCAAATTTATTTAAATAGGTAGCATCTCAATAGAGGTTGGAGGCAACAGAGGAAGAAGATGTTTTAAAGAACCTTTCGTCAAGCACCATCGACGAGGTTGTGGTACCGCTTTTAGTGGCCATGTCTTGCTACGCCCTTAATCATATATCTTATATTGGATGTATATAGCCAACTTGTGGCTATCATAACTTCTTATCATTATGTATCTCTTTCATATATGTTATATTATCATTATTGGGTCAGCCTTGGTGTTGGCCATAGCATAGGAATATTATATATATGGGTTAGTATAAGGTAGTATTTAAGGATCATATTGGAGCATTTGAGTCTTATTGTTTGGTTTGGAGGTTGCCCCCTCGAAGATTCTAAGCTATTATACTTGCACATTGAGATCATTTATCTGAAATATTGTGTTAATTGGTGTTATATTTCTACTAATAATCATATTTATACAAGTAATTCCATTACAAGTGGTATTAGAGCTTGAACTCGCCAAGACTACGTAAAACCCTAATTGTGAAGGTTTGACAATACCTCAAAATTAGAATATAATTTTTCTACAATTATTTTTTTGGTCTCAAGCGAAATCACCAAGTAATCTCCCCTCCAAATTTTAAGAATTTTTGACTTGGTTTGCAAAATTTATAGTGGTTTTATGTTTTTTCATAATTCGGCTACCTAGGGTGCAATTTGTGGAATTTTTCAAAGTTATTTACATTTCCAGAAAGAGGATTAAAATTTAGTTTGAGTTAGTTCTTTGAGTTTTATAAAAAAATTCAAAATTCCTATTGAAATCCAAAACCCTAAATTTTGACCTTGATCCCTAAATCCTACCATTTTGGGGCATCATGGATGGGCCTTCGACAAGAGGCAAAAGAATCCCATCACTCCACGAAAACCCCGACAAAGATGATATAATAGTTGAGGAGTTAGCTGAGTCGGAAGGGGTATCTGAGAGTCCTCGGGGTTATGGTTTACTTCAACCCGACCATAAGGTCGGCCATCTTAAGTTAGAGTTGTGAAAACTTGAGGGTTTTGTGGCACAACTATTTTCATTACTGAAGCACATCATTCTAATACATTTATACCTCGAAGATATGCAAGAATTTATAGATGAGCACTCGGTGGTGTTTGAAGAACCGTCCAAGGATTTTCCTCCAAAAAGAGACCATGACCATGCCATCTAGCTAGTACCAGTGGAGTCAACCACCCAACATCGACCCTTATAAGTACCCCAATATGTAAAAGAGTGAGATTGAGAAGATAGTTTAAGAGATGTTATAAGCGGGACTTATTCTTCATAGTCGTAGTTCTTACTCTTCTCCTATAGTGCTTGGTATGGAAAAAAGATGACAATTAATGCATGTGTCCAGATTTTAGGGAACTTAATAAGTACACGCTTAAAGATAAGTTTCCTATTCCTGTAATTGATGATTTGATATATGAGTTACATGGTGTTTTTACTTTACAAAACTTGATCTTCATTCGAATATCATCATATTAGAATCGGGATGAAGATATTCATAAAACAACCTTCGAGACACATGAAGGACACTATGAGTTCTTGGTAATGCCTTTTGGAATAACAAATGCACCCTCTACATTTCAAACCTTAATGAATTCCATCTTTAATCCATTTCTACGAAAGTTTGTTTTAGTGTTATTTGATGATATCTTAATCTATAGTAGTTGTTGATGATTTATCTCCCAAGGATGAATCACCCTGAGGCATTAGTGTGTGTCATATCTCAGATTGCAGGAGAATTGACAGAGGATACAAGTTACGAATGGAAAAATTACCCAGTACAAAAAATCTCATTCAAAATCTCCAACAAGATCCAAGCATGTTAGAAAAATTTGTACGGAAAGGAGATGCTTTATGGTATAAAGATAGATTATATCTATGTAAGAATTCAATCCTTAAAAATAGGATTCTATCTCAGCTCCATGCTTCTCTAGTAGGGTGGCATTCTAGCTTCTTGAAGACTTATCATTGAATCAAGCATGATTTTTTCTAGGAAGGGATAAAAGGGGATGTCCAAAAATTTGTGGCAGAATGCATGGTTTGTCAACAAAATAAAGGTGAAACAATTAAGTCTCTAAGTCTTTACAACCTCATCTATTCCTAGCCGTGAGGTGGGAAGAGGTGTTCATGGACTTCATCATAGGATTTCCTAAATCAGAAGGTAAAAATGTAATCATGGTGGTGGTGGACAGACTCACCAAATATGCCCATTTTTTTATCTTATCACATCCATTTGTTGCAAGCTGACAAGAGAACATCCTTCGTGGATACAATTTAGAAGCTACATAGGACACCAAAGATTATAGTAAGTGACCGAGACACTATCTTTACTAGTAATTTTTGGATTGAATTATTCTCATGCTTGGGCACACAACTAGCTCGTAGTTCCTCTTATCATCCCTAGTCCGATGAGAAAACTAAGGTGGTAAACAAGTGCTTGGAGGGATATCTTCATTGTTTTATGTTAGATAAGCAAGAGAGATGGGTCCAATGGTTACATTTGCGTAATGGTTATATAACACCTCCTTTCATACTTCATCTAAAATGTCTCCTTTCTTAGCATTATATGGGTACCATCCACCATTTATCACCTCATCTTTAAGATTCCAGCCAATGTTTCGATCAGTTGAAGAACATATTCAACACCAATAAGAGGTGCTTTCTAGTCTTACTGAGAATTTAGCCATGTGAAAAAACCGCGTGAAACAAGAGGCAAACCAACATCGTAGTGAAAGACATTTTGAAGTCAGTGATTGGTTTTTTGTGCATTTACAACCATATAAGCAAATGTCCTTGAAACAACAGAAAAAGGATAACAAGCTTTCACCTAAGTACTATAGCCCTTATCAAGTGTTATAGAAGATTAGAAATGTATCATACAAACTGAAACTTCCTCCAACTACTCGAATTCATCCAGTTTTCCATATATCTTTCTTGAAGAAGGTAATTGGACAAACAATATCAACCTGCATAAGTGTTACACTGTGGCTTGATGAAGAGGGAAGAATCATCCCCGGAAGCAGAATGCATCCTTGAGACACGCACTAAGTGATTAAGGATAAGGATCATCATTGAGTATTTGATCAAGTGGAAAAATCTAGACAATGAAGACACAACTTGGGAGGATGCAAACTTCCTGCAACAACATCTAGATCTTCTCAACATTGGGGACAATTTTACTTGAAGGGGAGGGCCATGCTACACCCTTCATCATTTATCCCTTCATCATTTATCTTATATTGATGTATATAGCTGACTTGTGGCTATCATAACTTATTATCATTATGTATCTCTTTCATATATGTTATATTATCATTAGTGGGTCAGCCTTGGTGTTGGCCATAGTATAGGAATAATATATATAGGGGTTAGTAGGTAGTATTTGAGGATCATATTGAGCATTTGAGTCTTATTGTTTGGTTTGGAGGTTGCCCCCTCAAAGTGGCTAAGCTATTATACTTGCACATTGAGATCATTTATCTGAAATATTGTGTTCATTGGTGTTATATTGCTGCTAATAATCAGATTTATACAAGTAATTCCATTACATATTTTTTCAATTGTGTTCAATGTGTTTGATTTCAGCATGTGTGGTAGTAAAAATAGAACACAAAGATAATTCTTGTTCATAGTTAGGAACATATTTTCCTATATATTGTTCTCTTTTGTAAAATGTGAGTGGGGAAACATGTACACTGCTATGGAGTGGTTGGTGGTTCCACTAGAAAACCAATTTGTGAGTTTGTGGATCTCTTTGAAAAACACATACAAAGTGGTTGATGGTTCCACTTGAAAACCAATTTTGAGTTGGTGGTACTCTTTAAAAACCATCATTTTGTAGATCATGAGTAGATACTAAACAGAACTCACCTATGTTCACATTAAGGGGGTGATTGTTAGGAAGATCATGTTCACAAGATGAACATTAGTGTATGATAATAATAGTACTATTCAATATTTAAATAATACTTGAGTGTGCACAAGTAGTTGTATTGCATAACCTGATAGAGATAGGTGTTTGGGAGTGTTCCTAGGAATTAAGAGATTAGTGGAGATATTGTGGGGATAGAAATAGTTATCATTGATAAGACTTGACTCCTAATTAAAAGGATCAAGCATTTGTATAAAAACTCATCTCTACATGAATACTATATCTCCGATTATTTCAAAGAAGGATTAATATTATTTATGGTATATAATTTGTGCCCCAAATTTAAATAAACTATACCAAATTTAACAACAATGTATAGAAGAATAAAGATTCAATGAGAATAAAATGGGTTTTCAAATGATTAATACATAGTCGAAAGTGTTGCGAGTTAAAATTTATACAACATAACGTGCGTGAATAAGAACCCAACTTGACCAATAAATCAATAAACACACTAACAAGATAACAATAAATTTTTTATGTACAAAAATTAGGTCTATGTAATCTACTTTTATTATAGATAATTGATAGGTTATTTAATGTGGAAACCAACATTGGAAATGTTAGTCCCACAAAATTGCTAGATGTTAAAATTTTCCATCCTACAAATGTGCACTACTAGAAAACTACATCATCAATGCATGAATTTGATGTTCCCTTAAATAATTTTGCATTCCCATCCAATATTCATAAAAATTTCACCAAAAGCATCATAATAGTTATACTTCAAACTTATGTCTTTATTTTTTAAAAAATATTAATAAATAAAAATAATAAAACCTATAAATTTATGAAGAAATGGCCATAAAATAAGCGAGTGTTTTGTACCCGAAAATATTATCTATGACTATGCTTAGAAACTTTCGACGCCCTTAAAAATAAAAATATTAGAATATAAAACTTTTTCAATAATCATCAATTTCTAGCGAAAGTATTAGTTAGACAATGCATGAGAAGACAAAGTAGTGTCTACCACTATCGTTATAAGTATACAATGTTAATTTTAATACAATGTCAATGTCATCAACTTCATTTCTCAATATCACAACATTATGTAAATCATGTCGCTTAAAGGAAGTGTTACACATTTTTCCCACTACATGCAAACCCTCAGTAAGATCTTCTACTTATCTTCGAGTGTTGTAGACTTGTGTTTGAAAAAACATTTCTCAAGGTAAACATGAATCCATTCTCTCGTCATCAAGGGTTTTTTTCTACACAATTTTTTTTAATAATAACCTAACCTAATCAATGTACCTTTTCTAGCGTACTCACGGCCCATGGAATAATAAGTGCTTTAGAGTAGGATGTAGAGAGATCCACCAATGCATAATAGAAACTATTTGTTGTTAGATGTTGTAGTTGGAAGTGCCCTAATTGATGTGAATGAAAAAAGTAGAAGTATATATAAGGAATGTTAACTAGTCGACAAAACGTCTCAAAGAAATGTCACCTCATCAATGCAAGAATTTCAAAGACATACAGGCGAAAAATTATTTGACAAAATGCCTCAAATAAATGTTGTCTCGTGGACTACTATGATGTTAGGGTTTTTATCGGAGGAAACACTTAGCAGAACTCACACAGAAGTCCGCGGGGAGAGAAGGACTAATTCAAGGCGGAGGGACAGAAAAGGAACCGCTTTGAAAGTATAGAATCAACATTCAAGACTTAGCCGATTTTGTGTGTAAAGTCTATTTTTAGGAGATGGCGTGCAGATCACACAAATGATGCAGAGACGTGTGTGCCACACATTGTCTATATTTAGAGGAGCGGATCGAAGCATTTTTGCATGGAGAAGAGCTAAAGATAGATTCATCACTTCAGTTAACTATAAGAGGTCTACAGATAGCACACTTGCATGTGTGGCTATATTTGTAAACAACGCGTGGCTATTATTAGCATGCGACCTATTTTTGGAGTAGATAAGCGGTGAAGGGAAAGTCCCCACCCTATATATATGTGATGAACTACATAGAAATATAGTCTTGATTTGATAGAGATTCTTAGTATTCAGAGACGTGCATGTGGATTACTATATCAGATCCATGCGTGTTATAACATAGATTTCTAGTATTGTAAGAGCTTCTGTAATATGTTTTGATTAATAGATGGAGGTTGTTATCTAAATCTGAGTGTCATTATTGTATGCAATTGAGTAGCACATGTCTTGATTTAACCATGGTTATTGATTAAATATCATTCTTCTTAGATCCAGATCTGTATGCACTGTGTAATAATGGACTAGTTATGAATATATATGTATATTTGTTACTTCATCATGCTATCATCCTGCTATACAACCTTAAAGAGGATCTCGTACCTTTGCGCACTTCGGGTGAGCACTCAACCTATGCCGAGTGATGTGCCAAAGTGTGACTAGGGTGTTATCTCGTGAATTCTAGACTCGCATCATTGATCCATTTCCTCGGACCTCTTTTTAGTTATTTCCGAGGATGGTTCGTGATGAAGACGAATTGGTTAACTATAAAGCAAGTGTTGAGGAATGGATACATGATTTAGAAGAGGAATACACTCGTAGGTTCATCAATGGGTCTATGTTTAACACGCGTGCACAGGTTGAACAAAAAATTATGATTTGATGAGAGCTTCTTTATTGTCTTTCCAGAGTCAGTATAAATGGTTGATCGCATATGCATCTAAATAGAATTGGAGATATCGCACACCGGGTTTGGACACAGGAAGAATTTCAAACTCTCTATGATGTTGATTTGATCTGGACTCGCGTTGTGGATACGTGGTTTCGAGGCATTTTAAACACTATATTTTGAGTATTTAATATTGACATATTCTTGTCCGTGAGATTGCTGAATTCCAGCATTTACGATATCCTAGAGGAACATATTTCCAAGGTATTCCACTTTAGTAATTAAGATCTTGATGGTAACCTTGAATTTAGAAGACAAACCTATGGCTAGCTAAAATCCTCCACGTGTGGGGAAGGAACAGGATCAGTGAAATATGGCAGACCTAGCAGCAGCAGAAGGCAGAGGGAAGAGAGGTGGCTGAAGTATGATGAGGTGCACGAGAGGGAGATAGAGAAGCAGCATGACATTGCAAAGTGGATGGCGTTGTGGAGAGAGATTTCTCGTGAAGGATTTGAAGCTCATGAAGAAGACATGGAGGTAGAGCATCAAGAACTCCCCCATCTAGGAAAGCATGATAGAGAACCCTCCTTGGCCTCATAAGGAAGTGCATCAAAGCAAAAATGACACAGGCCACGCTCTCGCATCCAAATTGACTTCATGACCTAGCCCTTACACTTGGTTTTACATTATCCGATACAAAGGTGGACATCACTCTCACTTAGGAGGTAATAGAATGGGAGTAAGTCAAAAAGTGAGTGCATCGATGGCAGGATAGACAACTTCATTATTATTTAGGGGTACACTTTCAGGCACATCATCTGCACAAATTATGAGTGCGTAGAATGTTGGATTCACCTCTAGAAGTGGAACTACTTCACAGACTATAGGGGTTCAATATAGTACTACTTGTTGTTGCAAATCAGCACAAGACTCGGATGCAAATCAAGGTTCTAAATTGATGTTTTAGGCATCCAATGTGATTGCACAACATGGAAACCTCTCTCCAAGTGTGGGACTTGTAAAAATGAGAGAGGAATCTCCAGATTAGAGGTTGGTTCCTCAAACTCCTCTGATTTAGATCTATATTTTGCACAACTACAGAGGTTCAAATCCTAATTCTACCCTAGATTGCAAGGAGACCATTAGCCCAAGCGAGTCCATTAGGTATGGAGTCATCAAATATTCTATTTAGAACCCCAACTGACTTAGAATGTTGTAAGGAGAAAGATGGAGAAACACCTGATGGAAACAAGGACTGCAAAACATCTCCATGGACAGCAAGCTATGCCAAAGCACTTAGGGAAAGCAAAACTAACCTACAGAAAAACAATGTGCAAAGCACTTGGAGGAATGAAAATCTAATCTAATATTTACAAGGTGGTGAATTTCCCTCTAGAAGCAACGCTTGAGATAGATTCCATTGACTGGAATCTGCAGTTCTTCACCATCCAATGAGGCCAATTGGAAAGCATTGTTGTTCTTGCACTTCATGACCATGTATGGGCCACTCCAAATGGCATCAAATTTTGAATGCCTTCCCGGTTTTTCTCTATCCACATCCCATTTCAACACTAGATCTCCAACTTGAAAATATCTATCCTTGGCCTTCCTATCAAAGGTCTTTTTGATCAAAGCTTGATCCTTCTCCATTGCTTGGGATGCCTGATTTCTGATCTCTTGCAGCTCCATCAACTCTGCATATCTCACCTCCATGGGCTCAAACTCTAGCAACTCTAATTGCTTCATGAGTTCCAATGTTGGCAACTCAAGTGACATGGGCAAGATTTCCTCTCTTCCATAGACAAGTTTGAATGGAGAGTTACCTGTGGATCTCTTGGGAGTTATCCTATCAGCCCATAAGGCTGATTTCAGTTTGGTATGCCAAGACCTCTGATTCTCATCAAGAGTCCTCCTAATGATCCTCAACAAGTTCTTGTTTGTAGACTCGGCCTGGCCATTACCTTGAGGGTAATAGTTTGATGAAGTGCTTAGGTAGATCCCGTTCTTGACACCACTCACTCACCATCACCTTGGATCCAATGAATGTCAATGCATTATATGAGATTATTGTAGTAGGTATACCAAATCTGGTTGCTATCCCCTCATAAAAGTCTAAGATGTTAGACTCATTTGCTTCTTTGAGTGCTACTGCTTCAGTCCACTTGGTGAAGTAGTCCGTGGCTGTCAAAATCCATTTGTGCCCTTGGCTTGAATTGGGATTAATGACTCCAATGAAGTCCAAACCCCATTGCATGAATGGCTGGTCAACTGAGATTGGATGTAATGGAAGGGCAGCAAGTCTCTCTTTTCCTATGAAGAATGCACAATTCTTACACCTCTTGATCCATGCATAGCAATCACTAAAAATTTTAGGCCAATAATAACCAGCCTTCATGATTTTTAGAGCTGTCACTCTTGGTGCAAAATGACCACCAGCTGGTCCACCATGAAACTCTTCCAAAACCCTATGGATTTGATTTGTGCTAATGCATCTCAACAAAGACTCCATTCACATCTTTCTTGAACAAAACACCGTCTACAATGGCATATGGAACACCTGCAATCTGAAGTGTCTTCTTTGGGTCTTGTTCATCTCCAGGAGGGCATAGGCCTGTGCTTAGGAAGTGCATTATACCTTGGGTCCAAAGCAAGGAGTGGGGGCAGCATTGTCTTCTTCTTGATTGCCACTTGGCTCATGGATGTCCCTGACCTGTCACAAAACAGCCTCTTCTTCATTGCATACTTCTTTTTAGCTTCCCAAAACCAGCTGCTCACACAATCCTTTCCCTCTTACCAGCTTGGTGATCTTGATTTCAATGTCATACTCCATGACACGGGTGATCCAACCTACCCTTTTCTCGTTCAAATATTTGTTGAGGAGGAAGTCCTTAACCCCAGCATGTGAGACCAGCAACTGGACCTTGTTGTTTGAGACTAAATGCTTGAATTTCTTCAAGCTTCTGATTACTGCCAGCACATGCTTCTCAATAAAAGAGTACTTCACCTCATAGTCATCTAGGCTCTGGCTGAAGAAGGCAATTGGCTGCTCATCATTATCCTTGTTCTGCTGTACCAAAATGGCATAAAATAGTGTCATTACCTCTAAATGCATAGAGGATGAAATCCTTGGAGAAGTCCGGTTGATGAGAGTTGGTGCTTGAGAGATGGCTTCTTTGATTGCTTCAAAACTCTCCTTGCCTTCTGCTATCCACTTGAAAGCCATGCTCTTCTTTAACATTTTGGTGATGGGCTTGACAAGGGCTGCAAAATCTAGGACAAACCTCTGAACAAAGTTTATCCTCCCCAAGAAACTCTGAAGGGCCTTCTTGTGGCTTGGCAATGGTAGTGCTCTTATGGCTTCAACCCTCTCTGGATCAATTGCTAATCCTTCTTTGGAGACAATATGGCCAAGGAGCTTTCCTTCATGTGCAAGAAAGATACACTTCTTAGGATTCAAAGACACTCCAAATCTCCTACACCTCGTGAAAACTTGTCTCAAATGAGAGAGGTGGTCTACTACATTTTTGGAAAAAATAGTGATATCATCAAGGTAAATCAGCACCACGTTGTTAATCAAGCCTTTGAACGCCATGTCCATTGCCCTTTGGAAGGTAGCACCAGCATTGGATAGCCCAAATGGCATTTTCCTGTATGCAAAAGTTCCCCATTTGGTTGTGAAGGCTGTCTTGAACTGGTCTTCTTCCTTCACCATAATCTGATTGTAGCCTGAGTAGCCATCAAGTAGTGAGAACCTCTCGGAGCCAGCCACAACTTGCAAGATTTGCTCCATGGAAGGGAGTGGGTAATGGTCCTTGAGAGAGGCTCTATTCAAGTCTCTGAAGTCAACACACAATCTGATCTCTCCACTCTTCTTTCTGACTGGAACTAAGTTGGCAACCCAACTAGAATGCTTGATTGGGAATATGATTCTTGACTCAATCAGCTTGTCCAATTCTTTCCTCATGAGAGGCTCCATGTGTGGATTGACTGGTCTTTGTTTCTGCCTGATAGGCTTAGTATTTGGATCCAATTCAATGGTATGCTGAGCTAGGTTGGGATTGAAACCTTTCAAGTCTTCATAGCTCCAAGAAAACACGTCCAGAACTCTTGACATAGCTGTATGAACTCATACCTTTCTTGCGCAGTTGTCATCTTTCCAATTTGCAATGGCTTGTTCTCTTCTACCAAGATGGATACCGAATCTTCTCTCTTGACCTGAATGTTTGCTTTCTCCTTTCTAAACTGATCATTTGGATTAAAAATGGACTCCAACGTGATAAGTCCCTTGGGCAGCTTGTTAGTTCTCAGCTGTACCACTTGGTCACCATACTCATCGATGCTCCAATTTATCTTGATTCTTGGTGAGAACTCAGCTTCTTCTTCAAGAAATGAATGATTTACTAGTCATTCTCAAAACTTACCAACCGACATTGTTGTCCGGCATCAAGGCCTCACAATCACGTGGATGTTTGGCTATAACTTGTCTTGTTGAATGCTTTCCACAATGTCAAAGGCTGCCCCAATCACTGCAAGCCTATCAAAGCAGCCTTGATTCTCCTTCCTAGGAATGGATTTGATGCCAAAACCCTCAAAATATTCCATGAGGTCCCACACCCTGTTCTTGTAGCACCTGAGCAGATCATTCTTGGCAAAGATGTTGTCCCTTGACCTGATTTACAATCAATTCACTGTCACCAAAGACTTGCAAGTTCTTTATTTTCTTCTTGATTTCCCAATGCATCCTCGCACCAAGGCTTCATATTCAGCAAGTGTTATTGGAGCATGCAAACTGAAATCTAAAAGCTGAATAGTACTTAACTCCTTGAGGTGAAACAAGCATGGCTCCACCTCCTGCACCTTGTCTACTCCTTGATCCATCAAAAACAGCTGCCATACATCATTGTCATCCTTGTGGCTTGGCTTGGTGATGCTAGGAATAGGCTGATTTTCCTCGTGTATGCAATAGACCCCTAGCTCAGATTCTTCTACTTCTTGATAAGGATCAAAAGCATGTACCTTGTTTGCCCATTCATCAAGAGTTAGATCCGGGATGCTTCCAACCTTGGTGTCAGCTTCATCAGTGCTTGGGTGATCTTCTTGATCGAATGCTGAGCAATTGGCATTAATCTGACTTGGAGTGTAAGGCTCAATATGGAAGTTTGCAATAGGTTCATACTTGATTGTAGCTTTGGTTCCATACCTTGTTCTGAATAGTATGTGTGACCAATCGCAGACAAATACCCTCCAATCTTGGCTGTGAAATCCCTTGACAAGCAAAGGGCAAAGAGTGGTGGAAGGTCTATGACTGATACATCTTGTAAAACAACAACATTTGGACATGCATGCAAGGTAAGACTCAAGTTTCTAATCACCCCAACTATTGTTACTGTTGTCCCATCCAGCTGCACTACCCCTTTAGATATGGTTTCATACTAGAGCCCTAGCTGATCAGCTATTTGTTTAGGCATCACTGAGTTGCTTGCCCCGGAGTCTATCATGCAATTGTGCACTAAATGATTTCCAATGATTAATGAAACATAGAAAGGAGGGGGCTTCAACATTTTACCTTGTTGTCCTCCATGATTTCCCTCAAGCTGGGCAGCATTTGTGAGCACTTTGTCTTGCATCTGAACTTGCTGATTCGAAGTTGGCCAGTCCTTCATGGCAGCTTGCAGCAGATCTCTTTGGCCTGGGATAGATAGGGATTCCCACATTGATATGTTAACATTTGTCTTCTTCATCTGATCAATGATACTGAATGGTGATGAAGGATCTCTTTGCTGTCCCTTTGTTTGCACATTCACTCCTTGCACGTGAGCAGCAACAACTGGTATTTGAGTTGGCCTAGGAGCTGTTCTTGGCTGCCCTTGTGCATTTACAACTGGATTTTGTTTGCCAACCACTTGTGGAACCATAGAAGGTCGTGGATTGGTTGGAGCCAATGGCTGTTCTTCACCCAAATTCCTCCTTTTTGACCTTGTGTTGGCTGCAACACCTTGGGAAACTGCCTGATTCATGCCACAAAAATCCTCTGCTTGCCAATTTACCAACGTGGTGTCATTTGGGGCTGATTGTTGTTGGAATGTTTCTTGTTGTTGGTTGTTTCCTTGACTTCCCTCACCCTCCACACCAGTAGTTGTCACCATTAATGCTTGATTCAAAGCACCATTGAAGCACATGGATTGGTTATGAGGTTCATTGCATGGAAAACACCAATCATACTCCTGAGCAATGTTGTTTTGTGTTGGCACTAATGCCTTAGAGGTAGATATGGCATTTGGATTATAGGGCTGAAATGGTCTATTGGCGGAGGCCTTGTTTGATTTACATTTGCAGCTGATTAGGTGGTCTTTGTGGTTGGTATGGCTGCCTCATTAGGCTAGGCTTGGGGATGATAAGAAGTTCTAAAACCTTGGGCTTGTTGCCTCTTGAGAGTAACCAACTCATTGCCTAGGTTTTGCAATTGCTTCATGACTTCTTGAAGCTCATTTGGGGCACTTGGAGATGAAGTAGAAGCTTCATTTGAACTCTGATTTCTAGGAGTGGGAGAAGGAGCCAAATTAGGTGCTTGATTAGTGTTTGGGCTCTCTAAACTTGGAAACAACGGCATGGGAGGTCTAGGGGCTAGTTTTCCAGCTTGGATCAAACAATTTTCAGCCCTAATGGCAATGCTATAAGCCATAGGGATAGTTATGCCTCCCATGGACTGAATCAACATAGAAATATCAGAATTTAGAGCTTTGAGATAGTAGAGAAAAGCACCTTCTGCTATTGGCTTGACTGCCACTGGAATTCTCTCCCAAGTCCTTTGAAATCTGAAATTAAAATCACCACCTGCTCATTGGGAGCTCTCTTGATGGTTGTCAGCTGCTCCAAAAGAGACAAGTTGTCTCCCTTCTCTCCAAATTACTCATGAAGTGCTATACACAAATGATTCCAATTTGTGATTGAACCAGCTCAAGGCTTCTAAACCATTGCAATGCTTTCCTCAAGGAAGATGCCAGTAACTTGACAGCCACTTGCATCTCATTGATTTCATGGATTGCACAAATGTTAGCAATATCCTTAACATGATCACCAGTGAGGTCTGATTTTCTCCAGTGAAGTATGGAATGTTATTCAATGTTGCAATCGGGATTGGATTTTGTGCATTGAGAGCAAGTGGGTCTTACGCTGCTGAAATTGACATAGGGGTTGTTTTGTGCCATTCGATTGGCCTTAAACCCTTGTTGATTAAGTAAAAGGCCTACCAGTGGAGGAGTTGAGAGAGTTCTATTTGGTGGAGATGGAGACCTTTGGATTCTCCTCCCACTTTTCCTTATTCTTGAGATAACTACGATATTCAAATAGCACCTCTTCTTCTCCAACTCTTGACCTTGTGGTGATTCTTCTCATGAGTTTTCGCCCGCACTGCTTTGAAACAAGTTGATTCTTCCCTTGAGTCACGGATATGCAAATAATAGCTCTTTTTCAAGCAAGAAAATGGCAGCAGATGCACATCAACTTTGCTACAATAAAAATGAGACCTCTAGTGTCCCATCGGCGTGCCAAAACACTGTTGTTGCAAATCAGCAACACCCCTGGATGCAAATCAAGGTTCTAAATTGATGTTTTAGGCATCCAGTGTGATTGCACAACATGGAAACCTCTCTCCAAGTGTGGGACTTGTAAAATGAGAGAGGAATCTCCAGATTAGAGGTCTGGTTCCTCAAACTCCTCTGATTTAGATCTATATTTTACACAACTGCAGAGGTTCAAATCCTAATTCTACCCTAGATTGCAAGGAGACAGGGATGAAAATGCAAAAATGAAACTAAACTAAAGATGGTGATGCACCAAAAGGAGTGGTGGAACATTTTTTTGCCATGTAAATAGACACAAATTCATGAAATGCAACAAGGGAAAACATACACAAGCTGATAGATGCAATTAGAGGTCTTAAAATGAAGTAAAAAACAATACAAACAGAGGACTGAAAGCATTCACAGAGTTTGCACTGTAATTTCCATGTAAAATCTCTTACATTCCACCATCAAAGAGGTATAAACCTACTACAATACTTGAAAAAGGCCTGATTCTTACAAAATTCACTTGCTGGAGGTGAAAGAAGAAGTTTGCTATGCCAAAAAGTGTTCAACCATGAAGAAATGAGCCAAATCTGGCTTTTACATTGCATGGGTCGAGCCTAGGAGAGAGAAAACGTAAAAAACATGGGAGCCCATTCCTCATTGATGGAAAAAGCATTAAATCAGCATGGGGGACCTTACAAACCCATACCCTATCATTTTTGACCAAAATGGAGAAGAATGCGACCCATTCTGTATTAAATTTGGTCGTTGAAATGTCATTTCTGGCCATGGACACGTACCAGAGCCGTTTTTTGAATTTTCTCTCTCCAAACTGAACCAAAATTATAAATTTACCATGGAATCATGTAGATAATTTCAACAGCTTTCCAATGATATAAAGAACGTGAAAATCTGAGCTCTGGATCGAAAGTTATGATCGTTTGAAGATTTAGGGCAAAAACGGGCAAAAAACGGATCGGCGGGAAAAATTTCAAATTTTACCTCCGACCTCCGAACTCCCTTGCCACGTGGCAGCTTCCTATTGGCTGCGGGCCTCCAATGGGAAAATTTCCCACAAAAACTCCGCCGAGCCATAACTTGAAAAATATGAGGAGTTAGGAGGCAAACTTTACCTTTCTGGAAAGCTGAGAGAGAGCTCTATCTGATGGTGCCATTTCCAGAAAGCCTTGAGTGCCTGAAAATCAAAAAATGTAGACTGAGGCACAAGAGAGGCAAGAACACAAGGAGTTAGCCACAAAATGAGCAGGGGGCACATTTTGGGTAACACTACTATTAGGGGCACATGGGAGTACATTTATAGGTTCTATTCCAACTTCGGGTGGGGGATCGGGGAGGTATAGGTGGTTCTAGTTACGTGGATCTGGTGGTTTAGGAGGTAGAGGAAACACGGGAGGTTCGGATCTAGTGGACAAGGCCTGCAACAACCTCGAGAATATTTATATGGAAATGTCCCTTCATATCCTAAATTATAGAGTTATCGAAGATGCTTCGAACATGTGCATATGTGTGAAATCGTATGGCACATGAAAGATATCATGGCTTCTGAGCACAAGGCAAGTCAATTTGCTACTTCATTACATGCGAGACCCGCACATTTGGTATAGGAAGTTTAATCCTAATCAAACCTATGTTGATTATGCAACATTAAAGGATGTTTTCCCGAAAGAATTTCATAACCTTTGAGCAAAGAGTATAAGCGCACTCAAGAATATCAAGCAAAACACTATTGAGAGTGTATGTGAGTATGATGCCTGCTTTAAGACACTCCTATCGAAACTTTCTTATGGTATTCACGCAAGCCAACATGCACAATGGTTTGTTGGAGGGTTGATTACACCATTTAGAAGGGTGATTGTCGCATAAAATGTACAACGACCCGCACGAAGCGTTGGAAGAAGATTTGTGGGCTGAGGCGATTAGGAGCATTGACACTTTGGTGTTAGTCCTTTCTTAGAGGCCCGATAGCAGCTATGGCAAACCGAGTTAGAGAAACTATCAGAAAATTCAGCTCATGAAATGTGCTCAGGGATTTGGTGTACAGATTGTGAAGTGGAAGGTCACACCAAAGATAGTTGTCCTCACAGGTCTATACATTCATTACTATTAGACTATGAGATCTATCATTTGAATCATGATGCTAGTCATTTTCCTTTGTTGCAATGCGCGATCAGGAAGAATGTGTCTTGTTATTGTAAAAATATTCGGTCCACGACCCATGATACTGAAGATTGTAGATTGATTGGGAAGATCCATGATGCTATAGATATTGGGGTATGACAAATAGGTGTGGTTGATAATTCTAAGGGTAAGAATGAGCACCAGGATTGGGATCATAATCAAACATGCTATGATAGGAATGAGGGGCATTTTGAAGGAGCCCATGGAAGAGGGCATGGATATTGAGGTGGATATGGAGGATGAGGCTGATGTGGAGGAAGAGGTGAGTTCCCTCATGGAACATGTTATACATGTTGATCACCCGATCACTATAGGCATGAATGTCCTCGTAATATCTCTTATTCACTTTACAAAAAGATTCGTAGTTATGGGGAGTGCCCGAAATTTTATGAATATCTGATTAAGAAGCATAAGCAAGAGAACAAAGGCGCATGGATGGTTAGGATCTAGTGTGCGTAGAAAATCAAGTGGATACCCAAGTTAACACAAGAACTCGAGGTGCAAAGTGAAGATTACCACACAAGAGTTGAAGTGGCACGCACGAAAGAGGCATTGCAACAGAAGATGACAATCACTAGGGAGGAGGTTTTGCATGCCAGGTATCTAGATCCAGCTCATCAGAAGGAAGTCTATCAAGAGACCATGGAGGTCCTCAAGAATCTTTAGGGTGAGATACAGTGTTTAAAGGATCAATCCAGAATATGGAGTGGAAGAAAGAGACAGAAAATGTTCGCTCTGATATTGATGACATCAGAGAGGTATGTAGAATGTTGCGCTAGGAAAATTATTCCATTACTCAGAAATTGGTTGAAGGGGAATAATCTACATGCAAGAACTAAGAATGAATGACAGATACTTCATGAAAATATTCCCCCTGATAGCATTGACTACGATAAGGAAATTACCCTGAATGTTGTTGTGGATGGATGGATTTTGAGCAACATCTTAATTGATACAGGTACGAAGTGAATGTGCTTACATTAGATGCATGGGTACAAATGGGGAGACCTCGATTGCAACCATCATCTAATGTGTTGTTTATGGCAAAACCTGTATAAGGCTACTCCCATAGAGTTTTGAAAGATGCATCATATAATATAAAGGGGCCAAGTTCATAGGAGATTTTGAGGTACTTAGCACTCACGTATGAAGCGAGAAGGTTTTCCAACTTTTCTTGGATGCCCTTTGTGTTATGAAAATAATTTTGATTTAAGGTTTAATAAGGGGTACATCAACTTTGAGAATAAGGAGGCAAGAGTTATAATCCCTTTAATAGATGGAAAGTTCTATACCATATGTTGAGCCGCTGTGTGAGGAGGACTTAAACCAAATATATGTACGCACTATATAGGACCCAGAGGTCAATGAGCCATCAAAGAAAGGAATCTTACAATGGGAGGATTCTCAATCTATTAGTGATACTATGAGTATTACTTGTGAAATTGGGCTCACGGTACATATGAACTAGTAGGACGTGAGGTGAAGAGCACGGTTGCACGAGAAGAAGGGATTTCACTCTGTTAGGTGTATAGGCAGATCGGTACCCTGGTATACTAGAACAGAAGATCTTATTGTATTCTTGCAAGCCATGGAAACTCAATGGATAGACCAAATTAAGAGAAGAGATATGTTAGCGTACACCTTGCGTGGGACAACAGTGCGCTGGTGGGTAGTTCACAGAGAAAACCTTATAGAATGGAATGAGGTCCATGAGGTTTTTAAGCAAGTAATGCACTATCTACATAGTTTGCACTTATCATGGTGATCAACCTATTCAGCATCATATTCAATAGTGTGAGAGACTCTGGACAACGGGACATGAAGCATTACCACCTTCACTCTGGGTACATAAAATATATTCCACTCTACAGGGATGTGCACGTGCTTGGTATGTATATGCAGAACTACATAGAGAGACTAGAAATTGGTAGAATTTGACTGCAGGAATGATCCAAACCTTTGATTACTTCTCAACTAAACCCCAAAGTAGAAGAAGCATTAAGATCTATCAAGCATTTCACTATGGGAGATAGTGCAAAGGCTGAAGAGCTCATTCAGGAACTATTTGGTGAGGCCGAATCAGGGGCGTGCTTGGAAGAAGAAGGAGAATTGGACTCTATACTCCTTGGGCACGCTTGTCTTGAGAAAGAGAAAGGGAAGATGGTCTACATAGTAGATGACGAGGAAGTTGAGAACCTGGATATTGAACATTCACAAGGGAGTGCACGAGGTCTTGGACATGGCAAACAAGGATACATGCGCATATCATGAACCCATGAAAACAAAGAAGGTAAATATTGGAACGGAGGACTGAGCCTAAGGAAGTCATTATTGGAGACTATTGGTCAGAATCAAGGTAGAAAAGATCATTGAGTTACTCAGGGATTATCAGGACTTGTTCCCTCGAGGGTATCATGAACTTAAAGGCATGCATGAATCACTTGGGGAGATGAAGATAAAGCTTAAAGAAGGTGCGTGCCCAATTAGAAAGTGACCTTATAGAATGAATCCCAATTTGTGTGAAAAGGTGAAGGAAGAAATTAATAAAATGTTGGAATCTGGAATCATTCGGCCCTTGGATGAGTCAGAATGGGTTAGTCCAATGGTGATCAGTATCAAGAAGGATGGTCAGATTTGAATATGTGTGGATTACAGGGAGCTTGAATGTTGCATGTGTCATAGATCCCTTTCCTACACCATTCATAGAGGAAATACTGGAAGGAGTGGCAGGGCGCGAAATATATTCATTCACAGATGGGTTTTCCTAGGTATCATCAGGTCAGGATTGCTAAAGAAGATCAAGAAAAGACAACTTTTACTACTGAATGGGGCAGCTTTTCTTATACTATGATGCCTTTTGGATTGAAAAATGCACCCACTGTGTTCTCACAGATAGTTGTTCAGGAATTCAAGGATTTCATTCATAACTTCTTATAGGTTTATCTAGATGATTGGACTGTATACGGGCTTATAAAAGATCATTGTGATAATATGCGCTTAATGTTTGAACGATGCCGATAGTTGAGTATTTCTTTGAATATCAAGAAGTGTATATTTTCTACACCTTTTGGAATACTGTTAGGACATATAATCTGCAAGGAAGGCTTGCTAGTTGATCCAGCTAAAGTTGCAGTTATTCTAGGCCTAGAAGCACCTACTAGTCAAAGTGGGGTGCGCGGATTTTTGGGTCATACAGGTTATTATCAAAAATTCATCAAAGGGTATGCCAAATTTGCTACACCTCTGGAAGAGTTACTAAAGGGGAAAGGTACGTTCTATTGGGGAGAACCACAAAAGTGTGCGTTTGAGATATTGAAAGAGAGACTTACTACCATGCCCATTCTATGTTTTCCTTCATGGGATAAACCTTTTCATGTACATGTGGACGCCTCTGGCACGACCATTGGCACGGTGTTGGCTCAACCTGGAGAGGGTATGGTAGATTATCCTATCTGTTTTGCTAGTAGAAAGATGACTCTTGCTAAGAAGAATTATATAACAATAGAGCACGAAGCTTTGTCAATGATGTATGCATTGCACAAGTTTCAATGGTACTTATTAGCAACACCATTTGTATTCTATATAGACCACATGGATTTGAAGTACCTAGTAAACAAGCTCATCTTACAATGGTGCATATGTAGATGGATACTCTTATTCCAAGAGTTTGAATTTATAGTTGTGGTGAAACCAGGGAAAAGTAATTCTGGACTAGACCACTTATCTAGAATTCAATCAGGTGAAGAAGCACAGACAATTGAAGAAACCATGCCGGATGCACATTTGTATAGGTTGCAACACGCACCAATAGAATTAGAAGACATTTTTGTCTTTCTAAGGACTGGTATTGCACCATAAGGGATGAAGGCTTTAGAAAAAACATACTTGCTATACGCGTGGCACCATTCATGTTGATCAGTGGTGACCTATACAAGTTAGGCAGAGATGAGGTATTACACCATTGTGTATTAGAGCATGAGCACAAGGATATAATGGAGGAAGCACATGGTGGTATTGCAGGTGGCCACTATGTAGGTGATGCTACTGCGTGAAAGATCTTACTTGTTGGTTTATGGTGGGAAACATTGTATAAGGATTGTAAAGAGTATTGCAAGGTGTGTACATTTTCAGCATCTAAGTACACCAGACAAGAGATGAGATGCCTTTGAGACCGATTATAAGTGCAGAACCATTTGAGAAATGGGCTATTGAATTTGTAGGACCATTTCTATATCATTACGTCACATATATATCTTACAAGATTATCTTACAAGGTGGGTAAAGTAGCACTACAAAGGACTCGTATAACAATTTACAATAGTTAGGTTTCTATGGGATAATGTTCTTATAAGGTATGGATGTCCTTTAATCTTGACAAGTGATAGGGCACACATTTTTTTGAATGAGACAATCAGATTCTATTAGATGAGTTTATGGTTACACACCATAAGACTACACTCTATCACCCTCAGGAAAATGGAACTCGCTGAGGCTTTCAACAAGATTCTGAGCCGGACATTGAAAAAGATTTTTGATGTTGGAGGAAAAGATTGGGATGATAAGGTATCAACTGTTCTTTGGGCTTACAGAAAAAGTTATAAGAGATTAAATAAATCCACACCATTTCAATTAGTGTTTGGCACAGAAGTAGTTCTTCCTATAGAATTCATGTTACCTTCTTTACATATAATGTGCACTAGAGGTCTAGCTGATGAGCAAGCTTTGGAAGAATGGATTGAGAAGATGATTCAGCTGGATGAGCAATGAGCCATTTCACGTTGGAGCCAAAAGAAAGAAAAGGCAAGGCAGAAAGCATGGCATGATAGACATATAAGGGATAAGAAGCTTGAGGTTGGAAAAATGGTACTACTTTATGACTCTAAGTTCTTGTGCCATCCAGGGAAGCTTAAGGTACATTGGTTAGGGCCGTATGTCATCACTTACATACTTGAATCAGGTGCTTTCCAGTTAGAAGCACTTGATGGAACATGGCTTCCTAGTTACTTTAATAGGAGTAGGTTGAAGCCCTACTATAAATAAGTCTTCTTGGTGTTTGTAATAAGGCAATATTGCCATCTAGATTAGGTTTCCATTTTTGTATTTCCTTAATGTATTTCCTTCATTGTCACTATGATTTTTCAATTTAGTTCTTGTTTTTGTGTAATAAGTGCACTTGCGCGCATGAAGCTAACTATAATATGAAGCATGTTGATGCGCAGAGGACTCACATATACTTTTAGTGTGGGGTGGATGGTGAGATCTAGGTATGAGGCTGTAAAAATTGGAAGCTGAAAAGAATAAGCTGCTATAGGTGCTTTTCAAATGAAAATATTGCTTCTCAAAAATGACCAAGAATGGAGATAAGTGAAGGGATAATATAACGCGAGGTAATCAAAGAGCCGTGATAACTACCAAGAGAAGGTATAGTGATGACGTACTCAAGTGCAAGGGCACGCACGTGAAGAGAATTATGTGACCAAGGTAGGAGGGCACGCTGGAAGATTATAGTTGGGGTGCGAAGATATACCGTGCGAGACATAAAAAATTGGTCAATGAATGAGAGGATATTTGGTAGGTGGAGGAGCAATAAATGCACTAAAATTTTGAAAATCTATATAAGGAAGGGATGCGAATTCATTTTTACCATTGCAACTAAGATAATTTGAAAAAGAGCTAAGTGTGAAGAGTTGAGTGATCGATTCAAGGTGTGAAGAGAGTGAAACCAAGCGTGAGAAGTAGATTTGTGCATTTTAGAGCTTGTATCCCTGGTGGAGAAGGGTTTGAATGAAGTAGGATGACAGAGAAGAGCTAGGGCACATGATTTCATGATTTCACCTAGGGCACGGTTGAATCGGGTTAGGGTTTTGATTCGGCCATTGAAGAGTTGCAGAGAAGGTATTTTACATATGGTTGCAAGGAAGAAATGGCTCCCAAGAAGGTAGTAGCAGCAGGAACCAAGGGGAAAAAGAAAGTGGTTGTCGAGGAGGAAGAGGAAATGACCCCCGAAAGTAATTTTTTGGAGATGTAGTATCCAGAAGGAGTCCTGGTTGGAAAAGAGTGGGACTCTCATATCAGGAAGAGAAAAGTGAGTGAGTATAACCATAGGACCTCGGAAAACAAGAAGGATCTCGATGCCTTGCTCACTTCACAAACCAACAAGCGCACTGCAGATGACATGCCTGTGTATGATGATGCAAGAGAGAAGCTACTGAAAAGGACCGGTGTTTACTAGCTATATGAGCTTCCATAATTTGGGAAGTATGAGTATTTATACAGATGGATGGCTCATGAGCGAGTCCATGAGGAATTATTTTACTTTGCAAGACAAAGGGTCGAATTTCATCCACATTGATCTCCTCGAACAGTGTCTAAAGATCACAAGGAAAGACATCAAGACTGACTTAGATATAAAGCTACTTTTTGGAGACGCGTCGAGAGTTGGGATATGAGAAGGGTCCGCATGGAATGGACATCGATAAATTAAAGGATTGTCCAGTGGTGAAAGCAACAGCACACCTCATCACTAAGTTGAATGACTAGGATCGGTGGTCACAAGTGAACACTATGTGGCTACATGTGGCTAAGCGCATGTCAGAAGGAACAATCTACAACATTGCAGGCTTTATTACAGAACAAATAGTGGAAGAAGTGCGCACAGAGGAAAGATCAGTTTTGGCATTGTTCTACTATCGCTGGTGTTCATGGAGATTGGGGTACCAGATGGGCCTAAGGAGAAAATATGGGAGTACCCTATGGAGCACAGATCCCCAGCTGAAATATTTAGCAAGTACTTATGCAAGGGTTCAATGACTGATGATGTGAAGCAACGGGTGGAGAAGTGGTATGACAGGCTCGTGTGGCATTCGAGGAAGAGTGGCGCATACTGAAAGACTTGCCTTCAGTAGTGGGTAAGCAAGTTCAATTTGTTGTTTACCAACATTTCGCATAGTGCGCTTTCCAATGAAGAATGGAACTTGGAGCCCATGGTTTTACACCTTCCGCGGCGAGAGGTATTTTCAAGCGTTTGTCCACCGATTCAAAGACACAAGAAGATTGGTGTTCAATGCAGATAAGGTGGATTGCGACTACCACACCTTGTGAAAGAAGTACATGTATCTAGGGAGGAGCGCGTATGATGAAAGGATTATTTTAGAAGTGTTGAGCATAAAGCCAATAAGTCTTGGTTGTTGTAGATATCGGGACAACACTTGTATACATGCAGATGAAGCCCAAGATCAAAGGAAACAAGTATGTGGAGGACGATTTCATGCTTCCAGGGGCCACCTAAGGAAAACATACGATGGATAAACATTCCGACACAAAATCCCTCAAAACTATACAAGTAGAAGAAGAAGAAGAGGATCATGAAGAAAGTGGTGGCCTAGAGCACAAAAGAAGGAAACTTTATGACAAAAAGGAAGCAGAGCGCGCAACTACTCCACCACAAGGGCAGGGTGAAGAAGAGGAAGATACAAGGGTAGTGCAGGGGGATAAAATATTTAAGAAGGTGTTCAAGCGCACAAGGACACAAGGTGGAACCCCACACTCAGTAAGAAAGTCATTGCACCTCTCACCTCACCAGGAGCCTGCAAAGAAGAGGAGAAGAAAATTGAAGTTGGATGAGGAAGCGGAGGAATCTGGAGAGGGCACACATGCATCAACTACCCCTCATGGAAAGAGAGAGGAGCCACAAACCAGGAAGAGACAAGAGTTGAGGAATGAAAGATGGAGAAGAAAGAGAGAAGGAGAAGTCAGAGGCCACCCATGACACTGCGGAAGATACAACGCAGATTCCCAATCTTGATGCTACAGTCCCAAAAGGGCTTAGATCAAGGAGGATGAGTGGAGAGCACAGTGCACCCATCATGGGGTATGTGGAGGACATATGGAATATTATCCATGCCCGTTGTTGATAAGAGAAAATACTTAGTAGAACTCGCACAAAGAGTACGTGCGGGAGAGCAAGCCGATTCAAAGGCATGGAAGGATAGGAATAACACGCTCACGGAAGGCAAGTTCAGTATTAAGAATTTACCCATTTTTGGAGCATGAAGTCTATTTTTAGGAGCTAGCATGTGAAAAACACAAACAACGCCAAGACTTGTGCACCATGCATCGTCTATCTTTGGAGGATCATATTGAAGTTCTTTTGCATGGAGGTGATCTAAGAATAGATTCAACACCTTAGTTAACTATAAGATATCTATAGATAACACACTTGCATGTGTGGCTATGTTTTTAAATGGCGCGTGGCTATTATTAGCATGTGACCTATTTTTGGAGTAACTAAGCTGTGAAGGAAAAGTCCCCACCCTATATATAGTATAATTACTATTAGGGGGATGGATATACGAGAGATTGAGATGGATGTATACATGAGAGATAGGGATATATGTGTGTATGTGACCGATGATAATTATATCGATCCATGCGTGCATGACTATATGATTATTATATCGATAAAGCTTCTCAGTTATTATTGTGATTAATATATGAAGGATATTGGCTGAACTAGAGTATTATTCTGTATGTTTTGATCATTACATGTTATTGATTCAGTTATGATTAACACTTAAGCATATTCATTCATAGATCTGGCTCTATTATACACTTTGTGTAATGATGGATTAAGGATAGGTATATGTATTCGCTACTTCATCATGCTAACATCCCGCTATTGCAACAACCCTAAAGAGGGACCTGGTACCTTTGCGCACTTCGGGTGAGTGCTTGCATCCTATGCTAAGTGATGTGTCAACGCGTCTAGGTTGTATCTGTGAATTCTAGGTTACATCATTGGTTCCATTTCCGGGACCTCTTTTTTAGTTGTTCCTAGGATGGTTCGTGATGAAGACATACCAGTTAACTCTAGCAAGTGTTGAAGATGGATACATGATCTAGAGGAAGAATACGCATGAAGGTTTAGCACTAGATCTAGATTTAATGCACGCACTTGGGTAGAGTAGAATTTATATGACAGTTTGTACGAGAGCTTCTTTTCTATCTTTCCAATAGATTTGTACGAGTGGTTGACTGCATATGCATCTAAACAGAATTGGAGATATCACACACTTGTTTGGACAAGAAGGAATTTCAAGCATTGTATGATGCTGACTTGATCTGGACTCGCACGGTGGATACGTGGTTTCGTGGTGTTCTAAACAACTATATTCTAGAGTATTCAATATCGACGTATTCGTGCCCAGAGGTAGCTGAATTCTAGTTTCTACGGTATCCTAGAGGGACATATTTGTAAGGTATTCCACCGATCAAGATATTGATGGTAATGTTGAACTTGGAAGATAAACCTATGGCTAGCTAAAATCCTCCATGCGTGGGGTAGAACAGGATCGGTGAAATATGGTAGACCTAGAAGCAACAAGTCGAGGGAAGAGAGAGAGGCGATTGTAAATGAAAGTATGATGAGGCACGCGAGAGGATTTACTGAAGCAACGGTGAGAGATTACATAACAAATAGCATTGAGGAGAGAGATGGCTCGTGAAGGATTTGAAGCTCACGAAGAAGACATGGAGCTAGAGCATCAGGAACTCCCCCATCTAGGAAAACATGATAGAGAACCCTCCTCGGCCTCACATGGAAGCGCGCCAACAAATATGACCCGGGCCATGGGCATGCATCTCGAACCTACACCGATGACCTATCCCTTGCGCTTGGTTTCCAAAGATCTAGTACAAAAGGTGGACAACACTTTCATTTAGGAAGCAAGAGAGTGGGAGTAAGTTAGAAAGAAAGTACATTAATGGTAGGATACATACAACTTCATTATTCTTTAGGGGTACATTTCTCGGTGCATCTTATGTACATAATATGAGTGTGTTGAAAGTCGGATTCACCTCTGGAAGTGGAACTACTTCATAGACTGTAGGGGTTCAATATAGTACTACTTGTTGGGACATAGGGAAGTACATCTACAGGCCCTATTCCAACTTTAGGTGGAGGATCAAGAGGTATAGGTGGTTCTAGTTCCGGTGGATTTGGTGGTTCTAGAGGTAGAGGAAATACAAGGTTCTAGATCGGGTGGACAAGGCCCACAACAACCTCAGAATATTTATATGGAGATGTCCCTTCATCTCCTAGGAGTATAGAGGTATCGAAGATGCTTGTTGAACATGTTCATGTGTGAAATATTGTGGCGCGTGAAAGGTATCATGGCTTCTGAGTGCAAGGCAAGTCAATTTGCTACTACATTACAGGCGCGCGCACACAGCTGGTATAGGAAGTTTGATCCCAATCAAACCTACATTGATTATGCAGCATTAAAGGATGCTTTTCTAAAAGAATTCCATATCCTAGAATTTGAACAGAAGAGTATAAGTGCACTTAAGGATATTAAGCAAGGCACTATTGAGAGTGTATGTGAGTATGATGCCCATTTTAAGACACTTTTATCAAAACTCTCTTATGATATACATGCAAGTCAACATGCACAATGGTTTTTTGGAGGATTAATTACACCATTTTGAAGGCGGTGTCACATAAGACATATACTGATCCGCGTGAAGCATTGGAGGTAGCCCTACATGCTTTGAGGCGTTAGGAGTATTGACATTGTTAGTCCATTCTTAGAGGCCCAAATCATAGCAGCTATGGTGAACTAGTTAGAGAAACTATCAGCAAATTCAGCTCATGAAATGCGCTCAGGGATTTGGTGTATAGATTGTGAAGTGGAAGGTCACACCAAGGATAGTTGTCCTCGCAGATCTGTACATTCATTGTTGTTATACTATGAGATTTGTCATTTAAATCATGATGCTAGTCACTTGTCCTTTACTCGCAATGCGCGATCGAAAAGAATGTATCTTCTTTTTGTAAAATTTGTCGGTCCACGACCCATGATACTGAGGATTGTAGATTGATTGGCCAGATCCATGATGCCATAGATATTGGGGTTCGACAGACAAGTGTGGTTGATAATTCTAAGGGTAAGAACAAGCACCAGGATCGGGATTATAATCAAACGCGCTATGATAGGAATGATGGGTGATTTGAAGGAGGTCATGGAAGAGGACGGGGGTATCGAGGTGGATATGGAGGATGAGGCTAAGGTGGAGGAAGAGGTGAGTTCCCTCGTGGAACATGTTATACATGCGGATCACCTGACCACTATAGGCGTGAATGCCCGCAGAATATCTCCTGTTCATTTTGTGGAAAGGGACATAGTTATGAGGAGTGTCCAGACTTGTATGAGCATCTCAGTAAGTAGCACAAGCAAGAGAACAAAGGTGCAAGGATGGTTAGGATCCAAACGTTATAGAGAATCAGTGGATGCCCAAGTTAACACCAAAACCCAAGGCAGTAAGAATAATGAAGATTACCACATGAGATGAAGCGGCACGCACAAAAGAGGCATTGCACCAGAAGCCGACAATCACTAGGAGGAGGTTTTACATGCCAGGTATCCAGATCCAACTCATCAGAAGGAAGTCTATCAAGAGACCATGGAGGTTCTTAGGAATCTTCAGGGTGAGATACAATGTTTAAAAGAGTAGTCTAGGAAAATGGAGCATAAGAAGGAGACAGAAAAGGCCCCTTCTGATATTGATGACAATCGAGAGGTATGTAGAATGTTGTGCTAGGAGAATATTATTCCTTTATTGGGGAATTGGTTGAAGGGGAATACTCCGTGCATGTGGACTGAGACTGAAGACAGATACTCCATGCAAATCTCCCTCCTAATAGCATTGACTATGACAAGGAAATCACTTTGAATGTTGTTGTGGATGGTTGGTTGTTGAGCAACATCTTGATTGATACAGTGCAGAAGTAAATGTACTTACATTGGATGCATGGGTACAAATGGGGAGACCTCCATTGCAGCCATCATCTAATGTGTTGTTTATGGAAAACAGGACTAAGGCTACTCCCATAGGAGTTTTGAAGGATGCATCTATAACAATACAAGGGGCCAAGTTCACAAGAGATTTTGAAGTATTGGCACTCACGGAAGCAGACAACTTTCCAGCTTTGCTTGGGCGCCCTTGGTGTTATGCAAACAATGCTGATTTGAGATTTAATAAGGGGTATATCAACTTTGAGAACAAGGAAGAAAGGTTTGTAATACCTTTGATAGATGGGAAGTCCATACCATATGTAAACCTTTGAGTGAAGAGGACTTGAACAAAATTTATATAGCGCTTATTCGGGACCCAGAGGTCAATGAGCCATCAAAGGAAGGAATTATGCAGTGGGAAGATTCTCAGTTCTCTCAGTGATACTACAAGTATTGCTTGTGATAATTGGGATCACGGTACCTATATGAACTAGTGGGTGCGAGGTGAAGTGCGATTTGCTTTTAAGAAGGGCTTTTCCTCTATCATGTATAGGACGCTCAATACCTAGGTATACTGGAGCCAAGATTTTCTTGTATTTTTACAAGCCATGGAGGTAAAATGGACAGACCAGGTTAAAAGAAGAGATATGTTAGCATATACCTTGCGCGGATGGCAATGACGCTGGTGGGTAGTTCATAAGGATAATCTTCTAGAATGGGACGAGATTGGAACCGCCTTATCTACTAGGTTTTTAAGGAACAATGCACCTACACATATTTGCACTTATCATGGTGATCAACCTGTTCAGCATCACATTCGGTGTGTGAGAGACTCGGACAATAGGATAGGAAATATTACCACCTTCACTCTGGGTGCATCGGTTATATTCTACTCTACAAGGTTACGCACGCGCTTGGTATGTATATGCCGAACTACATAGAGAAACTGGAAATTGGCAGGATTTGACTACAGGGATGATCCAAACTTTTGACTACTTCTCGACCAAACCACCAGTGGACAAGGCATTGAGCTTTATCAAGCACTTAACTATGGGAGATAGTGGGAAAGCGGAGGAGCTTATTCAAGAATTATTTGGTGAGATAGAGACAGAGCGTGTTTTGAAGAAGAAGAAGATGACTCCATACTACTTGAACGCGCTTGCCTTGAGAAAGAGAAAGGGAAGATGGTTTACATAATTGATGATGAGGAAGTTGAGAACTTGGATGTTGATCATTCACATGGAGCATGTGAGGTCTTAGACAGTGCAGATGTAGATAAGCATGCATATCATGAACCCATGAAGACAAAGAAGGTAAACATTGAACGGAAGCAAAACCTAAGGAAGTGATAATTGGAGACTACTGGTCAGAATCAGAAGTGGCAAAGATCATAGAGTTACTTAGAGACTATGAGGACTTATTCCCTAGAGGGTACCATGAACTTAAAGGCATGCATAAATCACTTGGATAAATGAAGATAAAGCTTAAGAAGGTGCACACTATTAGAGAAGAGACCTTATCAAATGAATCCCAATTGTGCATGAAAGGTAAAGGAAGAAATTGATAAAATGTTGAAATATGAAATCATTCGACCCTTGGATGAGTTAGAATGGGTTAGTCCTATGGTGATAAGTATCAAGAAGGATGGTAGGATTCAAATTTGTGTAGATTATAGGGAGTTGAATGCATGTGTTACAGATCCTTTTCCTACGCCCTTCACAGAAGAGATATTAGAAGGAGTGGCCGGGCATGAGATATATTCATTTACAGATGGGTTTTCAGGGTATCATCAGGTTAGGATTGCTCCGGAAGATCAAGAAAAGACAACATTTACTACTGAATGGGGTAGTTTTGCCTATACTGTGATGCCTTTTGGATTGAAAACACACCTGTTGTATTCTCACAGATAGTTGTTCAAGCATTTAAGGATTTTATTCACAACTTCTTGCAGTTTATCTAGATGATTGGATAGTATATGGGCTTATTAAAGATCATTGTGACAATCTGCACTTAATGTTTGAAATATGTAGATAGTTGAGTATCTCGTTGAATATCAAGAAGTGCATCTTTGCTACACCTTTTGGAATACTGTTAGGGCACATAATCTGCAAGGAAGGGTTGTTGGTTGATCCAGCTAAAGTTGCAGTCATTTTAGGCCTGAAAGCACCTGTCAGTCAAAGTGAGGTGCGCAGATTTTTGGGTCACATAGGATATTATAGAAATTTCATCAAAGGGTATGCCAAAGTTGCCACACCTTTGGAAGAGTTACTCAAGGGGAAAGGTACATTCTATTGGGGAGAATCGCAGCAACGCGCATTTGAGATATTGAAGGAGAAACTTACTACCACACCTATCTTATGTTTTCCTTCATGGGATAACCTTTTCATGTACATGTGGATGCCTTTGGCATGACCATTGGAGCGGTGTTATCTCAACCTCACGAAGTATAGTAGATCATCCCATTTTTTTTCTAGTAGAAAGTTGACCCTAAACAAAATCATATACAACTATAGAGTGCGAAGCTTTGTCCATTATATATGCCTTGCCCAAATTCTCGATAAGATTCATTAGCCACACCATTTTTGTTTTATACGATCACATGGCATTGAAGTATTTGGTGAACAAGCCCATCTTACAGGGGCGCATATGTAGATGGATACTCTTATTCCAAGAGTTTGACTTTACAGTTATGGTGAAACTAGGGAAAAGTAATTTTGGACCAGATCACTTGTCTAGAATTCAATCAGGTGAGGAAGCACAAACAATAGAAGAGACCATGTTTGATGCACAATTGTATAGGTTACAATGTGTACCATCGAAATTAGAGGACATTGTTGTCTTTTTAAGGACTAGTATCGCACCAGAAGGCATGAAGGCTTTGGAAAAGAAACAACTTGCTATACACGCGAACCATTCATGTTGATTAGTGGTGACCTATACAAGTTAGGCAGAGATGAAGTGTTACACCATTGTGTATTAGAGCATGAACGCAAGGATATAATGGAGGAAGCACATGGTGGTATTGCAGGTGGCCACTATGCAGGTGATGCTAATGCACGAAAGATCTTACTTGTTGGTTTATGGTGGGAAACATTGTATAAGGATTGTGAATTATCAAGGCATGTGACTAAAGGTCTACCAGAAAGAGGGATGAAATTCCTTTGACACCATTACAAGTGTAGAACCATTTGAGAAATGGGCTATTGACTTTGTAGGACCTATTTCACCAGCCATGCATGTAGGACTAGATCATGCTATATCATTATTTGTACATATTATCTTACAAGATGGGAAGAAGCAACACCTACGAAGGAATGTACAACAACTACAACAACTAGGTTTCTATGGGAGAATGTTCTTACAAGGTATGGATGTCCTTTAAGTTTGACAAGTGATAGGGGCACACATTTTTTGAATGAGACAATCAGGATTCTGTTAGATGAGTTTATGGTTGCACACCATAAGACTACACCCTATCACCCTCAGGAAAATGGAACTATTGAGGCTTTCAACAAGATTTTGAGCCAAACATTGACCAAAATTTGTGATGTTGGAAGAAAGGATTGGGATGATAAAGTATCAGTTGTTCTTTGGGCTTACAGAATGACATATAAGAGATTGAACAAAGCCACACCATTTCAGATTGGTGTTTGGGGTGGAAGTTGTTCTTCCTATAGAATTCATGTTACCTTCTTTGCGCATTACGCACCTGGAGGTCTAGTTGATGAGAGCAAGCTTTGGAAGAACGGATTGAGAAGATGGTTCAACTGGATGAGTGCCGAGCAATAACATGTTGGAGTCAAAAGCAAGAAAAATCATGGAAGAAAGCATGGCATGATAGACATATAAGGGATAAGAAGCTTGAAGTTGGACAAATGGTACTTCTTTATGACTCTAAGTTTTTGTCCATCTAGAAAGCTTAAGGTACATTGGTTGGGGCCATATGTTATTACTCACATACTTGAGTTAGGCACTTGCTAGTTAGAAGCACTTGACAAAACATGGCTACCTGATTACTTTAACGGGAGTAGGTTGAAGCCCTACTATAAATAAGTCTTCTTGGTGTTTGTAATAAGGTAGTATTACCAAATAGATTAGGTTTCCATTTGTATTTCCTTAATGTATTTCTTTCATCGTCGCTATGCTTTGTCAATTTAGTTCTTGTTTTTGTGTAATAAGCATGCTTGTGCACATGAAACTAACTACAATATGAAGCATGTTGATGCGTAGAGG
The DNA here is from genome assembly GCA_018340775.1 of Taxus wallichiana var. yunnanensis. Taxonomy (NCBI): domain Eukaryota; kingdom Viridiplantae; phylum Streptophyta; class Pinopsida; order Cupressales; family Taxaceae; genus Taxus; species Taxus wallichiana. The sequence continues at coordinate 486,884,103 of CM031243.1, forward strand.
ACTACACATACTTTTAGTGTGGGGTGGATTATTGGTGATACCTAGGTATAATGTTGTGGAGATTGGAAGCTATAATGTTGTGGACGTTGAGGAAGTAAGCTGCTAAGGGTGATTCACAAAAGATTACTTCTCAAAAGTGACCAAGGATGGAGATGAATGGAAGGAAAGTATAACCCGAGGTAAGCAGTGGCCATGATAACTACTAGGAGAAGGTGCACCGACAAGGTACTCGGTGCTAAAGTGTGACCTAGAGATAAGTCTATGACTATAAGGTAGGAAGGCGTGCTAGAAGGTTATAAATATGGCACGAAGATGTATCACATGGAAATGAAAAATTTGGATGGTAAATGAGGAATATTTGTAGGTGGAGGAGAATTAATGCATCAAAATTTGAAAATTATATAAGGATGAGATGCAAGTTCATTTTTACCATTTACAATTGAGAGTATTCAAAAAAGAGCCAAGTGCGAAGAGCCAAGTGATAGATTCAAGGTGTGAAGAGCGTGAAACCAGACGTGAGAGGAAGATCTGTGCGGTTGAGAGCTTGGATCCCCGTGAAGAAGGGTTTGAAGGAAGTAGAAGGTAGAGAAGAGCTAGGGCACACGGGTTTCACGATTTGATCTAGGGAATGCTTGCATCGAGCTAGGGTTTCGATTCCACCATTAACAAGTACAGAGAAGGTATTTGACAGACAATTTCAAGGTAGAAATGGCTCCCAAGAAGGCCATGTAACAATAGATCAAAAGGAAAGAAGAAGGTAGTAGTTGAGGAGGAAGAAGAAATGGCCCTCGAAAGCAATTTTTAGAAATGCAGTATCCGGGAGGGGTCATTATTGGGAAAGAATGGGAATCACACATAAGAAAGAGAAAAGTGAGTGAATACAATCATAGGACTTCAGACAATAAGAAGGAACTTGATGCCCTACTCACAACAAGGATGAACAAGCGCACGACGGATGATATGCCGGTATATGATGATGCAGGAGAGAAGTTGCTAAGGAGGAATGGGGTCTATCAACTTTACGAGCTTCCATATTTTGGGAAGTATGAGCCCTTGTATAGATGGTTGATGAGTAGAATCCATGAGGATTTATTTTACTTTTTGGGAAGAAGGGTCAGAATTTCATCCGCGCTGATCTCATCAGTTACAGGACTGAAGGCCTCTAGAGAAGATATCAAGAATGACTTAGCAGATAAAGTTGCTATCTTGGAGACCCATCAGGAGTTGGGGTACATGAAGGGTCCACGTGGAATGGACATTGAAAAATTAAAGAACTATTCGGTGGTGAAGGCAAGGACACACCTAGTCACGAAGTTGAATGACCAAGATCGATGGTCACAGGTAAACACCATGTGGTTACATATAGCAAAGTGCATGTCGGAGGGCGTAGTATATAATATTGCAGGCTATATTGTCAGAGGAGATTGTAGAGGAAGTGCACACTGGGAAAAAGATAAGCTTTGGCGTTGTCTTGCTATCATTGGTGTTTATGGAGATCGGGGTACCAGATGGACCCAAGGAGAAAATATGGGAATACCCCATGGAGAACAAATCTCCAGCTGAAAGGTTTGACAAATATTTATGCAAAGGATCCATGATGGATGACGTTAAACAAAGGGTGGAGATGTGGTATGATAGGCTCCACACGGCCTTTGAAGAAGAGTGGTGCATACCCAAGGAATTACCTTCAGTACTAGGAAAGCAAGTTCAGTTTGTTGTCTATCAACATTTCTACATCAGCACGCTTCTCGATGAAAATGGAGCATGGAGCCCATGGTGCAAACTCCCCTATGCCTTCACAGCAAGGTACTTTCAAGCATCCATCCATCAGTTCACAGACACAAAAAGGTTGATTTTTAATGCAGACAAGGTAGACTGTGACTACCACACTTTGCGGAAAAAGTATGTGTATCCAGGGTGGAGCGCATACAATGAGAGCATTATTTCAGAAGTATTGAGCATAAAGCCAATAAGTCTCGCTGTGGGAGACATAGGGGAACGCTTGTGTATATCCAGTTGAAGCCCAAGATAGAAAATAATAAATATGTGGAGAATGAGTTTGCACTCCTAGGGCCGCCAAGGGGAAAACATACATTGGAGAACATTCCAGCACCAAAGCCATCAAAGCCCATTCAGGTTGAAGATGAAGAGGATGAGCATGAAGACAGTGGAGGCTTAGTGCGGAGGAGATGAAACCAACTGGCAAGAAATAAGCTAAGCGCGTGAGTACTCCACCAAGGAAGGAGGATGAACAAGAAGACACTGAGGTGGGGCAAGAAGATCAAAGATTTAAGAAAGTGTTTAAATGCACAAGGACGCAAACCCCTCAGACTATGAGAAAGTCACCGCCTCTCACCAACACAGAACCTACCGAGAAGAAGAGATGAAGAAAGCTGAGGCTAGATGAGGAGGCAGAGGAATCAGGGAGAGCGCGCATGCATCTCCAACACCACATGGGACAGAGCAGGAGCCCCAGAACATGGAAGAAGAAAAACAAGAGGATACCAAAAATGAGGAGATGAAGGATGAAGAAGGAGAAAAAGAAAAATCAGAAGCAACACTTGATACAACACAGGCTCCTAACCTTGAGGCCAGAGTACCAAAAGGGCCAAGGACAGGAAGAACACATGAAGAACATAGTGCACCATTGTTGGGATATGCAGAAGATAAGGAAAATATTGTCCGAGCTTGCTTCCAGAGCACATTCACGCAAAAGGATTTATATGGATGGGAGCTCATGGATGAAGACATGGCAACGATGCATACCAGAAAGCAGTTGTCATGGTCGATGCACACCCACATGGATGAGCCTGATTTTGATGTGTGTGAGGAATCATGTGTATCAAGGAAACTAAGGAAGGCACCACAGCCAGGCACATAACAATAAAGCCAACTATTATGTCGATGAACAGGTTAGTAATGTGTTAGTAAAATTATCACATAAGTGGCTAGGTGAAACATAGACAAGGCTGCCATGATCAAAGCGATGTGTGAAGAGCTAAGGAGAAGATAAAGAGATAACATGGCTTATAACAAGAGAAGTATTTAACCCGAGGAAGTATGACAATTTCGTAAGCATGGCGGAAGAAATTGGGGATTATGTGATCAAAGCGCGCCCACATCTGGAGTCCAAAGTACCAGAGTTCTTTTCCTTCAGCGATGCATTATGTAAACACTTTGGTAAAACTGGTATTAGAAGATGAAACCATTAGAATACCAGAACAAAAGAATGCTGAGGAAGATGCGGAAAGGGCTAAGGCTAAGTAGTGGCATGGAAAATTGCAACATATGAGGGCCTACTGCAAGTACTCCAAGAAGAGTTGAAAAGGTAGACCATGCCTTGAATATTTGCACACCCCGAAAGCACTGATTCAAATAAAGACTATGGATGAAGACAATGAAGTACACAGGGCCATGAAAGATGAGACCTTAGGCCACGCCGAAAGGTTAACAATTGTAAAACAAAAGCGCGAGGCCTTGGCAGCAACAAGCACAACAGCTACACAAGGAAAGGTTAGATGAGCTTGGAAAACTCATTTCTGGAGAATGGATGTACTGAAGAAGTGCATACTTCAATGTCCAACATTATGTTGGTATTGAAGAATGAAAAGGGTGAAGTGACACAAGATGAACTGGAGTCCATTGTTGTGGATACACTAGAACAAGCAGGAAAGGCACTCACCGATTGGAAAACATTAGAGGCTGAAATAAGAGAAGAGTATCCAGAAATGATACTTCAGGGTGGAGAGAAGAGCTTGAAGCATGAGACATTCTTTTATTCTTTCAAATTATTTGTGTATTCTTTATTCACATTCTTTATTCAGTTTTGGACATAACCATTGTCGGGGTGACAATGAGATTAGTGTGGGGTAATGTTGATCAGAGAAAATACTTAGCAGAACTCACAAAAGAGTCCACGTGGGAGAGCAGGCCAGATTCAAAGGCACGGAAGGATAGGAATAACCCACGCAGAAGGTGAGTTCAATATTCAGGACTTAGTGGTTTTGGAGCATGAAGTCTATTTTTAGGAGCTTGCGTGTGGAACACACAAACAACACCGAGACTTGTGCGCCACGCATCATCTATCTTTAGAGGATCGGATTGAAGCACTTTTGCATGGAGGAGATCCAAGAATAGATTCAACACCTTAGTTAACTATAGAGATCTATAGATAACACACTTGCATGTGTGGCTATGTTTGTAAATGGTGCGTGGCTATTATTAGCATGCGACCTATTTCTGGAATAGCTAAGCAGGTGAAGGGAAATTCCCCACCCTATATATATGAGTTGAATTACTTAGTTAAGGGGGATGGATATAAAGAGATTGAGATGGATGTATACATGAGATAGGGATATAGATGTGTGTATGTGACTAGATAATTATATCAGATCCATGCGCGCATGATTACTATTATTGTATAAGCTTCTGTATTATTGTTATGATTAATATATCGGGATATTGGCCGAACCAAAGTATAATTCTATATGTTTGATCATTGCATATTATTGATTCAGATTATGATTAACACTTAATAATATTCATTCATATATTTGGCTCTGCATTATACACTGTGTAATGATGGATTAAGGATAGGTATATGTCTTCGCTACTTCATCATGCTAACATCATGTTGCAACAACCCTAAAGGGGGACCCGTACCATTTCATGCTTCGGGTGAGTGCTTAGCTATGCTTGAGTGATGTACCGGTGCATCTAGGTTGTATCTCGTGAATTCTAGGTCGCACTACCCAGTTCCAGAGCACCATTGAGCAAAAAGACTTATTTTTTTGGGAGCTGATGGACAAGGACATGGCCATGGTGCGAATAAGAAAACAATTGTCATGGTCGATGCATACCCACATGGACGAGCCTGACTTCGATGTATGTGAAGAGTCCTGTGTATCAAGATGCGATTGAAGAAGGATCCTTTAGCTAGACACATAATAGTTAAGCCCACTGTTATGTCTGATGAACAAGTAAGTAACGCGCTGGTGAAAGTATCAACAGAAGTGGCCAGAAGAAATATGGATAAGGCTGCCACAATAAGAGCATTGTGCGAGGAGATAAAGACGAAGGATGTAGAAATAGTGCGCTTGGTTCAGGAGAAAGACCTAGGACAACGATAGTATGACACTTTCGTGAGCATGGTAGAGGAAATTGGAGATCATGTGCTCAAGGCACGCCCGCATCTAGAGTCCAAGGTACTAGCAGAGTTCCCCTTAGCGATGCATTATGTGAGAACTTTGGTAGACTTGGTGCTGGAGGATGACACCATCTAGATGCCAAAGCCAAAGAATCTTGAGGAGGAGGCGGAAAGGGCTAAGGCTGCAGTAGCACGAAGAATTGCAAGATATGAAGGCCTACTGCAAGCACTTCAAGAGGAATTAAAGAAGGCCGACCATGCCTTGAACATATGCACAGCCCCGGAAGCGCTCATAAAGGTGAAGACTTTGATAGAGGACAATGAAGTCCAAAAGGCCATGAAAGATGAAACATTGGGCGTGCAGAAAGGTTGACAATGGTAAAACAAAAGTGCGAGGCATTGGCCGCAACACAAGAGCCGAATAAAGAGAGGTTAGTTCACCTTGGGAAATATCATCGCTTAGCGAATAGATGTGCTTGAAGGGACACATACTTCACTGTCCAACATTATGCTGGTGATATAGAATGAAAAGGGAGAAATAACACAAGATGAGCTGGAGTCCATCATTTTGGACATACCAAACCAAGCAGAAAAGGCACTAACAGAATGGCAGACATTACAAGATGAGATAAAGGAAGAGTATCAAGAGCTGATACTCTAGGATGAGATAGAGGGGCTGAGATCTAAATTATTATTTTATTCATTCTTTATTCATCCGAGTATTCTTTACTCGGTTTTGGACATAACCATTTTCGGGTAACAATGAGATTAGTGTGGGGTAATGTTGATCAGAGGAAACACTTAGCAGAACTCACATAGGAAGTCCGTGTGGGAGAGCAGGCCTGATTCAAGGGCACGGAGGGACAGAAAGGAACCGCGCGTAGAGTTACATAATCAACATTCGGGACTTAGCTGATTTTGTGTGTAAAGTCTATTTTTAGGAGATGGCGTGCAGATCACACAAACGATGCAGAGACGTGCGCACCATGCATTGTCTATATTTAGAGGAGCGGATCAAAGTAGTTTTTTGCATGGAGAAGAGCTAAAGATAGATTCATCACTTCAGTTAACTGTAAGAGGTCTATAGATAGCACACTTGCATGTGTGGCTATATTTGTAAACGGTGCGTGGCTATTATTAGCATGTGGCCTATTTTTGGAGTAGATAAATGGTGAAGGGCAAGTCCCCGATATATATATATATATATATATATATATATATATATATATGTGTGTGTGTGTGTGTGTGTGTGTGTGTGTGTGTGTGTGTGTGTGTGTGTGTGTGTGTGTGTGATGAACTACATAGAAAGATAATCATGAATTGATAGAGATTCTTAGTATATAGAGATGTGCATGTGGATTACTGTATTAGATCCATGCGCGTTATAGAATAGATTGCAGGTATTTTTAGATATTTTGTAATATGTTTTGATTAATATATGGAGGTTGTTATCTCAATCGAGTATCATTCTTGTATGCAATTGAGTAGCACATGTCTTTATTTAACCATGGTTATTGATTAAAGCTCATTCTTCTTAGATCTAGATCTGTATGCACTGTGTAATAATGGACTAGTTATGAATATATATGTATATTTGTTACTTCATCATTCTATCATCCTACTACAAAGAACCCTAAAGAGGGACACAGGTACCTTTCGCGCACTTCGGTGAGCGTTCACCCTATCTGAGTGATGTGCCAGCGTGACTAGGGTGTTATCTGTGAATTCTAGACTACATCATGGGTTCCGTTTCTTGGGGACCTATTTTTCATTGTTTCCGTGGATGTTTCGTGATGATGAAGACATACCGGTTAACTCTAGCGAAGTGTTGAGGAGTGGATACATGATCTAGAGGAGGAATACACTCGTAGGTTCAACACTTTGGGTCTACGTTTATCATGCACACCTAGGTTGAACATAATTTGTATGACATTTGTCAGACGAGAGCTTCTTTGTTATCTTTCCGGTAGATTTGTACGAATGTCGACTACGTATGCATCTAAATGGAACTAGAGATATTGCACACTTTTTGGGCCAGGGAAGAATTTCAAACTCTATATGATCTTTGAATTGATCTGGACTCGCAATTTGTGGATACGTGGTTTCATGGCATTTTAAACAGCTATATTTTGGAGTATTCAATATCGACATATTCTTGTCTGGAGATTGCTGAATTCTAGTTTTTATGATATCCTAGAGGAACATATTTCCAAGGTATTCCACTTGGAAATTAAGATCTTGATGGTAACCTTGAATTTAGAAGACAAACCTATGGCTAGCTAAAATCTTCCACGCACAGGGAAGGAACAGGGGCCCAGTGAAAGATGGCAGACCTGGCAGCAAGCAAGCGAGAGGGACGAGAGGTGGCTGAAGTATGATGATGTGCATGAGAGGGAGATAGAGCGGTGTGACATTGCGGAGCGGATGGCGTTATGGAGAGAGATGGCTCGTGAAGGATTTAAAGCTCACGAAGAAGGCGTGGAGCTAGAGCATCGAACTCCCCATCAGGGAAAGCATGACAAAGAACCCTCCTCGGCCTCATAAGGAACCGTGCAAGAGAAAATGACTGGGCCGTGGGCACGCATCCAAACCGACTCCGATGACCTAGCCCTCACGCTTGGTTTTCCAATATTGATCAATGACAGATAGACATCACTCTCACTTAGAAGGTAAGAGAACGGAGTAAGTCAAAAAGAGATTACATCAATAGTAGGATGAAACTGCTTCATTATTATTTGGGGGTACACTTTCAGGCGCATCATCTACACAAAATATGAGTGCACATAATGTTGGATTCACCTCTAGAAGTGGAACTACTTCACAAACTGTAGGGGTTCAATATAGTACTACTATTGGGACACAGGGGAGTAGTACATCTACGGAGTCCTATTCCAACTTCGGTGGGGATCGGGAGGTATAGGTGGTTCTAGTTCCGGTGGATCCGGTGGTAATGGGAATGTTTTTAGGAAGTTTTAAGTGTGTTAAATATGAGAAAAATCAAGTTGAATCTTATGAGTCAGTTTGAGAGTGGGTTAGTGAGAAATTAACCTATTATTTTTAGATGTATGTTCTACCCCTTATAATTAGACCTTGTTAATTGTTTAAACCTTGTGGAATTAAATACCTTGGGTATTTAATTGTTTTGGCTCTTTTAACCCTCTAAAATTTTAATTAAGGAATATTTAACTATGGTGTTAATTTAACTAGTTATTAAATTAATACCTAAGGAGAATTTGAGCTAGGTGTGGATTTATTATGCTTATTGCTTTATAGTGTGGATGTAATACTTGTTTTAAAGGAAAATATTATTTGTTAAATTTAATTGTCCTTGAAACTTGTTGTGATAAGCGTAGTTCTAATCCTATATCGGGCTTGCTCTTTTCTTTTAAAAAAATTATTCCATAATTTTCCTAACTAAACCTAGGTTGTTCTTGGGTCTCAAGTGGGAGTTTTAGCGGGCGTTACACAAACCCTTGTAAGATCTTCTACTTATCTTGAGTGTTGTAGACTTGTGTTTGAAAAACATTTCTCAAGGTAAACATGAATCCATTCTCTCGTCACCGAAGGGGTTTGTTTTTCTACACAATTTGTTTTTAATAATAGCCTAACCCAATCAATGTACCTTTTCTAGCGTACTCACGGCCCATAGAATAATAAGTGCTTTGGAGTAGGATGTAGACAGATCCACCAATGCATAATAGAAACTATTTGTTGTTATATGTTGTAGTTGAAGTGCCCTAATTGATGTGAATGAAAAAAGTAGAAGTATATATAAGGAATGTTAACTAGTTGACAAAATGTCTCGAGAGAAATGTCACCTCATTGAATCAATGCAAGAATTTTAGTACACAAGGCGTAAAATTATTTGACAAAATGCCTCAAATAAATGTTGTCTCATTGACTACTTATGATGTTAGGGTATCTGACAAAAAAATGGGTTTGTTTCAATGAAATAGTCAACAATGATGATAAAAATGCCACATCAAATCCAAAATGGAAAAGGCATGCATGAACATTGAAAAAAATGGGGGAAGCAATAAATATTATTGAGCTAAAAAGTAAAACAACAGAAGTGCCAATCAGTTAAAACTTTGAATCATTCATAATACTGTACATAAATATTACAACGTTTGAAAAAACTTCCTATTATGCCTATTTAGATGTCTCTCTTGAATTTGGTGAAATAGATTCAATTGCGCTACCAGGAATTTAGTCAAATATTTTGCATGACTACAACAAGGCTTCCCATGACCTTCAACTACGGTTGCTCGGTTTGGGTGTTGGTTTTACTGAGCAAGCAATTTGTGGTTGCACAACAATTATTTTCCTAGTAATGTGACATGAGTGGGAAGCGATGGAAAATGTCATGTTCTAAATCTCCCATTTTGCCAGTCCGGAGGAAGCTTGGAAATCTTGTGGAGTCTAGATTTGCATCTACCAAATGTGTTTTCTTGAAAGTTTCCAAGATCTTTTAAGGAATTTTGTTGAACATTTCACATGCCTCCACATTTTGTAGACATATCTGTATGGCATATCTGACTTAAGCGGTTGTCAAAAGTCACTTCTCTAGTTCTGCAGATGTCCACGCCTTGTTTTGAAGCTCCTATTTTTTGCTCGAAGCTATGAGTATGCTATCAAAGGTGAACCGATCATAGTGGACACCAATTGACCGCATTTGGTAAATCAATGTCGATGCTTCATGTGGGAATGCTTTTCATTGCATGTCTCGCAGTCATTACAATTTATGAGACCATATATCTTTCAAGCTTTTTGTAGATATATCTATCATGGCACTTGCTGACTTAAACGCTTGTCGAAATTCCCTTCTCTGTAACACTTTGGCGAATTCACGCCTTATTTAGAAGCTCTTATGTTGGCATAGGGTGGGCGCATGCTAGAAAAGGTGAATTGATATTAGAGGACACTTCTTGGTTGCATTTGGTGAGACAAGTTCAATGCTCCACGAGGGCAACCCATTTTTAACATATCACACACTCATTGCAATTCATGAGACTATATGTCACTCAAGCATTTTGTTAAACAATTCACATGCTTCCACATTCTAAGACATAATTGCTAGGCACCTTGAGATGAATTGTGGAATATAGATGAACAAATAAATTTATTTATTTTTATGGAACTTTTAAGGTGTCTTCTTTTAATATATATTTTTGTTTTGTAAGTTGTAACTTGATATCATAATTCCAACTTACACAAAAATTTGGGCATTAAATCAAAAATACGGTTCAAACCAAAGTACCAAGAATTAATGTTAAAATTTAAAAAAATTGAAATCCACATTACAATAAGCTGGAGGACAATACTTTGTACACGTTTTTCAATTAAAAAATTTATAAAAAAAAAAAAACTTAAAAAGATGATGAAGAAAAAGGATTCACATAATGTAAGGTCGAGGCAAAAACTATGGTCTTCAAAACTATAAATAAAAATATGGAATTCAAATAAACATTGTTTTCTATTGAAACTAAATTATTCTTAAATTGGACTATGGAATGGTACATATGAATACAGAACCGAAGGACCTAAATAACACAAATTCATGAATAATAGAATTTTTTTTTAAAACATTATATACTACAATTGAAAAAGTGAGGGTTATGCAGTTTGATTTACCCAAGTCTCGTGTTAAAGTGAAACGTCGATGTTCATACGGCAATTGCGCAGGTTTCCTCTCTAACTTTGCGTTGATATTTAACTGTCACCTTCCAAAGTCACAAGGAAGGAATCGGATTCGTCTGTGGGCCATTTATTTTTCTCACACGCTTAAGACTTTTCATTGATACATTTTTCTCACACGCTTAAGACTTTGCCGGGATTTGTGGGCCATTAATTTTTCTCACACGTTTGGGCCATTAATGGACTACGTTACAGTCTGTCCCTCCAAATTGATTAAGACAATTGCGCGTATTACACAAGGCACCATAATTGTTTGATAGTTACGCGCAGGGGTTAAATTTGACGGCCGTTTAGACGTTTTTCGTGATTTTAGACGTAAAATACTTGTAAATATTTTATCTAACCGTTACACGCAACTTGCACATTTAAAACATGACCGTCAATTTTTATATAGGTTTGTATATAAATTATAAAAATATATGTAAATATATATAAAAAAGATATAATAAATATAGAATAATTAGTAAAAAAATAACATTATTTTGTGTTTTTGAAGGGCAATATTGAAAAATTACCGTCACCCGAAAATTGTTTGACAGGCATAGGTGGCCGTCAAATTTAACCAACTGCGTATTACCATTGTGTTTGGGCCAATTCTCGGTGTCCTAGAATTAACGGACAAGTTAACAATGTTAATTGACAAATTCTTTCATACAACTTAAAATAGAAGTGGTATGATGTTATTCTTTAAGTTTAATATTGCTTTTTATTAGGTTGATTCTTCTTACATTTTGTAAATGTATTTGTGAGCATTATTGACAAAAAGATCCCATGTGTGAATGTTTTGTTTCACTTCCTATTGCCCCACGTAAAATAATAGAAACAAACTCACAAATTACAAATTCTTTATTTTGTCGACAAAATCCACATTGTAAAAGAAAACACCATCACTTATATATACACAATAAAAAAAGTCATCTATGCATTATCCACAAACAACACTATACGATGTAGGTTGTTGGATTTATAATGTTAACAAGTAATTATGTCCATAGTCTTCTTATCCAAATTTGATATGTTTCTCACTTTATATGTTCATGTGTCCTAAATGCTTCAGTGCTTGTTTCTAAATTTATAAACTTATTGAATTCACATTAGGACCTTAGTGACACATTAGTCGTCATAAAGGATAAAAATGACTAGCAAATAAGAGCCAAAGCCTTTTAGGTGTTCAAATCATAAGTAAAAAGGGCCCACGTTGGAAATGCCTGCACCATGTAAGTATGGATTTGATAGGTTATATTCGTTTAAGTACAATATTGGAAAATGTCTAGTAGACTAAAAAATAAGAGGAAAGAGAAAACTATGGTAATGACAAAACTAAAAGAAAGATAACTATACATGGTCAATATAGAGAGGAATAAGGAGTCAATGAGAAGAAAATAAGTTTGCAAATGATCAATACATAGTTGAAAGTGTTGCAAGTTAAAATATATACATCATAACATGTATGGATAAAAACCTACTTGGACCAATAATCAATAAACACACTAACACGATAACAATAAACTCATTCCTTACAAATATTAGGTCTACATAATGTACTTTTATTTTTGTTAATGGATAAGCTATTTAATGTGGAACAACTCTAGAAGTCTAAGTCCCCAGTAAAACTACTTGATGTTGAAGATGTCCATCTTAAAAACATGTGCTTTACCAAAAACCACATCATCAACATATGAATTTGATGTTTGTTTACGTTCTTTTCGAACTTTTTCATTCCAATCTAACAGTCATGAAACAATTCAACATGAGTATCACAATAATCATAAAAATCTTATTTCTATATTTTTTCCAAAATTTATTACTAAATAAAAATAATAAAACCTATAAAGTTCCTAAACAAATGACGAAAAAGAAGTTGAATGTGCATCCTCGTGTATGTTGGAATTGCTTCTACGACTCTAAAAACCCTCATTCAATTGAAAACTGACCCCATATTGATTGGTTGGATTGGTTTGTGATAACATATAAAATCAATATATCATAATTCTTATGCTAAATTGGAGTGCAACAACAATGAAATTTGTCTTCACACTAGCATAATATGTCAATATATGTGATGTTGTATATTTGACTATCGATATGACCATTGTACGATTAAATTTAATGACCATGTAAATATATTTTTGTGATTTTAGATGTAAAATAATTACAAATATTTGAAATAACCATTATATATGACTTACACATTTAAAATGTAGCTAACATTTTTCATATAGATTTATATGTAAATTAGAATAATATATATATATCAATCTATATTAGAAATAAATAAAAACATATAGAATGCTCCTTTATATATTTTACTAACACTAAAAATATTATTCTCTAATTTTGAAAGATAGTGTTAGAAAATAAACGTGACCTAAAAATTGTTTGACACGTATAAGTGGTCGTTAAATTAAATATTGTTATTTATTAGTCACTAGCAATCATATATGAAATGTACGATGGAAATGCCGAAGGGGATCTTTTAAAGGAGTCAAATTAGAGGTAGAGAAACAATGGGAGGGGAAGAGGGGTGAAGAAGAAGGGGTTAGAGTGTGGAGAAGTGTGAGGGTGGTGAAAAAGGAAAGGGGAAATAATGTGAATCTCATGGAAAGGTGAAACAATGTGAAACTCAACCGTCCAACTACCCCAACGTCATGTGACAATCGTTTAGTATTTTGTTGCAGCTTTCATCGTCCCTATTCACAATTACATTATGTTTCACCAAATCATCACAATCATTTTCTAACGTGTTATATATTTCTTCTTTTACCAAAATCAAAGACATTACAAATAATGAGTTAGTAGCTTCACAAATATGGCGTTTGCATATGGTATGCTCTAGAACATATTACTGCCCACATGCTCAAAACCCGCAAAAAAAATATTTCTTGTAAATGAGAGGATAACACACCTCTATTATCTGGTGAAGAATGGAGAAAAGAAAGAAAACTTGGAATAGGAGGAGTGGTTGTGATAACATGGGGGAGATCAAGGTTAAATTGGTGGATGTGAGGATATGCCTTTTCTATTTCCCCCAGTGTGGTTCTGTTTACCCCACCCAAATATATTACGCTCTTTAACTCTTTGAAACCCTCATAGAAATTCACAATCTTATCAATTTTTGTCATGGTAGTGGATAACAAGAAATTATTGATGACCATTTAACTATTTGTTGGTTGTTAAATTACTAAGAATTAGTTTAATTCTTTTGTTGAAGATTGCTAATCTAAATGGAGCTTTGGCACATGATATGATAGTGTTCAAAAGGACTTTACGTTTTCATAAAAATATGAGCCTTAACATTTCCATTCCATGTCTCTCATGATAGTAAACTTAATAGAGATGCGCCAAAATCAATTCAAAGAGAAATGGTGGGATCGGAATTACATGAAAAAATGGGGTGCAAAAAAGTTCCCGTGAATCAAAAAGAGTCCTTGTTATAATAACTAAGAATTAACATAAAGTTCCACCCCCTCCTGCTTTTCACAAACTGAACTTTGATGGAGCCTCGAAAGGCAATCCGGGAATATCGGGAGTGGGGTGTTTAATTAGAGATGCGGAAGGAAGTTTAGTGATTGCAGGCTCCTTTCCTTTGAAGGATGGAACATGTAATGAGGCAGAGGCTCAAGCTTTGCTTGAAGGTATCAAATTGGCGATTAGTATCGGATGTGAAGCTTTGGAAATTGAAGGCGACTCCCAGGTGGTAATAAACGATGTCCGTAAGGGAAAAGCTATGTCCTAGAAGTTGGAATATTATATCACCAACATTTTGCATTGGCTGAACAAAATCCCTAAGTGGGTTTTAAATCATAATTATAGAGAATCGAATTGTGTTGCCGATTTCTTGGCAAATCAAGGCATCATTAGGAGAGATGGTCCGGTCATCTCTGAGCATGCAAACACGTGGGAGGATTTTCAAGAAATCATCTCTCGGGAAGGGAGAGTGGGGTGTTTTAATGTTTGGGAGTACGGGTTTTTACTCATTTCTTCGTTCACTTGTGGAGGCTGGCAGTGGTGTTGATATTTTGAGTGTCCAAAATGGAGATCCCTCCACTACCTTTCCTTTTCCTGTAATGATTGAAGTGTGAGATGGAATTTTTGGGAGTGTTTCTCATGCTCGTATTTGGATTATCTTCAGGGAGGTGTAAAGGTCCATCTACGAGGCCATTATGTGGATTTTGGGGGATGAATATTTGGGTGATTCTGCAAGGGCTCAGGTGAATTCATAAGTTGCTTCTTGTTTTTTCTACCGCATGCTTCTGGTGAGGTAGAACATTAATGAGGAGCGTGATATAACCCTTCACTTCATAAAACCCCAGTACTGGGTCAACTTGGTCGAAACATTGGAGGCATTTGGGAGGGGTCAACCGCTGCTGGATGCAGTTCGAGAGGGACTAGCCATGGATGAAGCTAGGAGGGTGATTGCGGTATTATCTTCCAGGAACACGGATCTGATGTATTTCACCTAGAATTTCCATGAGGCATGTTCAACGGGACTATCTGAAGGATGCATGCTAGAGAAGTTATATTTTCCTGAGCTTTCGGCTCCTATTGTCCTAGAATCGGCGGGTGTGGTTGGTCTGCGCAGAAATCTGGGTTTTACTTTTAATTTCTTGCTAAGAACTGCTCATGTCGGTGTCTTTGTGAGTAGGAGGATGTCTTCGAGATAGAGCTTCCCTGCCTCTCCAGAGTAATTTCTGGTTCTTGTCCTTTGGTTAATGGTGGGTTGGGTTTTTTGAAATTCTTTTGATGTTGTTGTCGTTGGGTTTGCTCAGATTGTAGCCCTGTTTATTTTTTTGTTTTGTTTGGTTGGTTTGGTGGTATCTAGTTTCTGCTTTCGTGTTTGTACTTGGGTGGGATCCCATCAATCCCTAGGTTCTAAGCTCCTGTCAAAAGCATTAAATCATCTAAATAATAATAATTAACATAAAAGTTAAAAATAAAGTAAGAAACTTTAGTTTAATATGTCTGCCACCATAATTTACAACTCATGTGCAATTGCTAATTAGTTTAATATGTCTTCATGTACGTAAATGTGCTGGAAAAAGTAAAAGTTGGTACACCTCACTATGGGATGGCCGTATTACTATTAATATATATTCAATTACTATAAATACAATTGATTACTCAGACTGAAGATTCAATGGTAGAACTATATATGGTATTTTGGTCATAGAACCTGGAGCACAACATGACTCCTGCATAGTTGGAGGCAGCGGACTTGTTCTGCTGGTAATAATGTGGAGGTGAGAATTTCAATGGGAATGAAACCATGGTCGTGCACAACGTCGGTGGAAGATGAAAGTCCTAAGAAGAAATCCTCTACTTGAGCGGTATTTACAAAAGTGGTACTATGTTTCCACACATTCAAGAGATTGGAAGCATCTCCATTCATGTTTTCACATTGTACGTTGTTGTAACATTGGATCCATACATAGTCAAACATCCCCTGTATGCAAGGCAGGTCCTCGAGAGTTATCCGAGTTTAAGGAAGCTGCGAGTAGTGTTGAAATACACTTTTGCAGAGGAGTAGAGAGCAGAGACATCCTTGAAAAAATTCGTAGTGTTACGTCGCGCCTCGATATAAAAATCGATGCACCATCGAGAATGACATCTCTTAAAGGATTGGAATCCATTAACCCTCAGAAATTGAAATTGTTCAACATATAGGTTTCCCTGCTTATGTGTGAGACGTCGGCGAGAGGTGATGAAATAGCTACATGTACCTCCCTCCAGGTCAAAAACACATTCATGCCCTTAGGCCATCCTGGCGCAACCTATGTCTCAAATTAATATTCACATGAAATTTACATTTCGAAACATTATAGATCTAATAATATACAAAAATGATATGATGTGGACGATGAATCACAACTTATTTATGGATGCGATGATATGGCCTAGTAGAACGAAGCGGTAGCCCTCCCCTTTATATTATTTATAGAACACCTTGAAAGTGTAAAGAACGAAAAGTTCGATAAATGATGTATATGTAAATGTTATGGTACAATACGGTTTATCAATGCCAACGAAAAAAATACAAGCGTAATGAAAAACCTTATGTCATTGCTCTCAAATGTACCCAAGCTTGATCCATTATATTCTCATTGGGAACATGCCTTTGGCGTAAAAATATTTGAGAGGCACATGTGACCGTCATATTTAAATCTACCATGATGGCAGGGTCATGATTAGTGGAAAGAGTTTCTCATATCACTAATTGGAAATTGTCACTAGCTTGTTTTTTTGTGTATACAACGACATATGACCCAAAAATTCTAGGAAGCCATAAATGATTACAGTGGGAAAAATAAATTAAGTTTAGTAATGGATTCCCATTTTGTATTTTTAAAAAATTATGTGTAGAATGTCCCCGGTGGTCCACTAACAAATAAAATGTGGGCAACTTACATATTTTTAAAGTTGCAAGTGAAAAGATGAATTTAATTTTAGAAAAAAGCACTTATTTATTCCATACTAATCCGGTGAGGAACAATTTGCATTGCCACTAATTCGAATGTACTCTCTCTCTCTCTCTCTCTCTCTCTCTCTCTCTCTCTCTCTCTCATTTACAAAATATTGTAGATAAGCAAAATAAAATAAAAAATTTCTTCCCAACCTTATAGGAAGGAAAGCTTATCTCGAAGTGTAAATTCGGGCATCCGACACTTTGCACGCAGATGTCACCATCTCCGTGGAAATCACCACTACCTCTTTTAGACTTATTAAGATCATGCTTGAGGTGAATGTCAAAAGTAGTGAGTAACGGAAGGGTTTGACATCATACATGCTTATTTTCTTGTGTTTTGTTGTATGTTAGCATTTATACATCATTTGTTCACAAGTGGTTACTCTATAATATTAGATTTAATTAAATTAAATTCAAATCAAATCAAATACATGGGTGATGTCATTATATATTACTTTGAGTATTACATCTAATTTTCTAGGAAAGTATAAGTTGTTTTAAATGATCTAATGGAATAGCCAATCAACTTACACTTGCATACAAAAATATCAAGGATTGGCCAATAGTATCATGCTTCTCATCTAGGACTTTCCAAGGTAATATAGAATATTAGGGGCTTGTTCTTAAAATTATCCTCAAACAAGTTGTCATATGTATTGTAAGTGTCCTGATGGTTATATTTTTAATGGATACAAACAACTAGTAAATGTTATATACTTTTATAATTTCTTTTAGCATGTGGTGATGCTCTAGAATTCAAATAGATTCTTTCCTTATAAATTAAATATGATTCTCACTTTGTATGCTCATGTGCCCTAAATTATCTAATGTCCTTTTGTAAATTTATAAACTTATTGAATTCACATTAGGATCCTAGTGGCACATTGTCGAGATAAATGGTAAACAATACCAACAAATAAGATCCAAAACCTTGACATGTCCAAATCATGGGTAAAATGGTCCATATTGGAAATATCTCAAACCATATAATTATGGATTTAACAGGTTATATCCGTACAAATACAATATTGGAAAAATGTCTAACAGATGAAAAATAATAGTAAAAAGAAAAATATGGTGATGTGAGAAACTATAAGAAATTTAATTATATAGTGGCAATGTAGAGAGGGATAAAGAGTCGATGAGAATAAAAAGGATTTGCAAATGATCAATACATTATCGAAAGCGTTGTGAGTTAAAATTTATACAACATAATGTGCATGAATAAGAACCCAACTTGGACCAAAAGTCAATAAACACACCAACAAGATAACAATAAATTTATTCTATATATTAAAATATATTCTATGTAATGTACTTTTATTATAGTTAACCAATAGGTTATTTAATGTGGGAGCCAACAATGGAAGTGTCGGTCTTGCAAAATTATTGATGTAAAGTTTTCCATCCCATAAATGTGCACTACTAGAAAACTACATCATCGGTGTATGAATTTGATGTTTCTTTTACATAATTTTTCATTCCCATCTAGTAGTCATAAAAATTTGACCAAGAGAATCACAATAGTCATACAAATCTTATTTCTTTATTTTTTTATTACTAAATATAAATAATAAAACCTATAAATTCCTGAAGAAATGGCCATGAAATAAGTGAGCGTTTTGGTACCTACAAATATTATGTATGACTATTCTTAGAAACATTTGACACCCTTAAATAATACTAAAAATAAAACTCTTCCAATAATCATCAATTGTTAGCGAAATTATTAGTCTAGACAGTGGATGAGAAGACAAAGTAGTTTCTACCACTATGATTATAATCATACAATGTTAATGTTAATGCATGTCAATGCCATCCACTACATTTCTCAATATCACAACAATATGTAAAGCATGTCAATTGAAGGAAGTGTTATACATTTTTCCCACTACATACGAAAACCCCTTGTAAACTCTTCTACTTATCTTTGAGTGTTGTAGACTGTGTTTGAACAAAACATTTCTCAAGGTCAACAATTCCATTCTCTCATCACTTATGGGGTTTCCATTTTCTACACAAACAAATTTTAAGAATAACCTAACCTAATCAGTGTGCCTTTTCTAGCATACTCGTGGCCCATGGAAAAATAAGATCTTTGGAATAGGACGTGGAAATCCATCAAAGCTTAATAGAAACTATTTGTTGTCAGATGTTGTAGTTGCAAGTGCAGTAATTGATGTGAATAAAAAATGTAGAAGTATATATAAGGCATGGAAACTAGTTGAAAAAATGTCTCAGAGAGATGTCATCTCATGGAATGTAACGATTTTAGTACACAAAGCGTGAAAGATATTTAACAAAATGCTTCACATAAATGTTTTCTCATGGACTACTATGATGTTAGGGTATACACAAAATGTGTTTGTTTCATTGAAATAGTCCACAATGATGATAAAAATGCCACATCAAATCCAAAATGGAAAATGCATACACAAACATTGAGAAAAAATAGGGAAGAAATAAATATTATTAAGGTAAAAATTAAAACAAGAGAAGTTGGAATCAAGTAAAAATTTGAATCATTCATAATATTGTACATATATCATATATTTTTAAAAACACATCCTAGTATGCATATTTGGATGTTTGTTTGTTGCATTTGGTGAAACAATTTCAATGGCCCCTACTAGGCATTTAGTCAAATATTTTACATGATAATGCAATAGGGCTTCCCATGACCTTGATAATGGTTTCTCGGGTTCGGCGTTGGTTTGAAAGAGTGGGCAAGTCATGGATGCTAATTTTCTGGTAATGTGATAAAGTGGGTAGCACTACAAAATGTCATGTTCTCGAATCTCCGTTTTGGTAAAGGCTAGGAGGATGCTTGGAAAGTTTGTGGAGTCTAGCTATACATATGTTGAATGTGTTTTCTTGAAAGTTTGAAAACCTTTTCAATCATTTTGTCGAACATTTCACATGCTTCCACATTTTGTAGACATATTTGTCATGGCATATAGGTAAGTGCATGGAAATGGGGGGGCGAAGGGGAGGTCAAAAAGGGACACATTTTTGCTGAAATCATTGAAACACGAACTTCATCTAATAATTTGGCATGTATATGCTCAAAATTTGACAAAGTGATAAGAATAAGTACCATAGATCTCAGAATCTAGTTTTTAAACTACTATTTTTTTAAATGGTGAGATTAAGAGGTTCAAATGTGGTGCACACACAAAGTATGTCTATTATTGTGTCAAAAGATAAGAACCTATTGTGTGTCCACCCCCTCATTTTTGCGTTCTATAAATTATTTTCAAATTCCTTTGGTAAAAAGTTAGCTAAGACCATGTACGAGGTCCCATTAATTTTTCATAATTTTTGGATGAATATATAATTTTTAATTAATTTTCAAAGTGCACACATCCCAAAAATGAAATATCTGTGTGTACACCCCCGTAACTTTGAGAAAAATAGTCGAATTTTAGTTTTTTTAATGCGTGTAGAATGGAGTTTAGACGAGGTGTTTTTTTTTTTTTAAATTTGGATTAAAAATTAAAAATTATGTACAAAAACGTATGCATAGGTTTTGCGAGGAAAGAAGGTACTAGTAAAAGAAATTATGGAAACCTTTAACTAATTGGATTTTAGAAAGAAGTATATCGTCACCAAGGTAAAACCGGGCTTGACATCATAGTATAATTTTTTTAATATTATATTATAACGCATGAGATATCGAGGTGTACACGTGAGATTTTAATATTTTTGTCAAACGCGAATTTATTTAGGGATTACATTCCAAACCTTAGGTTTGGATATCCAAGAAAATCCAAGCCTATGGATTGGGAATTTAAAACTCAAAGAAGATGAAACGTGACGGCTTATAACTAACGAAACACGTTATAATGCACTGCATTATAGCACGTTCGCATTCGAGTTTCTAATGTGGAATATGTCCATTTGGGAGGGATAACACGATATAACACATTGTAAACAGGAACACGAGTGCGTTATAATGTGAGCGTTTCATCTTAGTAAACTGAGCCATAATGTGTTCGCATTATAATGCGACCTCAATTTTCCCAATCACGTTATAGCGCGACCAGAGCCATAACGCGAGCCCATCTTTGTGCACTTACCCATTTGCAACTTAAGCATCTATCAAAAGTCATTTCTTCATTTTGGTAGATGTCCACGCCTGTTTGTAAAGCTACTAATTTTTTTACAAGCTAGAAGTTATATGTTATAATAGGTGAACCGATTATAGTGGACACTAATTGATTTGCACTTGGTAAAACAATGGAAATGCTCCATGAGGGAAATGCTTTTCTTTGCATATCTCACAATCATTACAATCAATGAGACCATATATCTTTCAAAAATTTGTAAACATATTTGTCATGGCACTTCCAACTTAAACACATGTCAAAAGTCCCTTCTTCATAATGCTTTGGTGAATCCACACCCTATTTAGAAGACCCTATGTTGGCACGAGTTAGGAATATGCTAGAAAAGTTGAACCAATATGAGAGGACACTTTTTGGTTGCATTTAGTGAGACAAGGTTGGTGCTCTGCGAGGGTAACCCATTTTTTTACGTATCCCCATTCATTCTGATCTATAAGACCCTATATCACTCAAAGCATTTTGTCAAAAAAATTCACATGCTTCCACATTCTAAGACATATCTCGCTAGGGTACTTGGATGAGTCATAGAATATAAATGAACAAATAATTTTCTTTATTTTACTATTTTTATTTTCAATAAAAATTTAACGAGTTTTTTTAATATATATTTTTATTTTGTAAGTTGTACCCTAATATCATAATTCCAACCTACATAAAATAAGGTTTATTACAAATGTCAAAGTACCAAGAATTAAAGTTGAAATTAAAAATGAAATCCACATTACAATAACGAGACAATACTTTTTACACCAAGAAATGTTTTTCATTAAAAACGAAAGGATTTTAAATACTTAAAAGATGTCGAAGAAGAAAGGATTTATATAAATTAGGGTTCGAGGCAAAACACTAAGGTCTTCAAAAATAATTAAAAATACGAATTCAAATAAACATTGTTTTCCATTGAAACTAAGTTATTCTTAAATTGGACTATCGAATAGTACATATGAATACAAATTGGGAAAGGCACCTCCGGACGTTTCTACGATTGTCCTAATTTTGACGGTTTGATGGCCGTCTGGACGTCTGTTTGTAGCAGTTCTGTTTTTGTGGTGACGGTGCACGTGAGGGGTACGCCTGGTTATATTGCTCCTGAATTTGTTATGGAGTATGCAATCACTGCTAAGAGCGATGTTTACAGTTACGGAATGGTGCTTCTTGAGATTGTAAGCGGGCGCAGGGTGATTGACAGATCGGGAGAGTCCGAGCAGTGGTATTTGCCTTCTATCGCTCTGGCCATGTTAAGAGAAGGGAAATTGGAAGATCTGTTTGACAGATGACATCACATGATTTCGGCTGGGGCAGCTGAGGAGATGGCGAGAGCCGTTAAATTAGCGATGTGGTGTATTCAGAACAATTCTGCGTTGAGGCCTAATATGGCCACTGTGGTACAAATTCTTGAGGGTACTGTAGAGATTTTGGATCCACCTTTGGATTCCTATTTCGCATTCGGGCCAATTAATGAAAAGGAAAGTATGATGCTGGCAAGGGAGACATCATCTCCAACAACAGGTCCATCTCAATCCTACTCTTCTTCTTATGTAGTTTCACGAGTTGAGTAGTGAATAATTTGCAGGCAGCCAAGTCGGTCTTCACGGGATTATGTTGTTCTGTATAGATAGTAGATAATAAATGTCTTTACGATAAATATTTGAGACAGATATTCCGATAATTTCTTTCTTGGGTTCCTCTCAATTTTACCATAGCACTCTGGCGCTTTGATTTACCATAAATTGATTGACATCATTTAGGGTTACTCTAAACTTTAGTGTTTTAATGGATTTAATTGGTTATATTTATAAAGAGAGTTAGTCTCCGATTTGATGAAACATTTTGATTAAGTTGAGCTAGATTGGCAATCATAGTTGATAAAGAGGTAGTTAGGTCAAAGTTGTGTTGCCTATTTTATTCGTCATCTATGATGTCGGAATTCCTCATTATTTATTAGTATTTCGATAAAAAATTTAGGACATTAATATAATGAACTTTATTTATTTTTAGTTGAAAAGAATAATGATTAGTACATTTGTTTGGTTTTATTTATAAATATTTATGTTCTAAGTTTTAGATGAAACATTTTGATTGAGTTGAGTTGGATTGGCAATCATAGTTGATAACACTAGCAATCACATTTGTACAATGCAATGTGAACGCCAAATGTTATTTGATATTTGTTTTAGAGGGATAGTTATTATTGATCCACTTAATCTTTGCTAGCACGTTGAGTGCATGTGCAAAACTTGGCGATTTGGCACAGGGCAAACAAGTTCACACCCACATCATTAGAACCGGGTTCAGGTCTCAGGTCTTTGTATCAAATGCACTGGTTGACATGTATGCTAAGTGTGGGAGGCTGGATGAGGCTCAAGGCGTGTTTGATGAAGCTTCTGAACGTGATGGAGTTTCTTGGAATGCATTGATTACAGGATATGCCCAGAATTGACATGATGAGGAGACACTGAAACTATTTGGCCAAATGCAACAAATCGGTTTGAAGCCTTCATTTTTCACATTTGGTAGCATTCTCAAGGC
The DNA here is from genome assembly GCA_018340775.1 of Taxus wallichiana var. yunnanensis. NCBI lineage: Eukaryota > Viridiplantae > Streptophyta > Pinopsida > Cupressales > Taxaceae > Taxus > Taxus wallichiana. The sequence continues at coordinate 486,908,065 of CM031243.1, forward strand.
ATGTGGTGGTGGTGGAATTCAAGAGCGTGGCAAAGTGGTCCATGCTCACATCATTAAAACTAGATTTAAATCAGATGTCTATATTGGGTTTGAAATAGTTGACATGTATGCTAAATGTGAGGGTATAGAGGATACACTTGTAGCGTTCTACAAAATGCCTGAGAGAAATGTGGCTACGTACGATGTAATGATTACAGGTGTTTTCCAGACTACAGATGTTGAGTTGAGTTGAAAATATGGGAAGGAGGCACTCAATATGTTTATCCAACTGCAGCGGATAGGGATGAAGCCTAACCATTTAACCTTTCTTGGTATTCTTGGAATTTACAGCAGCCTAGAATTTCTTGAACATGGCAAGCAAGTCCATAATCACGTCATAAAGGGTAAACTTGAATTAAATTAATTTGTGGGAAGTGCTCTTGTTGATTTGTAGCAGATCTGACATCTGTTACAGGTTGAGAAGAATCTGATTTTCTTAGGCAGGAAATGTCTGAGGCTTCTTTGTTAAATAGTGGAGTTCTTAGGCAGGAAATGTCCGAGGCTTCTTTGTTAAGTGTTGGAGTTTTTGCTTGAGTCTGATTACCTGTAGAATTCCTCCCCCTTGGAAACTTGGTATGGGTAGTACTCTTAACTTGGATCTTTGACCTTGACCTTTTGACAAAACTTTGTTCCTTAATAAGAATTTTAGGACGGTGTTTTTCTTCTTTGGTTTTCGGGTGGGAACTTTGTTTAAGTCGATCTCATGATCATGTCCTTCTTGAACTGCTAATAGACCTTCTCTGGGTTGTAAATGGAATGTTTTATCTTGAAGGGCATCATTACCTCCCAAAGTTGGTAAAGCCGACACAGAAGAAAGCTCTGGAGAGAGTAAATTGGTCTGTTTCTCCTTTGAGTGCTCAACTCTTTCATGCATGCATGGAGTAGATACTCTGTTTTCTGCAAGTAGTTGATTTTGAATATTATTTGGTGGAGTCAATGGGTCAGGATTAGTTGCTGAATTCTTTGATCCAGAGTTGTTGTGGCTGGCAATGCTTGTAGAGTTACAAACAGGTAACCTGTCTGTAAATACAAGAAACACATGTATAAGATTGGAACCCTCAGAAATTAAGATATCCAGCTTCATTAAAATTATCAAAACTTTCACAATATGCACTTAGATGCCTAGTATATATGCATTATGCTATTTCAAAATCCCGAGAAAATCCGGTCTTGGCATTAAGAGCAGTACCTTCATTTATGGAAGAAGAGTCAACATTCTGATTGATCAAATTACTAGATGTTTTGCACTCATCCCCATTCGGCTCATATAAATGAGCCTTGGGAAAAACATCAACAACATGATGCTGGTCTCCACTTATTTTTTCATGACAGTTGGAAATTTCAGTTCCTTGAACTGCAAGGCACTTGCTTGACTATTTCCTACACAAATGAGAGGTTGTGACATTTCTCTAGGGAAACTATCAATATGTGATGCCTGGGTTGAAATATCAAGAAGGGTATCACAGTTTGTGGAAGAAGAATCAACATTCTCGACTACTAAATTAGTCGACATTTTACACCAGTCGCTATTTGGCTCAATTGACTGATTATTAGGAGAAACATTAACAAGAAGATGTTGGTTCCCATCTGCATTTTTAGAATAACTTACCATGTCGGAACCTTGATTTTGTAATGCACTTGCATCGTTGCTTCCTACCCAAGAGAGCTGTGGAAATATTTCTTTATTAGAGCTATCACCTTTTGGAATTATATAAATTGGCAAGCCGACAAGACAATCTAATTTTCTCTTTTTTGCAATAGTCTGGGGTGGCGTGTTGGGACTTTCTATCTCATCTGGATAAATTATTGTGCTTTCCTTGTTACTATTCTGATTTCCAATCTGGCAGGGAATGAAGCATGTTTTTGGATATGTTAATAGCTGAGGATACTTGCCAAAAATGGTGGAAGGCAAATAGTAGAAGCTTTGAATAAATTGAGCTGATTGTGGCGCAGTTCTTCTTTTCTTCACAGCCCAAGAACAAAGGCTTGGCGGATCAAAAATTTCAAGCTGCTTTGTCCGCACAATTATTTCCTTCATGGTATATTTAGGACCTTTTTTTTCTCCCTTTGATATACAACCACTTTTTGTCCAGCTTTGGCCCCTTTTGGACATATTTCTGGTCCATACATTCTGCAATAGTGTAATTCAAAATTTTAGTGATCTAGGTATTATGCAAATCAGAGCTAAAATCAGGGTGTGACATCTTTGCAAGAAGTAAAATCAAGTATGATTGACATTACAACTCTTAGGATTGCCTACCACATACTCACATTCACACTTTTTGCTTTAGAGACTACTCTACTACGTCGACGTTTTGTAGTGTATCCATCCTACAATATTGCATCAATAATTGTTTAGAGTTCTGCACAAGAAAGATCATGAAAGAATGCAATATAGTATCAAATGTTTCCTACTTTCAGATTCCAATACATGTACTACTCTATTACAAGGCTGTATCAAATTGAAAGCACTGGAAGAAGGTAAGAAAATTCATACCCACACATGTGATCAAAACTGGTTTCAGGCCTTGTGTTTTTGTCCGCACTAATCTTGTCAAAATGTATGCGAAATGTGGTAGTTTGGATGATAAATGCCAACTGTTTGACAAAATGCCTAAACCAGATATAATTTCATGGAATTCATTGATTTCATGATATGCCCAACATGGACATCATAAGGATGTTCAAGGAGAATTTTCGCAGATGCATAAGCTGGGCATGAAGGTGGACCACTTCACCTTTGCTAGCACGTTGAGTGCATGTGCAAAACTTGGTGATTTGGCACAGGGCAAACACGTTCACACCCACATCATTAGAACCGGGTTCAGGTCTCAGGTCTTTGTATGAAATGCACTGGTTGACATGTATTCTAAGTGTGGGAGGCTGGATGAGGCTCAAGGCGTGTTTGATGAAGCTTCTGAACGTGACGGAGTTTCTTGGAATGCATTGATTACAGGATATGCACATAATTGACATGATGAGGAGACACTGAAACTATTTGGCCAAATACATTCTCTCTGTTGTGAAGAATGCAAACAGCAAGTACATGAACCAAATCCATGCAAAAATACTTCAAGGTATGAGAAATAATTCTTTGTTTTGAGTAGTTAAAATTAGAAAATGTGCAGATTTTAACCGAAATAAAATCTTTCCAATAATTATTTGACTCTTATACCTTGAGACATGGATCTTTTTCCTGGTGTATGTGTAATTTTTACTCAAATATCAATGCTTCGAATGGCAGGTGAAATGATGCAAGAAAAGTAAGATACATGATGAAAGACATGGGAGTTAGAAAGGAGCCAGGACTAAGTGGATTGAATCAACAATACTATAAATTTTTGTATGGTGAAGATAGATCACACCCATAAATAGAGAACATATGCAACATTGGAGAGATTGTCGGCGCAAACTAAAGCAGCAGGGTGTGCACCTAACACAAAATTTGTTCTACATGATGTGTATTAAGAACAGAAAGAAACTTCTCTAGCATCGTGGTGAGAAACTGGCCATCGCATTTGGGCTAATTAGTGTTCTACTTGTAACACCTATCAAAGTCTATGATAATCTGTGTGTGTATGGGGACTGCCACACTGCTTCCAAGTTCATTGTTTTTCTACGAAAATACACTACCAAGTTCATTCTTTACTAGGAAAATACAGTACCAGTAATTCATTTACTGAAAAGTGGAACCTGCATAATTGGGTTCTTTCATACCCTATGTTGCTAGGTTATGGGTACGGTATGGGTTCATCAAATGACATCAAGCAAGCTCATGTTGATATAATTTTTGCTACATTGGACGGAGAGCATCGTGTGTAGTTCAGACCAAGATAAACTTAATTGTAGATATAATTACAGATAAATGACAAGAATAATATGCTTATTGGGTTTTTGTTCTCTTTAAATGCTTTACTTGCATGATCCTAGGTCATGTTGACATGGAAAAGCATGAATGTAGGTTTAGTATGAATCTTGTGATGAACTTCCACCTGGTTGGAGGATTAAACTGATATAACAAAAAAAAGTATAGTGGTTGATTATTGTATTAATTTTGAAAGTCAAGAATCATAGTAGTTGGGGATTGAAGTGGAATTTGTAACCAATATTTTAAATTTGTTAGTACTCAAACATAAGTGCAATTACATGCACTCAAAACTGCTCAAATATACATAGAACAATAAGACATGTTTTTTACTCCTCATGATATATGCAAATGTATATCTACGAATTTGCAAGAAATTTGAAATGTAGAGAGAAAACCTTTAAATGTAATGCTTCATCTATATTCATGCACTTACAAAAATCACACCCCTTATCACATCCATAATTTGTCCCTAAAAATAAATTTTAACATGAAACATGAATCTTAGCCTTGCAACTTAGGTAATCATAGTGCCACATCCTTGAAATCATTTCATTCCCATTAAAGTTGTTTTAAGCGATAGAAAACATGGGTATGTATGAGACACTTATGAATCTCTAATTTAAATATTGTTGTTCTCAAAGTGGACTATGTCTTCTTAAGGCAATAAATAGAACATTTTTGTAGAATTTAGGGCATGCTTTTCATATAATTTTTAAAACGTATAATTCAAGAAGTATAAGATTATTGAAAAGTTTTTTTAATAAATATAATAGAATGTTATACATTGAATCAATAATACCTTCTTAATAAACATATCAAGTAATATATTATTATACGAGATATTGTAGAGACTAGAAGCAATAACAATTTACTATTGAGAAAATATTGAGAAATAAAAAATGACATAATTGTGGTGCTAATGTGTAAAATAGACATGTATTTAAACAAATTATACATTACATAGAAAGTTGTTCCAAAATTCAAAAATACATTCGGTATTTTTATCATGTCTTGACACATTTACATCGATAATATTTTGAGCAACAAACTCGCCACGACTTCACTTCACTTGGTTTTGGACAAATTATCACTCATGCATAAGGTTGTGGATTTGGTAATCAAACATTTATAGAAACAAGTAATATTTAAATGACCAGTTTACAAAATAAATAAGGGCATTGAGAATAAACCACCAAATTCCAAACATGATTTACAAGCTAGCAAAAGCTAAAAGAGAATATCGCTATATTGAAAATAGAAAGAGTAAGGTAATTGCTTATTTTCTAAAGATTTATCCTTTTTCTTAGTGATTTTGTGCATGATTTATGTGAAGTGAATGAAGATTTTTTTAACATAAAAATTTGATTATTTATTAAAATAAATTTTAAAATTTATAAAAATTAACTTAGCATACAATTTACATGAGAAGTGATTTTTTTAGTTAGACCTTCTATTGAAAAATTTAATATTTTAATGCCTTTTAGTATTGAAGTGTAATTTTAAATTTCAATTTTTTTTAAGTGTAAATTTTTAATCACCCTTCTCTAGACCTCGAATTTGATCACTGGACAAATTCACCTCGACACTTCACATTGCTCTTCGTCTGGATCCTTAACAGACTTGCGTTGGGTTTTGTTGTCCTTGGCGAGACAATGAAGTGTCATACAATGTGCTCGGGTAGAAAAATGCTAAATATGTTGTTTTGCTACCTCTATATACTCTTGAACCTTGTGCGGCACAAAGAATCAATTGAATTTGCCTCGAAGGTTGGCCTTTCTAGGGATATTGGTACACGGTTAGGCAACATGCCCTAAAGGAGTTGTGTGTTTCCAAAATGAACACAATTCTCATTTTCCCACTTCAAACTTGTGTAAGCCTCCATCCAGGCTACACCAATATGGGAGTTATAAGAAGCTCATGGACATCCATCTCAATTTAACAAAAAACAAAATGGTTGGGAGATATAGTAACAAGTGAACAATTAGATATATACACAAGAAGTGGAAGCATACGCTAGGTTCATGAACTATTGGATTGAATGCATGAAAGAAATGTGCCCCAAGTGGCACATGCACGCGATCAAAAATGGGATCCTTGAACCAATTATGGATTACATTAAAGCATAACGGGTTGTTGATTTTGTTAGACTTGTTGTACGAGTCCAACCGACCACCCACATAATGTTATGAAAGTGAGATTGGGATGGATATCATTTTAGTGGAGGTGATGGAAGCATGTTTATGTTCCAACCTCCTCCATCCGTAGTGGTCACTACACCTCCCTAACTTATTTCACTAGCCTACCACCCGCTCCACTATGATGTAATTTAGGAACATGGATGACATCCTAGTAATTGTATTAATGTGAAAAATCTAGATTATAAGTTATTGAGAGAGCTACAATACTTATAGGCATTGTATAACAACTGAAAAATAACAATAATCACAAATATAACCAAATGGTTATATGGTTTTAACAATCAAACAATCAAACAATTAAAATCTTAGAATAATATTCCCATAATTACAAACAAATATAGATGTATAACAATATGATAATGAACTAAGGTAAAAGAAACACTTCGTTGAATTAAATAATTACCTAGAGTAATTTTACCCAACATTTCACCCTTAATTATGCATTGTTTCAAGAAAACATGAGAGAAATTATCTGAATGTCTCAAATTTGTCTCATGTAAGTGAATTTGTGAAGACATATACATATTGTTGATATGTTGGGAAAAATTTAAGTTGAATGTTGTGTTGTATAACATCCTTGCGAATGGAATATACATGTACCTCAATGTGCTTCATCCTCTCATGAAACACTAGACCGCAAATAAAATTTAGAACACCTTCATTGTCAACATACAAGATGGTAGGTTTATCTTGTGGTAGTCCATGTCCTTCAAGTATGTGATGAAGCCATATCACTTTACGACAACTCCTACAACGTGGTATTCATCTTCTGTGGAAGATCAAGAAATAAAGTTTTGTTTCTTGTTTCCCTGTGATATTGGACCAAATCCCAAAAATAATATATATCCAAAAGTGGATTTCATGTCATCAATGTTACTGCATGATCAAAGTCTGAATATATTGTCAAGAAGAACTTATCATTCTTCTTGTATTCTAGACCAAAATCCATAGTTCTTTAGATATACCTCAAAATATGCTTTGTTTCTTTCCAATGAAAAACTATTGGTTCCTACATGAGCCGTGAAAGATAGCTAACTGAAAATTTGATATTTGGCCTAGTGTAAGTCAATTCAATGAGACTCTCGATCAACTGTTGATAGAGAGTTGCATTTACTTGTGATAAATTTGTACCAGACAACTGAAGTTTTGTCTCCATAGGTGTAATAATCAAAATATAGTGCATAATTCGAAACTTATCGAGAATGGTCTTGGAATAATTCAACTAGGATAAAAAATGTGATTTCTATCATACTTACAAGCAAGGAGAAAATTTCACCACCCAAGAATTGTCATGTCGAATGATCGATTAAGATATTTCCTCATTGCATCAATCATATTCATTGAATTTTCGGTGATGACCATATCGTCGACATAAAGAACAACAATTACAATCTCCCCTTTAATTTTTGAGGTGAAGATTGGGATCATAAGGATTCCTCTTGAATTCATGTTCAACAAGATTCTCATCAATTTTGATATACCAAGCGCGAGGGAGCCTGTTTGAGACCATATACTAATTTGATGAGTCTACATACCTTTTCTTCTTTTCTAGGTACAATAAAACCTTTTGTTTGAGTCATGTAGACTTCTTCTTCCAAGGATCTATTGAGAAAGTAACTTTTCACTTCTGATTTAACAAAAATAAACTAGGCTGTAGATTTACTTTGTTAAATTCCTATGTGTGCTACAACAAACAAGATATGAAAGTAAAGTGCAACAATGATTCAAGAAAATAAGAAAAGGAAGTAAAACCCTAAGTGGAATGTAAGGTTAGAACACTTAGTTGGTTTCACAAATATCCTAAAAATGTGCAAAGGTGGAAGACTGGTAGAACAGGAACACAAGAGGTCACAACCAAGCCTAGAAAAATGTAGAAGTGTAGAAGGAGTAGGGACTAGGGCACCTAGACTGTACTGGGGTGCTTGGGTGTTAGGATCCCTTCCTAGGTGCTAGGGTCTTTGGAGGTCCAAAGATGAATTTTACAGGTCGTTGGATGATTTGAAACCCTCGTTGTTTGTCATGCTAGTAGTCATACTATGATCACCGATGTCACTGATAACCTATAATAAAAAGATCACTGCAAAACCCGAAAAGAACATCAAATCCTAAAAAATAAAGATGCAAAATGAGGATGTATTATCTTCAGCTATCACAATGGTGATATTACGAATGAGAGTTGCACTACATATCGGACCCAATGTATTTCTATGTGTTTGTGTGTGTGGAATCATCCCCTAGGTGGCTCTTATGTGTGTCACACTTGATAGTGAGAAAATAGCTAGATGTAAAATATGTAAATTAATGTGTGCATGGAAACAATAGACTCCCCTCCTATGAAGTGTGATGCAGAAAACCAACCCTTGTCCCTTGTAATGGTGCTAGATGGATGCAAAGATGCTCTTGAATGCTTGTGAGATGCAACCTTAGGTGATAGTATAGATGCTTAGAGCTTGGTCCTTTAATTTGGTCACATAACTTTATATTTATATGCTTCTCTTGTTCAAATTTTGTAATTGATCACTAAAAGGCTGACCCTAAGAGATAGGGATGCCCAATGGCTAGAAAGGACCCAAAAAGGAGCGAGAAAAGTACAAAGAGGTCTAGGGTTCCCAGAGGGGATGAGGTGTCTCGGGCACTAACATCTTGGTGAGCACCTGTGTCCAAGCCGGAAAAGGTGAAGTATGAAGGATTAGTCTTGGCATGTAAGGTCCGTAAGGCTAAGAGGGAGACTAGAAGGGAACCTAAGAGGCCAAGTATAATGATCAATTAGTACTTTACTCCTGTCATAAGTAAGCATATGAATAGTAGTATATGATTATGACCTAGTAGTGTATTCAAAGTGTGTGATTTAGTGTGTACAACTCCCATTTGGTGGACTCTCTAACCAAATTATGTAGCTAGAAAAATATCATATTGGATGTTCATTCTATGACATTTTTTCATACAATGGGCATGCATTCTTTGGATTATATAGGATGTTTATTCTATGGAATTTTGTCATATAGTTTGCATGAATTCTTTGGATTATATAGTATGTTTGAATTCTATGACATTTTTTCATACTGTTGGCATGCATTATTTGGATTATATATGAAGTTCATATTATGACATTTTTCGAGACAGTTTGCATGCATTCTTTGATTACATATGAAGTTCATATTATGAAAAAATTTCATACAGTTGGCATGCATTATTTGGACTATATAGGAAATTCATATTATGAAATTTTTTCATGTACAGTTGACATGCATTCTTTGGATTATATATGATGTTCATATTATAACGTTTTATCATACAGTTAGCATGCATTCTTTTGGTATAAAGATTATGTTGGGCATTTTGACAAAACTGTTAATTGTTGTTGCATTTTGATATTTTGTTAAATAGTTGGCATGTTGTTCCATTTTGGGCATATGAAATTGGTATATTGACAATCATGTCAATTGGTTTGTATGCATTCTCATTTTTGCATACAAGGTTACTTCGTTGGCATTTTTTCAAATATCAAGCATGATGTTCTGATTTGGATATATGAAGTTGATATATATGTTGGCAATTTGTCAATTTATTTGTATGCATTCTCCTTTTTGCATATAATGTTATTTCATTGGCATTTGTCAAGTAGTTGGCATGCTATTTCTTCTTGGGCATATGATGGTTATATACATGTTGGCATTCTATCAAATGGTTTGTACGCATTCTCCTTTTTGCATATAAGGTTACTTCATTGGAATTTTTGTAAATAGTTTTCGAGCTATTATGTTTTGGGCATATGAAGTTGGTATATATGTTGGCAATATGTCAATTGGTTTGTATGCATTCTCTTTTTTTCATATAAGGTTACTTCGTTGACATTTTATCAATAAGTTGGCATGTTGTTCTATTTTGGGCATATGAAGTTGATATATACATTGGAAATTTGTCAATTGGTTTGTATGCATTCTCCTTTTTAAATATAAGGTTACTTTATTGGATTTGTCAAGTAGTTGGCATGTTTTTCTATTTTGTGCATATGAATTTGATATATATGTTGGCATTATATCAAATGGTTTGTATGCATTCTCCTATCTACATGGGAACTATGTGTGACATTTCATCAAACAGTTTATATGTTGTCTCATTTGGTATAAATCTTATGTCTTGGAATTTCATCATATGGTTTGTATGCTATCTCGTTTTGGCATATAAGGATATTAAAGAAATGCATTATGTAATCATCCTTACTTGTTGTAAGTTTTATGTATTTTTGTATAATGGTTGAAGGTTTCATCCATGAATGAGATTCTAAAGAAATGCATTATGTAATGACTCTTACTTGTTGTAATTTTTATGTATTTTTTGTATGATGGTTGAAGGTTTCATCCATGAATGAGATTCTATAGAAATGCATTATGTAATCATCCTTGTTGTATGTTTAATGTATTTTCTGTATGATGGTTAAAGGTTTCATCCATAAATGAGATTTTGAACTTGATTAGTTCATGCATGTATACATGTTTATCTACATCATTATTATAATAATGGATGATTCTGTATGTGGATGCATGACTGAATATTGTTGATATGTTTTCATTTATAGAATACTACATGTATGAAAATAGGAACTCTTTCCAGTTCAGTTGGAACTGACCCTTTGTGGATATTATAGGCCACTCTAGAGACAAAGGAAAAGAAAAAAATTGATAAGGAGTTATGATGGATTTCAGATCTTGTCAGTTATCTTATAATACAGTTCATGAAATAAAAAAACATACATGATGTATTGTTGTAATATTCAATTATTTTTGTATAAGCCTTGAGGCTCATTGTATTGTCAGTAAACTTTTAAGTTGTATTAAAACATTGGAAATGAAAGAAATATCTTTTGGAACAAATCTGATTTGTACTTTTTGTTTCATGCATTCATGATTTAAGTACTTGGTTGTTTGAGTTGTTCATGTTTGTAATCAACATAACACTTAACAATGGAGTTAATGGGAGAAAAAGAATAAATTTTGGATCTCGGTGTTTGGGTTCCTTACAAAACTACAACTCCAATAAACTTACCATTATTATGCTCTCTAGCGTAGTTTGCAACTCATGAAATTACTAGTATTAGTATTATCTGAATGGTCATATTTGAGGGTTGAGATTTGATGTATGGTCAATTAACTCGCAAATGAAATTCCACACCAAAGGATCAAACTATGTTGTTTAATAAGACACTTATTATAGCTTCTCTCAAACAAAGGTTCAAACTTGGATGCATTCCTTGTATTAGGTGATGTTGTATGAAATTTCCATCTAGTAACCTATTAGTTGATTGGTTGTAGGCTTCACATGTTTGTTGTCATGCTTTACCCAGCTTTGGATATGCATCCTTAGTGCATATTTGAATTGATTTTTCAAATTAAAAAACCCTCACTCAATTTAAATATTAACCACCCATTGGTTGGTTGGCTTGGTTTACGATAAGATATAAACCCCAATATATCAAAATCCTTATGCTAATATGGGTGCAACCACAATGGAATTGGCCCTCTAACTAACATAATATCTCAATAGAAGTGATGCCTTATATTTGAGTGTCCTCTTTGGATAGAACCTGTTGAAGACATTAATTTCCTAGTAGGCTACTTTACGATAATATTTCTCGATGCCTTTGTTTCCCACCACATCGGTTATATATATACACACACACACATATACACACATATACATATAGTAAATGTATAAAAATTATTTTTGTAATTTTGAAAGGGAGTGGCGGAAAATAAATGTGACAATTCATAAATGGCCATCAAATTTAACCCAAATTACTTATTTACGCCACAAGTGTCCTCTTTGGAAAGAGCCCTATCGGAAAACATCTATTTCTGGTGAACTACTTCGTGATAATATTTCTTGGTGCCTCTGTTTCCTAGCACATCAATTTTATCGGTGGAGGATATTCTCCTGATAAAATACATTGCCCTACATAAATAATCCACGCATACATCTATATGCATCCACTACCATGTGGTTGGCGAGCTAACATTTAATTCTTTTGCTATTTTTTTGTGTTGAAAAACACAATGTGTTTTTCAACATTTTTGTAAAGACTACACAATTGTTTTGCATGGTATTTGTACTTTAGAAACTTGTCATCTAGTAGTAGACACCACTTATTTAGCTATCACTTCACACATGCAACTACATCATTTGAAACCCATATATTTAAAAATAAATCCTCCCATGATTTGATAGGATTCGATGGGGCCCACTCATGTATGGTATGAAATTGTGATGATGGGGCATGGATGTAGGGCAAGTGCATTTTATCAAGAGAATAGCCTCCGTGGCAGCTTTATCTAACGGTGGGCTATCCATTTCAATTTTGACACAACGGCCACAAATCACTTGCGGCTACAATCAAGTGTTTAACACATAACGCGTTGACATAGCACACTATTTTAATGTATATAACCACGTGAATTATAAAAGTATGCGCAGATTCTCTTTCTTGATGTGCCCGTCAAACTAAAATTTGATAACAAATTTAATGAGTACCACTACCGTGACTTGCATATTTCAAGTTTGGTGGCGATTAAGTGAATTTGACACCCATATATAATTTGAATTTACATCCGCATAAAAATTTATTTTGATAGGGCTCTAATTATTTGAATTTTAAGGCATGAGTTAAACATTTTTTATGTCTTTTTTATTACTTTGAAACTTAGGATGGGCAGCCTTCCTTCATGACCATTGATTAAAATTTTGAGCCTTTCCCAATTGCGAATTCAAAATCTACTCGTTAAAAAATTAATATTTATTAAAGGACGGGTTAGACAAGGAGCGAGCGAGGATTTTTAGAGGCATACAAACAATTCCAAGATGCAATGAAGAGGTATATGTGACTTACGGTAGTAATATATGTATTTAGATGTAATTGCACATCATAATTTTTATCGAGGGAAAGGGGACATGCTTATTGTATGCTTCCATATTTTACATACAAACCAAATATAGCAAATCTTTATGACTAAAAATTTGGAAAATATTGCTTCCTATTATCATGTCACATATATTCTCAAACAAATGAATTTTTTTAAGCCTTGATATGAGCTATGGATTCCAAAATGGGTGGGGCTATCAAAGGGTTAGCATTGGAAACCCAAGGTAAATTTTAAGACCCCTCTAAAAAATTCATAGATATTACTTGGTGAATATGTGAAAATGACTCATGAAATTATGGAAAATATAAAGGAAACAAATTTCGAATGGTGTGGTGAATCATTGATAATGGTGTCAATTTGGTAGCAATTGTCGGCCCAGATATATTTTTCTAATGATAGTATTTATTCTCGGCAACAACATATGTAATTTTCAAAAATCATTTGTTGGCGATATGAATAATTCAAACCACTTGTCTCGATGAGAAATTTGTCCTCATCGCAAAAAAAAATTTCAAAAAAGTGACTTTTGTGAAAATACAGATTTCACCAATCTTGTATAGCAAAAATAATATTTTATGATTTTTTTATGCTAATGATTAAAATGATCATCTCAATGAGAAATTTTTCCTCACAAAATATGGCATAAGAAAAAAAAATTCCCATATTTTTCCCTCTTTTTACAACATCACTAAAAATGCTACTAGATGGTAGCATAAATGTATGCTTTATGCTACCAAACGGTAGCATATATCCGGTAGTATAGATATATTCTATCATTAGACAAAATAACACATTAGCTATTAAAATACCTTTAATATTGGAGGGTTGGGATATGTAGTCAATCTTCATAATTAATGCCTGGGAGCATGAGCACAAGTAAAGTAATTACGAAGAAAATTTGATTTGTGTACTTGATATTTATAATTATAAATTTGTAATCACTATATATATGAAGGTGAATTTAAAAATTTCAATTTCACGCTATTGGGTAATTTGAATTAAAAAAGTCGAGATATTGGTGTAAATGCTAGGAGAAAAAAATTACTTGAAGTGTTAAAGAGCACTAATGAGCACGTGAGAGTGATTTCCAAAAAAATGTGTAGATGTAAGGTGTTAGTCCCAAAAATTAGGTTTTTCATTCTTGGTGGTTTTTGTTATGGAATGGTGTGTGGGTATAGAGACTTCTAAACTCATACATGGATTTCAAAGTGAATTATAAAAACTAAATTTAAACAAAACTAAATAGTGAAACATGTGTGAAATCCAAAAATAATTTTGATCTAATTTCTCGATGAGCATTACAAGTTCAAAGATATACATATATCACACATATGGTTGCGCATATATTATAAAAGATTGTTAGTGCCCCGAGAAGGGCATCAAGTTTCATCCGAAGTTGTATGGGATTATTTTTCAAGACATGTAAGCCATGTAGATGGGGTTTTAAACACAATCCATGCAATCACAGTTAGATGATTTCAAGATATGAGATTTATCATAAATTAAAGATAAACACAACCACCAAACAATGAAACATGTATCACAAATGTTTAGTATTTTCAAAGTTGTTCATTGGGGACACGGTCAACTAAGTCCATCATGATGATCTCATTTCAAGATACAATTAAGTCCAAACCAATATGGATTCAATTTCATAAAATGGATGTCAAAGATCATATGTATCTAAAACTTAAGACAACATAGAAATCAAGAAGAGAAACACGAGTCATCAAAACCATTGGGTGTTATTTAAGTTTATTTTACAAACAAAATCCCACCAATTGCATCATATCGGTTTTATTTGCATGGGCATTCATGACAATAAGACAACCACACAATTTCATCACATTATAAATATGTCACAAATACCACAAATTTTAAATCAATAGTTTATCTTTAAAATGAGGTTTATGAATACATTTCAACCAATTCCACAAGATGGTGTTTACCTACAAGACATCGATGGAAAAAACCTTTTCATCAAATGACCGTTAAATCATAAAGATTAAACAAAAGTGAAACAAACAACCATGGGGTCTTCTCTAAAATGATATGTAGGCACAATCCAACCTAATCCACCATAAGTATTTTGTTTGCATATTAGATAAAACCAAAGAAATCAATTGCCATAGTTTCATATTCATGAGGATCTATATTTTAAATTCATCTACACTATTATCAACATTTTAGATGAGTTATTTCAAAAATATCTATAGTTTTAGTAATGCTAACATGTTTCAATGAATGAATAAAGTTTTTCAATAACATATAAACTTACATGATTCCACAGAGACATGCCTTATCTTTTGAGAACATAGGAATGCAAATTGTTTGACAAAATTCCTCAATAAAACACAGTCTCATGGAATGCAATGATTTTAGGATATGCACAAAATGATTTTTTGGATGACTATTTAAAGATTTGCTTATAAATGCCTCAATAAGATGTCATCTCACGGACCACACTCATTAATGGATATACATACAATGAAATCATTGAAAAGGACTTGGATTTTTAAGTACACTTGACAAACTTTTCTAGCATCCTCCCAATTTTTGCCAAATTGGGAGATTTAGAATAGATCATGTAAATTGTTTGATAAAATACCCAAGTGATATGTAATATTGTGGACTACATTAAATGTAAAATAATCATGAAATGAATTTTTTTGAAAAGGATTTTAAAATTTTAAAGAAAATGCACGTGAAATCCATGAAACCCGTGCCAAACAGAGGTTTAGAAATGTGAGAGCATGCAATTGGTATGCGAATGTTTGACTAAGTACATGATAGAAATGCAATTTCATCAACTACTATGATTGTATGATACACATAATAAGGCCTTGGAACCTTTCCGAGAAAATGCAATCAAAAGTGTAAAGCTAGATGCCACTGACCTTTTCCACTATCCTCCCATCTTCTACCCAAATGGAAGATTTAGAATCAGGAACATGAATTGTTTGATAAAATATCTCCGGTGAGATGTGATCTTATGAACTGCAATGACATAAATCTTGAGTTTTAAGAGTAGAAGCTAAGTTACTTAAGATATATACCAACAAGTATTTTTTGATAATGTGGAAGCTTGGGTGCCATACATGTAATTGACTAGCTATAAGGATAACTATTTGATAGGTAGAACTCAATTATTGAAGAATTTAAAAATGAAATATTTACCTTTAGAGGTGTGGGCATGCACTTAACATTCCACTAATAAATAATCTATATACTTCACCGAGGAATTGAAATTTGAAATAGTTATATTTCATATGAGAATTTCATGTGGCTACACAAAATTTTGATACAAAAATAAGAGTTATTGCAACTTATAAAAGACATGGTCATCCTCGTGAGTTGTGGGTTGTAGCAAAATTAGAACTTTGGATTAAGGAATGAAGACATAATCATGCAAAATTTACGTTCCCAAACGATTGCGAGTCATTAATGAAGGAATCATATGTTTGTCTTTCTCTCCAACTTCACTTCACTTTAGGTACCTTCAATAACTTCACTTTACCTAGAATAACGAATGAACGAGATTTTCTCCTCCATTTATTGTCTATTCATCGAGATTTCACATTGTTTCCTTTCCATGCTAAGCAGTCTTTATTTATGTATGGAATGTTGCGTGTATTACACATTTGAAAATAATCATTCCACACAACTTGCTGCAAGTGTTATAATGTTGAAGATGTGGAGTCTAACTACAAGATGAAGTGGTAGTTTGCTTTTTCCTTGATTTTGGGAGGAATGCGTGGCCATGGATAAAAATATCGAGTCTTATTAATAGATAAGAGTTGTTATTTTTATGTTTATCTTATTTATATGCATGTCTTATTTATAAGCATGCTATATTTAGGTTGTTTGTGGTTGAAGAAAACTTTTACAAAGAGGTGCACAAGTTATATATATGTGCATGGATTTACTCTTTGATATATGAAAAGAGATAGAATTGTATTGTATTCCTCAGGACTGAATAAAGGAGAAGGCTAGATTTTTTTCGTGGATGTAGCCCACATTGGGTGAACCACATTAAATCTTGGGTTTATCTTGTGATTTCATGCTTATATTATTTTTGTTTTAATTTTGTTTTATTGCTCATCTGTGTTTCGATCCTAACAACAACTTGGTATCGAGAGAAGGATATTATTTTGTGGCGTAAAAACTCACAGGAGGGTTTCTTGTTTGAGTGGGAGAAATGACAGAAGATAGCAAGTTCAAGGTTGAGAAGTTTAATGGCCAAAACTTTCAGCTATGGAAGATGCAGTGGAGGACTACCTATATCAGAAGGATCTTTATCTACCATTGAAAGGAAAATATTTGAAGCCATCATCTATGAAAGATGAAGAATGGGATGTTCTTGATTGAAAGTAATTGGAAATGATATGGTTGTGCTTGATAAACTACGGTAGCTTTCATCTTTTTGCGAAAAAGACAATGGTAGATCTAATAAAAAAATTGGGTAAATTGTATGAAAAATCCTCAGCCTCCAATAAGGTATTTCTCATGAAAAGTTTGTTTAATATGAAGATGTTAGATGGTGATTCGAAGTAAATGTTCATTTGAATGAATTCAACATAGTTACTAATCAATTGAGCTCTGTAGGAGTAAGTTTTGATGATGAAGTTAGTGAAAGAGGTTTAAAACCCACTGAAGCAAGGATCACGAGGGGCCGACATGCACATCAATGTACATGTGAAAGGTAGCGTGAAGAGATCTTGGGAGGAGTGAGCATCAACCGAATGTGCATGCAAAGATTTGAAACATGGGAAGAACCTGGTTAAGCCATAAAAATCTCCTCTATCTCATATATTAGATGGGGTGTACATATAGGAGGTGTTGAGTAACCCCAGATCTTTGCAATCATGACAACTCAAGTAGAGAGGGGGAGTTACATTCCCAGAATAGAAGTGTAACTCCCAATGACGCATATGACGCACTAACGTACTGATGCGTAAGAGAATCTCATAATGACCCCTAAATGACACATGGACCTACGATCTCACCTAAGTGAGATGACTCACCTAATGATGTGGAAAATAAAACACACCAACACCCCCCTTCATCGTAACTTAGGATGAGGCGGAAAGTCAAAAATGAGAAATGGGTCCTAGCACAAAGTCGATGAGGTACCCATGTACAAAAAAGAAGATCCTAAGCGGTGAAGAAAACCCAGTGGGAAAAACATCCACCACAAGAGATAAAAACACTCTCTAATCTAAGAAAGATGCCAAATATGGGTCCCGGCCATAGACGAGCCTGAAAAGGTACCCATGTACAAAGAGGCAATCTCTCGAAAAGAAGAAGAAGAGAGAAGAAGAGGGAGATGAGAGGAATGTAGAAGATGCCATGGACGGATTTGAACTCTGTAGCTCTAGGAAGTCTCCCAAAAGAATGTTGATGACGAGATCCTCTGCCTCTGGACTGAAGAAGAGCCACCCGTGAATGTGAACTATGTGCCTGCCCTTAGAAGGAAAAAAATGACGTCTTGAAAGCCCCACACTCCACGAAGGAAACCGAAGGTAATGAACACAAAGAACTCTAAGTCTTGGTGCACGAAGTGTGACATAGGTCTAGCGAGTGAGTGCCAAGGAACCGAAGGTAATTCCATGTGCGTAGAACTATCAAATTGAAAAAGAGGAACACCCATGAAAGGTTGTCCAAATGATGTGAAGGGAAAAAATATCCTCCACAATAGAAAAGGGATCCACAGCTGAGGGTGGATCAATGAAGGTCTCTGGAAATGTGGAAGTGACATGATTCCTAAGGGGCACTCCCAATAACAAAGATGATGAACTCCTCTGAAATACCTGTAGATGGATGAGGAACCTGTAGAGCATCACAAGTGGACTCTGCAAAAAGATGACTAAGGTCGGCGGATACTCGTCCTAATGAGGGGCTCAATAAATGAAGAGCGATGTTAGATAGGTACGAGTCATCCAGTGAAGGTAGAGGAGTGAAAGGGGCCTCACACACTCGAAGGTGGAAAGAGGCGGGTGTAATGACCGTATGAGGCCGAGTAGGAGATTGCTCGATATCTGATGAGATGGGAGGGGTGACAACACTCTCTGGAATAGTGAGAGGAGATAAGTCCTCTGTAGTACTCTCGACATTAGAACTAGGTGCAAAATCTTCATCATCGAAGTAGAACCAAGTGAGTCTGTATTAATGGTACTATCATCACATGAAGAAGATGAGACAATTGAATTAGCATATGAACAACAAAGCTGGCTGATATGTGAAGGGTCTCCATAGAGGGAGGACTTGAAGAATGCTCTAGACATGGTGGGGTGGATCAGTGTCGCCACGTGAAACCGAGAGATATTGAGAGACATACATCATCATATGACCAAAAACATGGTCACAAATGTCGAGAAAATCCTCTAGACAATGATGATCGATGAGTGCGGGAATGGGCCCAAGTAAGAAGGGTGAAAGACCCTCATAGGTGAAGTAACATTCCATGGAAGCACACCAAGCTAAATAGTTCTCTCTCTCCCGTAAAGTGTGGCGAGAGATTGTAAAGTGATCCTATGACACTCAAGTCTAGAAGGAGCACTCTCCATGATGCGGAATCAAAAGTGCAAGGTGCGTGAAAGAGAAGATGTTGGACTCAGTGATAATACATCTGCATTTGAAAACCCAAGAGTACTAGTCAACCCCCCATAATGTGGCACTTTATAAAGTAGTGTGTTTACAAAACTAACAATTTCATCAAGTAAAGTGCAAGAAATCATGCAACTTTGACCAAAGAAGCGCTCAAAAACGAAGCTGCGAGTCAAAAGTTATGGCATTATTATGATTCCCGCAACTAATGGAAAATGCCAATATATCTTTCTGCAAATGGATTAAAAAATTGCTCAAACGAGTGAAAATGGTATCATGTGACTTCTCGTTGGAAATGGCATCAAATTTTAGCAAGGGTTTGTTTTTTCTTGCAAGGGGGATTAGCTTCTCTGCTAACCCCTATCGACCTTGCCCTCCGTCTTTGACATACGTAGGAAGGACATTAAACAAGCAAAATACAGCCTTGAAAATTATTACAATGCCATAATAAATGTTTTAATCCTTAAAACATTCAAAAAAGGTGATAACCCTAAAATTAAAAGGGTGATAATGATTTTAATAATCAATACCAAAAAGGAGAAGGTTGATTGCCACGTTGAAGTGAGAAACCGCAGCAGGTAGAGTCCACAAAGAAATGTTGCAAAGGCTGTTGTAGGGCCACGTGGACTGTAAAAAATAGATATTCACGCAGAGAAAGGAAGGTTGAATGCCTAGTGAGATGATAAAAAATGCGTAGGCGCCGGAGAGAGATCCGTAGCCAGTGAGGTTTGAATGTTGAGCGTAGGAAAAAAACAAACGCTTTTCCAATGCAAAAAAATAGCCACGTTGTAGGAGAAAATGCCTAAGGAGAGGAGAAAATGTGGAGGTCGTAGAGGAGGGAATTTTGGAATGAGGAAGCCATGTGCCAACAGTGTAGAATTGAACCACTGTGTAAAGGTCGAGGTTGAGCGCGGTAGAAGGCGTTGAAGCGACTACGTAGAAAAACGAGCCACGAGGAGAATACTAAGAACAACCATAAGCACATGAGCATGCATAGCAACCCAGATGAACCTCGATGCCAATGACGGTGGTTTTGAAGCCAACTAGATATCTCAAACAAAAAGCAAACCAGATGATCACAATGCCAACAAGAAAGGTCACGGTAAGAAAAGCACAATGGAAAAGTGAACCACGACCCGACAGAAGTAATATCCATAATCACAACAAACTAGTGTAGTCAAGGCACAAATCAAAGTGGAAAAGCAGGGACCGACAATGGTGAGGGTAAGTCGTGAAGCGTCAAACCATTCAACAAGCTCCTAGCTAACTTGAGCCGTGTAGGGGAAAGAAGTCTCAAGCAAGCACGAGTGCTATAGTCCGCAGGTCCAACACGAGCATGAACCAGGATGGCAAAGGAAGGTATCACCCAAACGGTCGAAGAAGGGTTCAAAAAACTGGAAATGTAATAGCCCTCAGGAAAACATCTTCAAACGTGCATGCAAACACGAAGAATCGAGTGGTCAAAGACACTAAACTCAAAAAAACACCTAAAATTTGAACAACCTCCTCAAACACATGAACAACCCAAGAAGAGGTATGATGCAGAATCGGTGCAAGTAGAGCATGATCAGAATATCCATTACGACACATGCGGAAATCTGTAGATCACATCGGAAGCTAGAAAATACACAAAGCGCGCCCGAGTAGTGTGCGCGGATCCATGCAAGATCTGTATGATACCATGAAAGAGGGTTTAAAACCCGCGAGAGGATCACGAGGGATGGCGTGCACTTGCGATGTGTGCAAACGGTAGTGTGAAGAGATCTCGTGAGGAGCGAGCATCAACCGAATGTGCATGCAAAGATTTGAAACACGGGAAGAACCTAGTTAAGCCATAAAACTCTCCTTTATCTCATAGATCAGATGGGGTGTACATATAGGAGGTGTTGAGTAACCCCGATCTACAATCATGACAACTCGAGTAGAGAGGGGAGTTACATTCCCAAAATAGAAGTGTAACTCCCAATGACGCATATGGCCTTGCGGCCTGCGCATAAGATAATCTCATAATGACCCCTAAATGACACATGGATCTATGATCTCACCTAAGTGAGATGACTCACCTAATGATGTGGAAAATAAAACACACCAACAATTTAAAGGGCTCTTTTGATTTTTTGCTCATTGCTTGAAAGTTGGAATACTTTGGTTATGGCTATGAGTAATTTTGTTTCTCGGTTCAAAAAATTTAAAGTTTGATGATGTTATTGGTGTGATTCTTAGTGAAGAGATGAGAAGAAAAAGCACAAGTGATTCATCCGGTAATGCTTTGAGTGTAGAGAAACAGGGAATATAGAGGGGAATATAGAAGGGAATATAGAAGGGAAAATATAGAAGGGAATATAGAAGGGAAAAAATAAAAGGTCTTGGACACCGTGGAAGGCATAAGAAGGGAAAATCTAAATCTAGAAGCGAGGATCATATCTTTAGAATTGTGGTAAAGTGAGACATGCAAAGAAATATTATTGGTCTTTAAAATCGGGAAAGATCAACAATAAGGAGCAAAGAGGTAAAGGTAGCACGTGATGTGTTACAAGATGCTCTTATTCTTTCTTTAGATAGTAAATCAGAATCTGGGGTTTTAGATTCGGTGCTTCATTCATGAAACTCCTCATAGACAATATTTTCAAGATTATGTTCAAGGGAATTTTGAGAAAGTATATCTTGGTGATGATGAGCCATGTAACATTGTTGGAAAAGGCAATGTTCATGTTAAATTGCAGAATGGTAATACTTGGGTGTTGAAGAATGTCAAACATGTTCCTAACTTGAGGATGAATCTAATTTCTATAGGGCAATTAGGAGATGAGGGTTGTATGGTTATATTTACTGATTCCTAGAAAGTTAAGCAAGGGTTCTCTTGTGGTAGATAGAGGTAAGAAAGTAGGTACTTTGTATTTATCCATTGTTAGTACGGATCCATCTTCTATTTAAGCTACGACATGTATAAACACAACTCTATCGCATTACATACTTGGCCATATGAGTGAGAAGGGGATGAAGATTTTACATTCACAGGGAAAGTTATCAAGATTTGAAAAATATAGACCTAGAATTTTGTGAGCATTGTGTGTATGGGAAACACAAGTATGTGAGATTTATCAAGGTTGGATTAACCAAGGAGCACAAGTTAGAGCTTGTTCATACAAATGTGTGGGGGCGGCTCGATTATCTTCTCTTGGTGGTTCATAGTATTATGTTACTTTTATTGATGATCCTACTAGGAAGGTTTGGGTTTACACTGTATAAAGAAGAAATATGATGTATTTAATACTTTCAAGAAGTGGAAAGATTTGGTTGAGAATGAAATAGGTTTGAAGTTGAAGTGTCTCAGATCAGATAATGGTGGAGAGTATTGCAACAATGAATTTAGTAACTATTATTCGCGAGAATGGAATCAGGGTGAGGGTGAACACCACAACGAGAATGGTGTGTTAGAAAGAATGAACAAGACTATCATGGAGCATGTAAGGAGCATGCTAGATTTCCCTTACAATTTAGGGGATGTTCTAGATACCAATTTTTACTTGATAAATAGAGGACCTTCAAGTGCTTTGGAAGGTGGAGTACCAAAGGAGGCTTGGACCAGTAAGGAGGTAAACTATTCTTTTCTGAAATTTTTGGTTGTGAAGCATTTGTACACATTGATAAAGAGAATAAGACCAAGCTAGAAGCTAAGTCAAAGAAATGTAATTTCATTGGGTATGGCACCGATGATTCTATATTACGGTTGTGGAGTTTGGATAAGAAGAAAATCAAAATCATTAGGAGTAGGAATGTTATTTTCAATGAAAGGGTTATGTACAGAGAACAACTATGGGATAAAAAGATGGAAAATTCTGAGTATGTAGCACTTGATGAGATAAAAGATAGAGAAGTGCTCAAAGGGTTGGAAAATCAACAATTTGGCATCAATCCTGGCACATTCGGTGTTGATTATATAGATCAAAATCATCAAGAACAATAAGAGCCTCAAAATCTAGAAAATCTTGTGAGATGTTCTACTAGGGTAAGTAAACCTCCTGTAGGATTATCTTCGTAAGATATTTACTATTTTTATTGACATATGGTGGAGAAATAGAAAGTTTTGAAGAAGCAATGCAGGTAGAAACATGGAAAAAGTGGGAGCAGGGTATGGATGAGGAGATGGAATCCTTGGATCACAACCAAACTTGGGATTTGGTTCAGTTGCCTGCAGGAAAGAGAGCATTGCAAAACAAGTGGGTTTACAGGTTGAAGGAAGAAGAAGGTGAAAAAAGAGGTAAAAGGCAAGACTTTTTGTGAAGGGATTTTCACAAGAAAAGGTATAGAACTTGATGAAAATTTCTCTCTATTAAAATGACTTCCATTAGAACTATTTTAAGTTTGGTAGATGTGGAAGATTTGCATCTTGAATAATTAGATGTAAAGACTTCTTTTCTTTATGGTGATTTGGAGGAAGAAATACATATGGAGTAGCCATAGGGATATGAAGTCAGGGGGAAAGATAATTTGGTGTACATATTAAAGAAGAGCTTGTATGGCCTTAAGAAAGCTCCAAGCGGTGGTATTTGAGATTTGATAGGTTCATGATAGAAAAAGGTTACTCTAGATGTCATTTTGATCACTGTGTTTATTTTAAAAGACTAGATAATGACACCTATATTATCTTGTTGTTGTATGTGGATGACATGCTTGTAACATGGTCAAACATGCATCATATAAATTAGCTAAAGAGAAAATTATCGAATACATTTTCCATGAAAGATTTAGGTGCAACAAAGAAAATTATTGGCATGAGAATCAATAGAGACATGAAGAGTAGAATATTGACTTTGTCACAAGAAGATTATGTGAACAAGGTGTTGGAAAGTTTTAGGATGCAGGATGTAAAACCAGTAAGTACACCATTATCAAGGCACTTCAAGTTGAGTAAAGAACAATTTCCTAAAACACATGAAGAGATTGAATATATGTCTAGAGTTCCATATGCTTGAAGTTGGAAGTTTGATGTATGTTATGGTATGCACAAGACCAAATATTTCCCATGCAGTGGGAGTTGTCAGCAAATACATGAGTAATCCAGGAAAGGAGCACTATAATGCAGTCCATTAGATTCTCAGATACTTGAGAGGGACCCGCTGTGAGGAAATTGTGTTATGGAGGGTCAGAGGTTTCTTTACATGGATATGTTGATGCAAACATGGTTGGAGATTTAGATGGTAGGAGGATCACCATAGCTTATGTATTAACTTTTGGTGGCACGACAGTTAGTTGGATTTCTAAACTACGAGAATAATGTTGCCTTATCACTATAGAGGCGAGTATGTTGCTACTACGAAGCAAGCGAGGAGATGATATAGATGTAACAATTTATGGAATAGTTGGGAAATAAAGAGGATTACAAGTTATTTAGTGATAGACAGTGCAATTCATATTACTAAGAACTCAACATTCCATTCAAGAACCAAACATATACAATTCAGGTATCACTTCATTAGATCAGTTTTGGAGGATGGACAACTGATGTTGGAGAAGATCCATACAAGTCATAATCTTATTGATATGTTGACAAAGCGGTGACAAAAGAGAATTTGGAAGGTTGTTCGGCTTCGATAGGTCTTCAAGATTGATCTTGAAGAAGAGAAACAAGTTAGAGAAGAGTCTGAGGATGAGATGTAATAGTGGGTTATAGCAGTTAGTCTCCAAGTGGGAGATTGTTGAAGATGTGGAGTCTAACTGCAAGATGAAGTGGCGTTTTATTTTCCCCGATTTCGGGAGGAATGCATGGCCATGGATAAAAATAGCATTGTCTTATTAATAGACGGGAGTTGATTTTTTATGTTTATCTTATTTATATGCATGTCTTATTTATAAGCATGTTATATTTAGGTTGCTTGTGGTTGAAGCAAAATTTTACAAAGAGGTGCATAAGTTATATATATGTGCATGGATTTACTCTTTGATATATGAAAAAGAAAGAGAATTGTATTGTATTCTAGGGACCTGAATAAAGGAGAAGGTGGCTTGTTTTTGGTGGATGTAGCCCACATTGGGTGAACCACGTTAAATCTTGGGTTTATTTTGTGATTTAATGCTTATATTATTTTTTGTTTTAATTTTGTTTTATTTCTCATCTGTATTTCAATCCTAACATATAAATACTGCTAAATTTACAAGTAATTTCCACATCTAAAGATGGGAAATCTATACATGTTTTAGGTGGCATTGATGTTGTTGTTGGCCATATTTTCCACTTGTTGTTGCTCCACATTTCATCATGAGGAAAGAAGTGGTCTTTTCCACTTCAAACGAGGCCTCTATGATCCATACGACTACCGGAATCATGGAATGAGGGTTTAGGCCCATTTCTCTTTGGAAGGGAATCACCTACCACCTCTACACTGGCCACGTTCTTCATATGGATTTAATAAACTTTAGAAAATTTGGGTGGATAAGTGTGAGGAATTCAAGAAGCCAAAGTTTCCATGGTTTATTACAACTCCAACATTTGGAGTACCTCAACCTCGATTGGAATGACTTCCGCCCACTTGCAGGCATCCCTTGAGCTTCAGATGCTCAAGAAATTGACACATTTGAGCTTGGAAAATTGTTGGTTTATGAGAAAAATTCCAAATAACGTTTTAAAACATGTTTAGCTTGACATTTTGGATGTCTCTAGCATTTATAGCTTGCGATTCGAAATTGGGCAAATGGATTGGAAATTTACGAGGTTTAGAGTACACTTGGGCTAAGTGGTGTGAATCTAAAAATGGGAGGTGATCGTGTGGTTAAGAATATTATTACGTCACTCACCAATCTCACAACACTTGACATGTCTTCTTGTGGCATTTTAGGTAGTACACCAATTCTCTCACCTCTTACAAATCTCACCTCTCTCTCCCATATCAACCTTGGTTTCAATGACTTCACTCACCATCCATTTCCTAACCTGGATTTCAAATCTTACTGACTTTAGTCTCCCTCTGGTTTGAATATAGAATTCTCCAAGGTCTTGTCCCTTCTGGCATCTGTTAAGCCTTCCACACTTGAGGAATCTTGACTTGTCCTACAACCACGATCTCAAAGTAAACCTATCTTCCATTCTACAACACTCTCACAAGATATAGATCCTTTCTATTAGTGAGATGAATGTGGGAGGTGAGATTCCATATTCTATTGGAAATATGTCCTTATTGGCTGAATTAGTTCTCGTTGATAGAAATATTGAAGGTGTTCTTCCTCCTTCCATTGGAAATATGTCATCATTGACCTCCTTATATCTATCTCAGAATAATATTGAAGGTGTTATTCTTGCTTCCATTAGAAATATGTCATAATTGACTCGCTTTGATATCTCTTATAACAATATTGAAGGTATTCTTCCTCCTTCTATTGGAAGTCTTTCATGCCTTGAAACGTTGGATCTTTCAAGTAACTCACTAAGAGGGAACATTCCACAGACAACTTTAGCTATAATCTCAAAGTTTTCATGGCTTCACCTCGGTCAAATCAATTAAACGGAAGTTTGCCATCTACTTTTGGGAACCTCTCTTCCTTGGTTTGGCTTGATGTTAGCAATAACTCTTTGAGTGGCATAATCCCACCTTCCTTACAACATCTTTCCATGCTCCAATGGCTAAAATTGGATGAAAAAAACTTCCATGGTACTTTCTTGATCTCTCTCTTAGTAAATTTCACAAATATTTCTTATTTGCTTCTTTCACGGAATAATCTCTTGACCGTAAAAAAGTCAATTGATTTTGGATCCCTAAATTTTAGGCTTTGGTTTATCTAGGTTTGAAAACCTATGGTATGGAAAGTGATTTCCCCTTTTCCGTTCAAATCAAGATGCCATAGAACATCTAGACTTGTCCAACAATAGGCTTAGTGGATATATTCTAGATTGGTTGTGGGATGTTTCATATCAAATGGATTTTTAGAATTGTCGATGAATCTATTTGATGGATTCATTCCATCAAAAATTGGACAAGATATCTCAGATTTACATCACTTTGGAAAAAAATAAATTTCATGGTGGCATTCTAATTTCTATTTATGAAGGACAATTGGAGGTTCTTGAATTTTCAAGTAACAAGCTTTACGTAATATTTTTATGAGTGTTAGGAACTACTCAACAACACTAAAGGTGTTGAATATAGAAAACAATCTTTGTGAAGGTGAGATTCGGAACATGGCAAGTC
Source organism: Taxus wallichiana var. yunnanensis (assembly GCA_018340775.1). Taxonomy (NCBI): domain Eukaryota; kingdom Viridiplantae; phylum Streptophyta; class Pinopsida; order Cupressales; family Taxaceae; genus Taxus; species Taxus wallichiana. The sequence continues at coordinate 486,935,876 of CM031243.1, forward strand.
TTCAAACACTAAAATTGAGAGGTAATACAATACAAGGTCCAATTCCATCATCAATTAAAAATTATATCTCTTGAAAGATTCTAGATTTGGGATATAATAGAATGCAAGGAGAAATCCCAAATTGGATGCAAAAGTTGACTAGTCTTAGAATTCTAGTTTTGAGATCCAATAAATTTGAAGGTCGAATACCATTATCACTAACAAAATTGTAAAATCTTCAAGTCTTGATTTTTTCAAATAATAGTTTCTTAGGAAATATTCCAATAACTTTTAGAAAGTTGAAAGTAATGTGACAGATAAAACACAAAGTACAAAATTCCTTCAATATTATTCAAATTCAAGCTCATTAGTGTCTTATGTAGAGAAACTAGTAATCACCACAAAAGGGAAATTTTTAGATTATTAAAGATCTTTGGCATTGATTAGATGCCTTGATATCTCAAATAACAACTTCTCGGTGACATTCCTCATGAGATTGGATTCCTCATTGGTCTAAGGGTTTTTAATTTTTAGGAAATTAACTTAGCGCTGAAATCCAAAAGTCTTTTGAGAAGATTTTGCAATTGGATTCACTTGATCTTTCGAGGAACAACCTCACTAGAGCTATTCCCACATAACTACAAAACTCACATTCTTGATCTACTTGGATGTATCCGATAATAATCTTACAGAAGAATACCACAAGGAGGTCAACTATCAACATTTAGTGCAAGTTCCTTTTCAAACAATGGATACCTTTGTGGACTTCAAATCAACAAAAATTGTTTCTCTTTTTTTCTTTCTCCAAAGACTGGTGATGATGAAGATGCAAACAAAGAAAATTGGGAAGATCACATATGGAGGGAGATATGACTTGGATTGAGCTTTGGATTTGGGTTTTCGGTTGTTATAGGAGTGTTATGTTTCAACATAAAATAGATATCTAAATGCTTTAAGATCGTGGATTCCATTATTGTAATTGTTGATGAAATAGTTAGAATTTTTTTATTAAGTACTTGTTTCCCTTTCCTTTCCTATTATTTTCAAAATACTTCCCTTCCTTTCTCTACTCATTTGTAATGAAACACTTCCTTTCCTTTCTATAATCATATGTATTTTCAATGTAAACAACTTTTTCAAGTATTTTTATTTTGTTCTTATTTGTTCGAAATTAGACTAAATACCTCATTCTAATGGTTATATATATTATGAGCTAGATATATTCTATTCAAAAGTTTATGTTAAATCTCTCTTTTGTTTTGATTAAAACTTAAAGGTGATTTTTTCAAATATTAATCAAATTTATGTTGAGAATAAAAATTCTAAATATATTTTTCATATATCCAAAGTAACTTGTTTTAAAAAAATTATTTTTCAAAATGTTCATGCAAACATTATGACATTTTAAAAAAGATTTTTTTTTTCCTTGCGTGTAATCCATGCATGATTGTAAGTTCATGCATGTAAATTTTTACGTAAAAACCTCTGTAAACATTCCAAGAGCTCCAAGGAGTTCCAAAATGAGGCTATTAGGTGTCGAATATAAAATTTAGATATCTATAGTATACTTAAATTTTCTAAGATTTCCAGATTGAAAATATTGAAGGTATTCTTCCTCCTTCCATTGGAAATATGTCATCATTTACCCAATTAAATCTCTTATAACAATAGTGAAGTTGTTCTTCCTCCTTCCATTGGAAATATTTCACGGCTTAAATCATTGTAATTTTCAAGCAACTCAATAAGAGGAGAAATTCCATGGGCAACTTTAGGCGGATTTGTCAAAGTTGTGAGCTCTACCTTATGTTAAATCAATTAAGTTATGGAAGCTTTCCGTATCTTTGTTAGGGAACCTCTCATCCTAGTTTGACTTCATCTTAGAAAGAAATATTTGAGTGGCATAATCTCACCTTCCTTACCAAAAATCTAATCATTCCAGATCGTAGCTTGGATGACAAAAATTCCATGGTACTTTATTGCTCTCTCTACTAGAAAATTTCACAAATATTTCTGATTTGTTTATTTTAGGGATTAATATCTTAACCATAAAAATATATGGCTTTTGGATCCCTAAATTTCAGCTTGAAATTTTAGATTTGAGATCTTGTAATATGGAAGGTTATTTTCCCCTTTTCATTTCAACTCAATATAACATACATATATACTTGTCCAATAACAATCTTAACAAACATATTCCAGTTGGTAGTGGGATGCTTCGTATTATATATTTTTGGACTTTTCGATGAATCTATTTGATGGATTCATTCCAGCAAAAATTGGACAATATCTCAAATTTATGTCACTAGTAAAAAAAAACCTCCAAGGTGGCATTCCACTTTCTATTTATGAAAGGCAATTGGATGTTCTTGATTTGTTAAATAACAAGATTTTTGATATTATTTTTACAAGATTTTAGAGCTACTAAACAACACTAAAGGTGTTGAATCTAGAAAAAATATTATTGAAGGTGAGATTAGGAGCATGGCTTTGTTTTCAAACACCGAAATTGGGAGGTAATAAACTACAAGGGTCAATTCCATCATCATTTCAAAGTGTAGCTCTTTAGAGATTCTAGATTTGGGATAATATAACATGCAAGGAGAAATCCCAAATTGGATACAAAAATTTACTTGGTCTTTGAATTTTAGTTTTGAAATCCATTAAATTTGAAGGTGGGATACAATTATCATTAATAAATTTGAAAAATCTTCAAGTATTGATTTTGTCAAATAATGACTTTCTCGAAATATTCCAAGAAATTTCAAAAAGTTGAAAGCAATGATAAATCAAACACAAAGTATAGAATTCCTTCAATATAATTGAAATTCAAAATCATCGGTGTTTTACGTAGAGAAACTAGTAATAACCACCAAAGGGAAATTTATACAACTCGAAATATATTTGGCAATTATTATATGCATTGATATTTCAAATAACAACATCTTAGGTGACATTCCTCACGAGATTGGATTCCTTATTGGTCCGAGGATTCTCAATTTTTAAGAAATTAACTTAGCATAAAATCCCTAATTATTTTGACAATCTTAAGTCCAATTTGAGTCACTTGATCTTTCAAGGAACAATCTCATTGGAACTAATCCTACATAACTAAAATTCCTCACATTCTTGAGCTATTTGGATGCATCACATAATAATATTTCAGGTACAATACCTCAAGGAGCTCATCTATTAACATTTAGTGTAAGTTCATTCTCGAATAATGGAAATCTTTGTGGAATTCAAATCAACATAAATTATTCCTCTTCTTCTATTTCTCCAAAGAGTAGTGATGATGAAGATACAAGTGAAGAAGATTAGGTAGAACACATATGGTGGGAGGTAGGACTTGGATTGAGCTTTGGATTTGGGTTTGCAATTATTATAGGAGTGTTATGTTTAAGCAAAAATGAAGATCTCAATTCTTCAATATCATGGATCCAACATTATCGCCATTATTGATGAAATAGTTAGCAAAATGATTTCTTATTAATTATGTTTCCCCAAGTCCCATTCCTCTTCTTTTTGGAATTTTCTCGTTCCTTTATCTACTCATTTTGTATTGTCAATGGAACTTATTTTTAAGTGTTTTTATTCTCTTCTTATTTTCTAGGACCATTAGTCTGAATATATCATCTTAATGGTTATGCATATAATATGAACTAGAGATTGGTTCTAGTTAAATGCTTATTTTATATCTCTCTTTTGATTAAAAATTAAAAGCGATGTTTTCCTATGAGGAAGAGATGGTGAATCGATATTTTTATCATTGAGGAAGTGATGGTGAATCCTCCTCTGCATGTAAATCCTAGGTGGCTTGGATATTTTTGGATGCCCACCGAGATCCCTCAAACTCATGCCCTCATGAAGTGAAGTTGTTCCACTTTTGGAGGTACGGGAGGTCATGGTTAATTGATCCAAGAATAGATATAAATACACCGGAAGTTGTCAATTTTGTAGGCCTCAAACCAAATATAAATTTAAGTAAGAGATTTGTGTAAGAGGAAATGGGATTGAAATTTAGACGTTAGATACCTTGTATGGGACGGTTTCCTTTTCTATTTTTAAGAAGATTTGGATCTGACAAAGGGTGCTTATGGGAGCACCATGGTTTTATGGGAAAGCATCCCTTAGCCTTTTCCGTTGGTGACTATTAGTTTAGGTTATTATTTATCCTTTTATTTATTTATTGGGATAATTCTTACACTTGTGTTAGCCCTACACTTTTGGGTTAGCTTTCTTAGGTGTACTAGTTGTGTGGAATTGGCTTATTAGTTATGTTGAGTTAGCTTCTCGGTTTGTGGAGTTAGCTTACTAGTCTTATGGATTTAACTTAACTACCAAGATGCTCGGTTTTGGGAGTTATTCACCATTGATTTAGGTAGTAGTTGTACTTCCCTCCTCCTATATGTACATCTTTCTTATTGAATAATTCAAGTCATTGTATTGTAATGTATTGAGCATTATGGATTATGATGGATTTCCATATATGGTATTTTAGCTCTTTTGTTTTGTAAATCTAATGTGGTGTGATATTATCATCTAAGATTACATCTTGGAACAATCTTCTTATCGTTCCTTTCATGGTATCAGAGAAATAGATTATGTAGACATCCATCTGATGAGTTTTTCTTTAAAGCAAGGGTTTATTATTTTCATGTATTTGGAATTTGTTAGCAATTTTCTGCAGCATGCATTTTTATGCAAAATGAGTGTGGCATTGGATTTGGAAGGTGTCAAAACCCTAGAATCAACTGTAAACTTGACCATGTTTTGAGACAGTCAAATCTAGATGCAAATATGTACCCTGCACATGGTGCATTCTTTTATCCATTGGATATAAGCGTGTACCTTCCGATGCATTTTTTACCCTCTCTATATTTAAGTTTTAGATGCATTCTTTTATCCATTGGATGTAGATCTGTACCCTCTGGGTGCATTCTTTTATCCATTGGATATAAGTGTGTACCTTCGATGCATTCTTTTACCCTTTGGATATTTCGGTTTTGGATGCAGTCTTTTATCCACTGGACGTAGATCTGTACCCTTTGGGTGCATTATTTTATCCATTGGATATAAGTGTGTACCTTCTGGATGCATTCTTTTACCCTCTAGATATTTCTATTTTGGATGCAATCTTTTATCCACTGGATGCAGATATGTACCCTCTGGGTGCATTCTTTTATCCATTAGATATTGACGTGTACCCTCTGATGTAATGATTTACCCTCTGGACATTTTAGGTTTTGGGCGCAGGATTTTATCCTTTGGTCGCAATCTTGTATCATGTGGATGCACTCTTTTACCCTTTGGACATTTGGGTGTCATGTGTACCTTTTTAAAAAAAAAGATCAACATTAAAATATTATTTTAATAGCAAAACCTTCTAGAGCTCATAACTTTTGATCTGTAGCTCGGATTAAGGTGATCTTTGTTTTGAAATTGTGTATTTTTTCGAGATATATGCATTGGTAACATTTTTAAACACATATTTCAAATTTAAAAGGTACTTTTTCTCATTGTAATGTTTACATGCACTCAATTATAAAGTGCCAAATTTGGGAGGGTGTTGTAATCACTTGTGGATGCAATTTTGGTTGAGCAGGAACGTCCTCAACTTTTGGGTGTTACATTCTTATATATATGGGTGTATGAATTTATATCTCTCTTTTGTTGAGATATTCTAGATCTATATTTTTGACACTTTTTTTTTTGCATGTTGATAGTCTCTCTTGTGGGGGATCTATTCTGGTGAAGCCCAGTGTTAGTTTGTCAGTGTTCGAGTAGTTGATTTTGGAAACTCATACAGATATGTGGTGTCACTCTACCCATTCAACAACGATGGGAGGGTGTGCTTATTGATCACGATTCTTTGAGTTTTGTGTCCTTGCCTTATTTACGTGTTGATACTACTTCTTCAGATTTTGTGTCCTTGCCTTATTACCTTAGCTTTTCTTGGATCGTGGAACTCCTATTTATTTGGATCTTGTGTCCTTGCCTTGTTTCCTTGGTTGTTCTTGGATTGTGGCACACCTATTTGTAGTAGTTGATCAAATTATGTTTGGTGTTTTTTTTGCACTTTTGACATCACTCCATTGACATTCTCCTTGCATGGAGATATTCTGGTGAAGCCCAAAGTGTCAATTGTTTTTGAGTTCTATGATCGAGCATTGATTCGCACCACAATGCACACCAAAATTCTTCAACATTATATGATTTTTAGATCCGAGCTTCTTGGGATATCTTGTAGCGGGATTTTTCTCTCTACTTTCTTATTACTAGTTTTGGGTACCTTGCGGTGTCCATTTTTCCCGATTGTTATACGTGGATACCTCATCGTGCCTTGTTGTTAGGACTCACCTTCTTTTCCACCCACCTAAGCTATGCTTACGGGGGGGTGTTAGTGTAGGTTATTATTTATCCTTTTATTTATTTATTAGGATAATTATTACACTTGTGTTAGCCCTACACTTGTTGGGTTAGCTTTCTTAGGTGTACTAGCTATGTGGAGTTCGATTCACTAGGTTATGTTGAGTTAGCTTCTCGATTATGTGGAGTTTTCTTACTAGTCTTCTGGAGTTAACTTAACTACCAGTATCAATTAGTGGGAGTTCTTCACCATTGATTTAGGTAGTAGTTGCAATTCCCTCCTCCTATATGTACATCTTTCTTATTGAATAATTCAAGTCATTGTATTGTAATGTATTGAGTAAAGTATGGATTATGATGGATTTCCATATATGGTATTTTAGCTCTTCTATTTTGTAATTCTAATGTGTTGTGCTATTATCATCTGAGATCATGGCTTGGAACAATCTTCTTATTGTTCCTTTCAAAGTGACCATGTTTGTCTTCGGAGAACACCTTCCACAATCTCCCTATTTGGATTTGTCTCCCAAGCCTTTGCTTGGAGTTCTAGGAGACTAAAGTTTTTTTGGCATTGCAAGATATATGGGTGTGCTTATAAATATTGACTTTGACTATGAAGGCATGTTCTATAATTGTTTGTGCTCGGTTGTGTATTAATGTTCTGTGGGAGAAAAGATACCTATAAACATATACTTGTATGCCTCGATGAAAAATGTGATCAAGAGAATTCCTTTGAAAGTCGCATATCATCTATGAAAAGTCTTTGGAAGGTCATCTATGAGGGAAAAATTAGATGTCGTGATGTGCAGATTAATCACATTGTGAATAAATGAAATAGAGACCGTTTACTTTTTCCGTCAATGATGAGATGGAAGAGGAGTTGAGTCTTTGAGAAGAAGAAGAAGTGGAGGAAGAAAGAGATATATTGGCTTGCACATTAATCGGTGAGATAAATAATGGGGAAAATTGGAGGTTCGAGAAGAGCCTTGCAGTAGGTCAGTTGGCGTGGGTTGCACACTGGCATGGGCAGAGGATGAGGTAGGTGATCGGCCCAATGTGTACAAGGTGAGCGAGGCGATTCAAATTTTAACTTCAAGGTAAGTGGTGGAATGGCATCCTGTTTTGTGATTCTAAAAGGGAATGGTGTGGGTGGAGTAAGCCATGTGGTGGTAGTGAGGGATGCGATCGGTGGTAGTGCAATCGATAACAAGTTGGGTGGATCCTTTGGGTGAGAAAATTAAAATTTTGAACCCAAATTAAATGTAGTTGGTTTTCCCTATGAATGGGTGGATGGTTGGCGGATGGTCGCTTGCTAAGTGGAGCTGAATCGAGAGAAGGGAGAGCTGATGGTTGACCTCGAGTTTTTGGTGATTTGTTGACGGGGGCCGGTAGACCTCATAGATGACAAGGAGAGTGTCCTGGGGTCGAACGCAAAAATACGTCTATTCCGCTTAGATTACGTGGTTTTTCTCTAGGGGGTCTCGTAGTTGGTTCTTAATGTGTCAAGTCAAACTCTTTTGACTTGGCTTCACTTTTATGTCTTTTGGCCGTGCCTAATTTCTTTGGTATATCTTATCCTAGTGGTTCTTGTAATAGCTTGTGTTTTTTATTTATTTATATCTCATCCACATGCGGGTAGAGGAATCATCTTGGTTCCTCATTGTTATATCTTTTCTCCTCTTATACTTGATGGGTTTTGATCCCCTTGAAACCAATTATTTACCTCATAAAAGAAAGTGGTGTTTTCCAATAATTTTCAAAGTTTACGTGTATAGTAAAAATTATAAATATAAATACACATAATGATCTCTGTAAAGACAATAGACCCCTATTGATTTGCTTTTTTACAACACGATCAATTATTTCTTCAGCTTTCATGATTTGAAATGAATGCGAGATGATTAAAATCTAACTTTTAACTAATTTTAAATTGATCGATAATTGAATTGATGATCAAAAAATCAAATTTTCACCGTTTGAAAAAAACTATTCGATTTCCATTTTACCAATTTTCATAAAGTTTCGTAAACTAATAAAATATGCTTTTTTGAATTTAAATTTTGAGTGATTAAATGTGGAAAATAAATTATAAATTAGAATGTAAATCATAAGAAATTTACACCGAAATGTTTTATGGGGTTCATATATTTCCTACATCCTCGGGTTCATTTGAGTCGATCTATTAAAAATGTCTCAACTTCAAGTACAATAAAACTCATAATAAACATTAATAGATCCAAAACTACAATTTTGTGTCTTTAGACCTTCAAGGACTCCACAATTCTCGGTTTTCATCCTTCTTCTCGAAGAACTTACGAAGCTCTTCCCTTGAATTATCTATTTACCACCGCCTTTCATGACTTAAAAAAGACATCAAGAAAACTCCAATTTGGGAAAGTAAGCTATGCACAAGGATTGTATTATAATTATGGAAAACTTTCTAGTTTACATTAAGTGCTAAAAATGCTCTAAGTGTCTCGAAAACTATGTTTTCGAAAAACTACCATGTTATTAGCATTACACAGTCATGGACTTAACTTTTAACAAAACCCAATTTGTGCTTATATAGGTTTGATCAAGCCATTTGGTGTAATGAAAAGAATATTTTTGGCAAGGGTGAGGTTAGGGTTCGAGATACCCCAACCTCCCACCACCCATATTTACCAAGTTTGGGATAAAAATATGACATTCATGGGTGAAAGTTTTATAAATTCTTTAATAAGCCTTACCCGCTTCACATATCTTATGTCTTGGGCCACACATGTATTCATTTTGTTGTGTTGTGAAGCTGTCTCCATGGGACGTGTCAAGTGTGCAACTTAGTTATGGTGATTTGTTGAACTGTTATTACACTAAGTATGACAAGTTGGTGGTCGAGTGGAGATTGATTTCGTAAGCTATATGTTGGCTCGATCTGTCAGTGATTTTTTGGATATGGCTCGATCGGTGGTGAGATATACATGGAAATTTGAGCTCCCAACTTAGAACATGGTCGAAAGGGTGGCTCGGTGAGGTGGCATAAAGTTAGTGCATGGTAATTGGTTTAAAATGCATGGTAAATACAATTTACAAAATATATTGGGAATTATCCCACATTAACCATACAATAGAAATATGTGGCACTTATATGAAAAATTATGACTATGGTAATCTACAAATCCAAAGGTAAAGGAAGCCCTCCACAAAAGAGTGTGTTGACCTTGGTGAGGGCCCCCTTGAGTAGATAGTGGGGCCCACATGTCTCGAACTTGAGAGTCAAAGACCGGAGGCAAAAATTTTAAAAACACCCTTTACAAAAAAAAAATCATTTTTGCAACTTTGCCACTTGTCGTAGTCCAATTGGTCAGCTTACGCCTATTTTTTCTCATCCAACCTGGGAACTTATACGAATGGTATCTTACTCAAATGGAGTCCATTTTTCTCCTTGAAATAGGTGATGGAAATATCTCAAGTCTTCTACCATACTTTGTCATGATTTTTAGAGATTTAGGGAAAAATTGTCCTCTAAATTGATCCCTTAATCACACCTCCCCACCGAGAAGGCTTTTATTCCAAAAATAATAATAAAATCACCCATTGAAGCTGCCAAAAATCTTCCTACATCTCACAAACACACATGATCCATACAAATATAATTTTAGGTAAAATTATATTGTAAATTATCACAAAACATATCACCAATTTGATTATCTTAAAATAGTCTATCTATATATCGAAAAGAGGAGAGAGTCTATTTTTTTCTTACGATCTACCAATATCTGCAAACAACATCGATCGGTTTAAAACAACAAACTAATGCCAAAATAGGTGAATGTCTAACTGGATATCTGAGAATCATCAAACCATAGTGAATTTGTAACTACCATCATAAAAATAATCAGCTAAAAATAGACAATCAACACAAAAAAATGCAACTATCAAACCGATTCCCTATGACATGGTTAATCTTTGCAAATACAATTTCTCCCAAATATAGATTAGTAATAAATAGACAACAAAATCCAACAACTAGGATGATGTCCATTGACCTTGTGAAACTACCATATTACTGCAATTGCAAATATGTTTGTCAGAGTAATCAAAATGCATTCTAACATTGTTACCATATTTAGAAATCACATTTATTTCCCACATGGACATGTGATTTAAAAGTATGGCACTTGAATGGGATTTTGCATTGTGGGTATAATTACAAACACCGCCCAAATTATGGCTCTTAAAATGCATCTATATATACATGCCAAAATAGATGTATTCCCAAAACAACAATTACTCGAAAAGGGAGTATGGAAAAGCTGAACATTGCCAATGTGCCCAACAACCTGCGTAAACTACTATCAAAATTATCCAAAGCTGAAAATATGAGTTTTATTCCATACCCAAACTATACCAGTGGGGACTCAAAATGCTAAACAAGATATTCAAATCCAAATTTTATTTGTTATTCTCAAATATAGTAAGATATTGAGCATGATGAACCTATCTCCTAGTTCCCCTCATGAATATGATAACTCCAAAAATATTCAAATCTAAAATCATGGGTTAATTTTCCTTTCAACACACAACAAAATCCCATATAACAAAAAAGATCTGAATTATTTGCATGTTATTTGATAACACCCTTTACTTTTAACACAAATTAACTAGTTTAAAGATCGAAACCATAATGATCTAAAGTTAAATGAAAATATAAGGAATGAAACATCAATGATAAAATCTTATGAGCATAACAATGGAGATTAAATGAAACTAACATCTAACATCTAAGCATGCCTACTAGTATATTTGACTAACTAACATAGAGTTAAATAGATCTAGGAGCAATAAAATTGGGGATGGTTTCTACTCCACAAATGGTGAAGAGATCTCTCTAGCAAAATACTACAAGGCCATGCTAGATATTCTCCTACTAACCATAATGAAGGATTTAGGCAAAGATGAGCATGTAAATCCTTAAAGGAGGTTTAGGCTCTTTAACATATGTATTATATGAGGCTACTATCAAAAGCATGGTGTAAAGTTGGAAGGAATGAGGTGCACTCTTTTATAGTTTTCCTTTTGGGAGAAACTTGTATTTTGGTGCATGTGGGACTAAAATCCCCAAATTAGATTATAATTACGAATCATGATTAGGACATTCTAATCACATTTAGTGAATTACCAAGTGATTAAGAGGTATGAATCCTTAATCAACCTCTTAGGATTCAGTTAGGAGGCTAGGATAAGATTTTGAAGCTTTCTGAGACATTGTGGAGGTGATGGGGTGATTTTGAGTGGTTGGAAGAGGGGTTTAAGCCAATAGTAGGGTATCTTGACCAAAACTAGAGCAAAATAGGCTTAATTAGCTAATAACACTAATTATTTCTGGAAGAGGATAACAAGTTACGATTTGATGTCGATTGGCATCTTGAATGTGGGAAAGGATGGATAATCAACAAAGTAGTGTTAATTAACCAAAATAGAGGGAAAGCATTATTTAATTAGCAAAAATCACTAATTATAATGGAAATGGTAAGAATGAAAGTGATTTGCTTGCTTTTAGCAATAAGATTACAAAAGTGAGAATTAGGTGTCTACATTTGCTCTGTCTTAGGTGAAGTTAGTGACTTCACTTAAAACATAGTAGACAAGCATAAGAAAGTAAATTTTGAAGAAAATTTAGTAGAATGAAGGATGCCCCTCGTGTGTTGATGGGGTGATAGAAGAAGTTGATTGACGATTCTAAAAGATGATCAAAATGTATAGAAGAAATAAGATAGAACATCATGAAACCCTTGGTTATTTAGAAGGGAAAAAAGATAGGGATAAACATGGTTGTTTATTTCCCCAGGTGATTGGGAAGAAAAATTAGTAGTGATAAGATAGGAAAGTGGAGAATAGGAACATGCTCATATTTGTATCTCGGTCTTCAATATGCAACCTTATTTCATCACATTGCCCCTATGATCTACATCATCAACCCTTATTTAAAATAAACAAAAGTATAACATAACATGAAAAGCTACATTACTAACATTTGTTTACTACTAAAAATATGTAACTCCATGCAACATACATTATGCAATGCAATACGAGAAAGTAAAATGACGCTAACTCCATACAACATACAAAATGCAATGCAATACGAGAAAGTAAACCAACTAACCTAACAGAGAAAAAAGCACAATCACACATACTCAAACAAACAACATTCAATATAGTTGTACCACTATTTTTGTTATCAAGCTCAACTCCCAAATGTTCGTGTTGTAACGACAAGGGTTAAAAATGGTGCCCCAAGAAATAACACATGCGAGGGAAATAACGGAGGAATATGAAAAGTATTTGTGCACTATGTAACATAGTACCTAAAACTCACTATTACACGAGAGTACCGACATAGTAAGTAGGCCCAACTTTGTTAATGGAGATAGATCACGATGATCTGCAAGCCATTTGAGACAAGAACAAGCAAGAACGTAAGAAATATGGTTTTGTAGGACCAAGTTGTATGTTTGAAGATGATGCATTCGATACATAATTCACATGTTGCATGCCATTTACTAATTTTTGTATAATTTTGAGTTTTTATAAAAAAAAATTGGATTTTAAATTATTGTACCATTTTTTTTGGTTTTTTGAAAAAATTGCGTTGTTTTAAATTTTTTATTTTTACGAATAAAATAGTAAAGAGGAAATGACATAGTTGTGAGACATTTCCAAAAGTGACCTCGATGTGAAAATATGCCCCGGTAGTAGAAAATGTTGTCAAGATGTAAAAACATGCTTAATGGCAAATAAATAAACGGGTGCTAAAATAATTATTTATTAAAAATAATCATCACGACCAGTATTAGAAGAAATTAGAAGAACCACGATGGTTTCAGGGTGCCTCGGGGTGAGAAAAACATGTTGCGGGAGGTAAAAATGGGTATATAAGCTGTCACGGCCAATTCATTTACCACATTCACTTACCATTTACCGTTGATCGGAGCTTTGACCTACGAGAGAAGATGGTGAGGGTGTGGAGCCGAAAACATCAGGTAGATCATGAGAGAGTATATGAGACTTCCCTTACAGTGCACACAAATCTCTTCCTTTCCTCGTCATTATTAGCATTTAATTTTGGTTAAAATGTATACATGTTAGCGTAGTAACTAGGGTAGAGAAAATGAGAAAATGCACAAGTGTGACCTTAGGGGCATGCTTGTGCACTGCACCATGCATAGGCGTGCATGTGCTTATGCATAAATGTATGCGCTTAGTGCAAAATTCCATTAAGTAGGTCCATTTGCGCTTTGTGCCTAAATGGGTGCGCCAAAGTGCACATGGGGTGCGTGCACACAATTGAGGTTTGTAACTTTGAATGGAGTGGACCTATGTGTTGAGGAGTGCATTGCTGCCACCAAGGGCATTCTAGTGCACTATGGGGTTGCATTGGTGCGCGCAAGGGGTGTGCTAGTGCACAAAAGACATTCTTAAATGATTTTTTGGATGGAAACAAAGATTTTAGCAAATCCATAGGTGTTAGGTAAAAATGAAAAATAGAATAATAAGATGGTAGAAATAGAAAAAATTAATGATAAAATAGAAGAACAAATGAAAAAGTTAGAAAATAGAAGAATACGATCATAACTCAATAACCCGATTGGTTTTGTAGGAGGATTTGGATAGGTTAGAGACGCAGAGCGCATGCTCAACTCCTGGACTACGAGGCAATGTTTAAACGGAATGATCAAATATTCTTGGAGATTACCTTGGAGGTGACTAGCCTAGCACATGTAGTACATATGCCCTAGATTACCTTAGACCATAGACTACTCACATCCTTAGATGAGAGATGGCGGATAGAGAGTGAGACATTTCGTCTCACCCTAATGGCGAGATGAGTATTACATTAGAGGATGTGTGGTGGATCTAAGGTTCGTCATTTGATCACCTATGATGGTCTCCAGGACCGCATTAGCGATGTTTAATTGAGCTATTTGGTGTAATGCAGACATACCCCAATGGGGTATGACAGTTTATGTTAGGAGGTGCATGGACGATCGATGACTAGGATGAGTTCACCGTGTTTCTTATTAACTCTTGTCGGTGGCATCATGTTGCCTAACAAGACTAGTGCTCAATTTCCCCTTGGCCTTATTGGAGTGATTCATGGCCTTCTACGAGGGAAGGTCTATTATTGGGGTCGACCATATTGGGCTTGCTTATATGATGATCTTCATTTGGTAGCCTACCATGGCCATATATTTATATGTCCAACCACTTTACTAGAGATATGGAAATGGGACCATTTTATGATCACCACCTGCACGAGATTTGAGAGCTTGAGCCATTGGAGAGCCTTCTATTATGGGTTGGGTCCCAGTTAGGGATGATGTACACACTCACGCACGGGGATAATGATTATTACAGATGCAAGTTTAATGAGGTATAACCCCATTTGATTATATGGCGGCCATACATGCTATACTAGTGGCTGACATGATGTAGTTGAGCTTAGCACAACAATGGTTGATCACTTCCTCATTGGGAGCGGGAGTTATATTATAGAGTGGTATAGATTAGACTGAATTCAACATCGGTTTAGACTGATTCAGGGATTCTTGGGGAAAGATTTGGTATGCTTACCAATACAGAAGGTCATTCATATGGGGCCTCAAATGAGGTTGGTTCGAGCACATGTCGGCTTTTTTACAGGTGGATTTTCAGCCTTGGGTACAACATGTGTAGATAGAATATCCCAGTACTACACAAGATTATGTAGGTTGGTATGCCACAATGTTACCTTGTTGTTTGACTATTCCTCGGAGGTACTAGATACGGTGTGCTTTGATTTCTAGGCCGGATCATAGGGCATAGGAACATGCCCAAGAAGATCCACATGGAGGACTATGGACAGTATATTTTAGCTATAGACATCATGTTTGTTCGGCGATTTGTATGTTCTTGTGCAACCCTGTATTAGGTAGAGAGATCGCCTTAGATGAGTTACATCTGCATGTTGATCCGAGAGAGATCATCTTGTTTAGTGCGATCGGTATTTTAGAGTGAGATCAGCTACGAGATATAGTTGTCGGACGAGTGAGATTTAGCTCTATGCACTATGTATGAGGCACCACTTCAAGTTTATAGCATGATGATTGGGTATAGTTATACTATAGTAGGTAAGGCCACATACTATAGGATACATTAATATGTAATATAATTGACTAATCAAAGAGTTCTAAGTATAACCGGTAGTTGGTAGTTTGTATCATGCTAGATCTCGGAGAGCGGTGCGATCAACATGATTTGTATAGGGTCCTTCAGACGACATGCTCTAGTTGCATGGATCAGTACATCAAGCACAAAACCTCCTCCTTGACATCTCAAATGCCACCTCCTATTGGCAAAACCCACACCGGAAGTCCTGGAGAGGGCTTGAGTCACGATTGACTCTATTTATTTATGTACTTAGATGTATATTTTTGGTGTATTACCTTGATATGAAGGCATAATTTTTTACGGATGTATATGTACTGTTTTTATCATGCCTCATTTTACTTTTAGGGCCTCATGATGAAGGAACATTTTTTGTATAGATGTCCATGATGGCTCATTGTATCGGATGTATTTTGAGACACACTATTTTATACACGGAAATTTATATTTACGATGATATATGATGACTAAAGGATTAAAGCTTCTCCCAATGTATCACACTTTGCTTATGAGATATCATGTTTTGATTTGTATGATTATGTTTTGTATCTCATGCTAATACTTATGAGATAGACTTAAAGGATGTCATATTACATGTTGATGAGATACTTTGAGTAAAACATGTTTTTATTTTTATATTAGCATGGGGGATAGAGTTTTGATCATGTGCAACCCTCTTGCCCCATTGATGATAAGGTACTTGATGATTAGCTATATCATATATGTCTAATGTAGACTTAGCTTTTATTGATATATGATGTATAGATGTGGTGATAGATGATATGATGATGTGATGATAAACTGTATAAACAAACACAACTTAATCAGTTCTAATCTAATCAAAGTAACACAACTATATAAAAGTATGCAAGATAAAATGAAATCAATGTAATTTCCAACATATTAAAGTAACAATCAATCTACTTAATAAAATGAATCCGATTTAGAGCACGTCTACAAAAATGCAATGTATAAAACTTGTTTTTGTGGGACAATTTCAAAACGTTTTATAAATTTTTGGTATTTTGTTAAGACATTTTTCTATTGTTTTAATTTTTTCTTCGATGAAACGTATGTGAATGTTTAGGGTTTTCCAACTAACATATATCAATGTTTAGGGGATTTTAAGATGGGGATATTGAAACACAAAACCCTTTACACAAGAGTAGGATCGACTCGGATCAAGGATAAGAGAGAGAGGCTCAAAATATCTCGGATAACGGTCAAGACTAGCTTAGGACAAAGCTATCACAATCCTATAAAAGTGCTTAATAACAACAAACCCTCCGATGGCGAAAGGGTTTAACTATTTTTCACCAAAGGACTTGTCCAAAGTGCCACCATTGAGTGGTTTTCACTATTACACACTTATTTTATTTCTCTTTTTCTTTTAAACCTTTTTATACTTTTTTTTAATTTTCGATATTTTGAGAGACCCCTTAGATCTAAAGCGTAAAACCACTTAAGATGAATTGCTTTCATGGGTTCTCTAAACTCTTGACCATCTGAATAGGCCATCTTGTAGGCTCCCAACCATATTTTGCCACCATAACATATGGCCCTAGCCATTTAGGTTTAAATTTACCTTTCTTCTCTCGTCCTTGTTGGTGTTATTTGGATTCTCTTTCATCACTAAGTCTCATACCTCAAACTAACGAGATATCACTCTTTTATTATAAGCTTTGCCACACTCGATCCAAATACACTTTAAAGTGGTTGAGGGTGTGAATTTGTTTCTTTTCTAATAGCTCCAACTCTTCTAGTCGAGCTACTCTGTAATCCACTTCATTCAAGTAGTCCCTTAGCTCGATGCACAAAGAGGGGATTTCGATCTCTAAGGGTAGTACATCTTCTAAGCCAAATACTAATGAGTATGGAGTAGCACCCTTTTATAGGGGAACCCCGAGATAGATGTTATGAATTCCCAGAGGCCATGGTGAATTTGTAGATGCCAATTATGGCCTATGGTATTCACCATCTTCTCCATGATGTAAATGAGAGTTTTATTTGATGCTTATACTTACCCATTACCTTAAGGGTAATAGGGGGTTGATAATTTGAGGGATATCTAAAAACATTTGCATAACGATTTTAAATTATTATTCTTGAATGGCTTACCATTACCAGTTATAATAGTAGATGGGATGCCATGGCAGAAAATAATGTGGTTCATTATAAACTTTGAAATTTGGGCCCCTTCAACATAGGTAAGTGGAACAACCTCTACCCATTTGGTGAAGTACTCAGTTGCGTTATAATGAATTTGTGGCCATCTAAGGAGATAGGGTTAAGTTTTACTATTATATCGATACCCACACTTTGAGAATGGTTAGGGTGTTGTGATTGGTTACAAGGATTATCTTTATCGCGTGTATCAAATCTCCACGCTTAAAATCCTATCATTCTTAACATGGTTACAATAGTCATGCTCCATGGTAGGCAAATAGTAGCCTACTCTAATTATTTTATTTTCTAGAAAGATCCCATTAGTATGAGCCCCGTAGATGCCTTCGTGTACCTCTTTAATCACTTAGATGGACTCATTCAAATTTAAACAAGAAAACATATTCATGTCATATAACCTCCATGAAAGAGGGTGCCCCCAAGCAAGGTATAACGGGCTATACGCTAGATGAGAGTGCACTTTTTAGTGTGGTAAATGTTTGTGGGAAAGGTTCCGTCGTGAAGGTAATTCAATATTTCAGAGTACCATGAGGAAAAGGGACCAACAACCTCACATACTAAACAAAAATCTAGTAAGTCGTATGTTGAGGTTCGTAGATGCTCAACAGAGAATGGCATATCATTTCTTATTGGTGGAATGTTCAACATGGACCCCACTATAGCCATAACATCTGTAACTTTATTTAGGGCTCTTGGTATTTACAAAAATGTGACTTGTTCAAAAAATACGTTAAAGAATCAACCATTCTTTTGTACTTGAAGGAATTTATCATCTTGTACTTTATATTCATATGTCACATTCTTGATAATTAGCATGGATTCTCCAATTATATTTACTTTCCTAACATCCCATCTAATAGAGAGCTTCATACTTGCAATTAGAGCCTCATATTCATGTTCTATTATTTGTACTTAGAAATCCAAGTATGAATGCTTGGGAATCAAGTCTCTGTAGGAGTGATCAACGTGACTCCGGCACCTAACCATGAAAGGTAAAGGAGTCATCAAAGTATAGTTTCCATACGAATAATTCCTCAAGGTACATTATGGATGTATCTAGGAGTTTCAAATTCAATGGTTTTATTCCTAGTAGTGAGGCCTCAGCTAGCTGATCTGCTAAGACTTGTCACTTTAATGATTTATGATGGACATACTCAATGTCAAATTTATTAAGTAAGATGATCCAGTTGGCCATCTTCCCTATGAGTGCAATTTTGACAACAAGTATTTTAAGGGATCCACTTGGGAAAAAAATCTTGACCTTATGATTGAGTAAATAGTGACGTATATTTTGGAAATTTAAAAGCACAACCAAGAAATCCTTTTCTATCTACGGATAGTTAAGCTCGTAAGCTATAAATGTTTGGCTCAAACAATATACAATTTTTTCTCTGTTCTTTATCATATTGGGCTAACAATGCCTAATTACAAACTATGTGGTAGAGATGTATAATAGCAAGGGTTCTCCTGTAGTGGGTGGCATTAGAACAAGGGGTTTGATTGGTGCTGATTGTCCCAGTGAAAACTTACATCCTTTTTAAGTATATGCGTAAAGATGTGACACTTGTCTGCAATTGAGAGATAGACCACCTAATGGCCTCGTATATTTCCTATAAGCTCTGCAGTTTCTCGATGTTGGTAGGAGGAGGAATTTTTGTTATAGCGGAAACCTTTTCTAGATCTACTTCTATTCCTCTCCTAGATACAATGAATCCTAATAATTTCCTAGATAATACGCCAAAGACACACTTCTTCGGTTTAAACGGACCTTATAGTCCCTTAGATGTTGAAAGATGCATTCACAAGATTTCTGGGTGCTCTTCATGAGTCCTAGATTTTTCCAATATATCATCTATGTAATATTCCATGATATCACTAATCATATCATGAAATATCACCATCATTACCCATTGATATGTCGCACTTTGTGTTTGAAAGGCCAAAGGCATGACTTGGTAGCAGAATGTCCCCCATGGGGTAGTGAAAGTTGTCTTGTGTTGATCGTCCTCTACAATATTTATCTAGTTGTAACCTGAGAATCCATCCATGAGTGATAACATCTCATACTCAGTAGTTGAATCGACAATCATGTCCATGTTAGGGAGAGGAAAGTCATCTTTTGGACAAGCCTTATTAATGTCTCTAAAATCAGTACACACTCTAATACCAACTAGATATTTCTGTACTAAAACTACATTGGAGATCCACTTTGAGTAGTATATAGGCCTGATGAAGCCTACTTCTAATAACTATTCTAGTTCTGATTTGACTAGCAAGGTCATATGAGGATGCATTTTGCGAAGCTTTTTCTTTAAAGGTTTGGCGTCTGGGTGTACAACTAAATTATGCACCACTAAGGCAGGATCAAGTCTTGGCATGTTTGCATACGACCAAGAGAAAATATCTGCAAACTCTCTTAAAAGTGTTGTAAAAATGTTATGTTCTCTAACTGAGAGAGAAGCTCCTAACTTAACAATCCAATGATAGCTCCTCCGTGTCGATGTTGATATTTATCATCTCCTCTACTAGTAGCTTGGATTTTTCTTCCATGCGCATAGGGTCTGAGGGAGATTAAGATCTTCCTCTTCTAAAGGGGGTTCCATTATATCTTCATCTTTCATTGCGACACTATTTTATCCATAGGTTTTTCATCTTGTTTGTCCTCAAGCACCTCAAAGAGGTTTTCGCTATAGGACTTGGATTTCTTTTTTTCGCAAGGCTTTTCAGTGAACTTTTTCCCTTGCATTATTTTTTACTTATGTGACCACACAATGTTTCATCCTCTCCAAAGTATGTGCATGCATTGAGCTGAATGGAGAATCCTTTCTTGTGGTCATTTCTTGGGATATTGTCTCGATGCAAAGAACTCACAATATCCTCATCGTTTTAAAACACATCAACGGTTATATGTTGTTGTTGGTCCCAGTTCACAAGTGATGGGTATATGAGATTCAATGACTGGGTTGTAGGGGATATGGTGGGTGTTATGGTTAGGATAGTCATATTAGAAAATAGGTTTGTGGCGGTGAGGTCTTCATAAAGACTACACTAGAAATCTATTTTAGTTTCATCTCTGATAAACTATCTTCATGCTCGTAAGAATCGTACTCGTTGTATGAAGGTTGAAACTCATACAAATGAGTTCCTAGATTGTATTTACCCATGATGTGATGAGTTATTGGAAGAGATTCCAATGTATCTTGTTATTAATGGCCACAACCACGTACTTTATACCTCATGGTAAGCATTATGTGGTTAGGAATAATATACCTAGATGACTTGTAGCATAAGGCCATTTTATCATCTTGAGGATGAAGAAATATATCATGAAGTATCCTTTCATCTTTCAAAGAAGCCACCTGAAGTGAAATTCTTGAAAGGGAAGTTATCCTTAGATATTTGAAATTTATAGCATGGTCTACCATGTGCTTGAGATGATAGGGGAGCATTTTGAACCATTAGGACCTTCTGCATATTATAATCTCCGCAACCACTTGGTATGACCTTCATCTCCCATGTAACAAAAGGATTTTCTGAGGTGGACGCACTATTGTCATTACGATACAAGGTGTGTGGATCCACTCATGAAGCTGA